>CM046872.1:22874665-23217444 GCA_025617745.1 Heliocidaris erythrogramma | reverse complement strand
TTCACTTGTGACCCAGCACCACAAAACCACCAAAAAGTCGCAAGCAGTGATTTTGTACAAACAGGCGAAATGGAAATTTGGGTTGAAAAAATTGATTTCTGGATTTTTGGTTTTTTCTGAAAGATCAATCTTTTCTGTACCTTTTATCAAAATCTGAAGCTTAAAACACAGTAGAAGATGTGTTTTTTAAACAGTTTTTCTAGAGGTTTTTTTCGCACAGCTTCGGTTTCTTACAAATTCTTTGCCTTTCCGTGTAAATTTTTTCATCGGTACCTCCGCTCACCCTTGTAAAATCATTACAATATCACAGGTCTTAATTACTTCTTCCCTAATTTGGCAAGACATTAATCTACATTTGCCACTCTCCACCCAGGTGTTAAATGGGTACTGGCAGGAATTAATTCCATGAATGCTGTGAGCACTGAAATCGGTAGCCTAGCTAGAGCTGGGGTAATATTGGAGCACCTTGAGCACCATTCATGGTGGATATGAGCGTTCTATAAATATCCAATATTATTACTATTATTATTCATCAGTGTGTACTATTGTAGTACAGGGGAGAGTTTTCATCAAGCGTTTTGTCAGTGATTTTTACTAACAACTGTTATAAGCTACTTAAATCCTTGCATCTGATTGGCTGAGAGAAAATTTGTCAGTAAAAATCACCGACAAGACACTTGATAAAACACTCCCCAGGTCACCCTCTTCATGTTAAACCCTGACAAAAAGGTAGATTTTTACAGTATACAGTGTACATGTCCACTGATTTATAAAGCACTACCTCTTCATCCTTAAACATTAATTCATCTGGGCACCCGTTTCATAAAACACCTTATCAGTAACGACTTCCACAAATCTATGACAAATTTGCTCTCAGCCAATCAGATGCAAGTATTTCAGTATCTTATAATACATGTAACTGTTATAATTTGTTAACAAGTTAATTAAACGGGCCCCAGGTTTTATAATTCTATCTAAGTAAATGTACAAATTAATTTCTAAAGAAATTGATTTCTCATTTTCATTTCATGTTTGCATTAATTTTGTTTATACATTCATTTTGTTAAGAATTTCAGTAATTTGTGTAATAAAGAGCAAGACTAACAGTTTATCCAAGGAGTACCAAGTTAGTGATAAATCCTAGGTTAACTTACAGTGTACATGTACCTACTAGTCCACCTTCATGAATATAGCCTAAATGTATGTATCATGTGTCCAAGCTAGTGGTCACAAGGATTTGAGAGACATATGGTGGAAGTCTTATGTTACTATTCATAAACACTTGTGACAAATATTTGCGGGATATCACATCACTCATTACTTGGCATGACTGCTACACAAATTTGCCAGAAAAATATCTAACTTTCTGTATGCCAAATGTACACAGTGAATGTTGTTTGTAAGAGAACTACTTTCCTTTTCATACTGTACACATGCTGTGTGTTAAATGTTAACTTAAAATGGGTACAAGTTGTTTATTTTTTGCCAATTACATGGTAAGAATTGACAAAAACATACATGTAGTATAGATGATATTTCTCAAGCATCTAGGCTTCTCTTTATAAAAATTTCATGCATGGTTCAAATTGACAGAAATATGGTTTTACTGAATCCCATGGGGGTGATCTGAGAGGACCAAAGCAATTTTGCAAGTTTAAAGTATGTACTGATACATTTATTGGTCCATATTGAGTGAAATATGACCTTCTGACATCCCAGGGAGGTGGTTTGGGAGGACCAAAACAACTTTTGAGATTGAAAGTAGGCATTGACTGATTTATTACCCTTGTCTGTTGTACCCTTGTTGGGAGGATCTACACATGGTTTTATTTTATGAAATTCCTCACCCTTGGTATCAACACCAAGGGTGCTATATGTACATGTGTACTGGTGAGAATGCTGCAAGCAACATTCACAAGGGGTTATTGCATGGATTTAAATATTTGTGTTGACAATTATCTACCAGTACAAGTTGGCAGAACTTATGCTAATATTGATGGTGTGCTGAAACCACTGAAAATACTCATGTCATTTTTCAAGAAATTCCACTGAAAGTGTGCTTTCACTTTAAAGTATAATGCAGTGGCGGGTTTTTAGCAGGACATTTTAGTGCTGGTTGGCGTTGATGATAATTCACATAAACTTTATTTTCTGTCATACAAGTTCAATTTTGGGATACATTTGACACAAAAGATATGAATTTTGACCGTTGAGTGGTGGCCTGTAGAGCCAGAATTGCTGGTTAGGTGCAAGCTCTTTAATAACCTGAATGATGGGTTCTGCTGACCACTGCTACCCAGTGTTAGCAATGACTGTGCAGTGGGAATCAGAAGTATTCCTAAAACATTCATGCTTTGTTGCATCAGAGAGTATTTCTATATTAAAATTCACTGGACGCAATGAAAGTGAAAATGCAATGCCATTTCATCGAGATCTGATAGTGATGGGCGTGTATTTTAGAAAAAAAATAATACTGTTTTCAGAGTACTGATTTGAAATAAATTTAGTGGCCTTTTGCTGATTTTAAAAGAAAAGATAATATAAGAGATGAAATAGATTTCAGAATACCATGATGCCTGTATTTGAGTAGAATTTGTGTCGCTAAACATCTTGAAAGCAACACCCACACCGAGTATGGAATCATCCATTGGTACTCAATGGTGCGTGACCTAGGAAACTTTACCCATGATGTGTCCATGAAAAAAACTAAGATTATGCTTTCAGATGATCTCATTTTTTGTTGTTGCTGGTAAGTGATTACTCAAAGTGGATCATCTTCTAACTGAAAAATGGATACATGTACATGGGCAATTCCATGATTAAGTGGACATCAGGCCAAACTTTATTTTTGCTTTTTCTGAAATTCAGGTCGATTTTTTGGGTTTAAATAAATACAGGAATTGTTTTTACAGAGGGGTTTCATACTCGCCCAAAACAATTTTATTTAATATGGCCCCGTATAGAAGAATCCGAAGCATACACAAATTTAGATAGATGGGACTTCACACAGTTTTTTAGTCATGGACAGAAATATACTGCATATTTTGTGAATTTTTTTATTAAATAATTTGTAGGGCATTTAGTCACACCAATTTAAAAGAAAGTAGGCAATAATAAGTTGTTGAAAAGGTATAAAAATCTCAAATATGTAGTACTGGACAAACTGTAACGTGACTAACCGTAACGTAACTAACCAAGGTTTTGGGCTCTACTAACAAATTGAGAGATACAATCTCTAAGCAATTTGGGGCAACATTTGTCATCATTTAACTTTTTAAGAAGTACTGTAATACTGATATGGCTCCAAGTTTGAGGTACAATACAATAAGGAGGAAAAAAACTTTGGTTTGTTTCTCATGTCCTTTTTTTGTAACATAACTAACCGACATAAAACGTTCTCATTACAGCTATTATTTTATTCATTTACTTTTGATTTCTTTATGTACTGTAATAGGTGAATATATATTTGCAAGAGTAGGACTTCAGATGAAAAAGCTATTGAATTATCTGTATCAAAAATATTAAAATTTGATAAAGTGTAACAAAACTAACCATGGAATTGCCCACATGTACACATAAAAATTAAGATGAAATTTATCTTCAATAGCAAGAGGTTAAGAGTAACTGTAGAATATGAGTTTCATCAGTTTTTCTTAATTCATATTTGGTTAAAGGGAAATCCAACCTTAATATTTTCTATTGATATGATATGAAGCGTAACTTGTTGATTAATTTGATACCAAATTTACCAGAGTTGGACAGCTATGAAGAAAGTTATAAAATGTTTTAGATTCCCCCCGAACATGTCTTTCGCTCGTCGTCTGCTGCACATGGGGACCGCATTTTCAGTGGTCCCCTGCAACGAATATCTGCGGACTAGCTATTCTAGATTCTATCCCTTTTTGTCTTGCCCACCGGAGGTGAAGGCGAGAATTTACAAAAGCGCAATTTTCTGTCTGCGAGTCATATGTAGGCCTATTACAAGCGTTAATGTTAGATAGGGTGCTACGAAATCGGTGAATGGCACCCTATTTAAGAATGCTAATTTATGCAAAAAACACAAATTAAATTGTTTGTCTTGAAATGTATAAATTACTTTCTTAATTTTAATATCTGGGTGAATCTGATATCAAGTTCAATTTGCTTTACCTTAATGTTAATTTATGCTAATTTATGTATAGAACACATTCTATGATATACTCAAAAATAAATCTGGAAGGGCTTCATATTCTACCACATAGGTTAGATTGATCAGTTAGATTAAAATAACATTAATAATTGCAATAATATTTATTGATTTTAATGGTAATGTATTGTGATTGATTCATATTTATGCATAATGCACATTTCCAATGACATATCAAGAAATGACTATGAAAGCACCTCAAATTTGTAACATATTGCTGAATAAAGTCAGGTTATAATGAAATGACTACGTTATGTGTGATATTCTGAGTATATTCCGTGACTTTTAAAACTATTATATTATAATTTATGTGTATCAATGCATAAAACAAGATTAATAACTGACTGTACCAGCACTTCCAATTTGATACTCACTGGTAATTAAGGTTGGGTAAATGAAAAGACAACGTTAAACTGCAATTTTCAGAGAATAATTTCTTGATTTTAATGCAAATATTGTACGTATTTAAGAGCTTTAGCTCTTCAATAAAATGAAGCCCAGGGAAAAAAAAGCACTTCAAAATCATCATGTGCTTCGCAAAAGGAAACATATATAAGTGACGGGAAATGCCAGACTCATTTTCCCCCATAGACTCAGTGTTAGACTAAAGTGTATGGCCATACGCTTTCGTAAATGGGAGTATTCAGTCATACATGTACATGTACATGTAGATATCTTAATATTAGCATTATATATTTGAAAACCTTTCTATGCCTGGCTATTTGTTTATCCTTCTGAACATCATTATACAAGACAGATATCAAAATTCAACAATTTATTATAAATCAAGCCTCCACAAAGTTACCGAATCCCTTTAAAGAGGACATATCTTGCTCTTTGAGGCAGCCCTTATTTGCTCTTTTATTATTATGTAAAGTTTAGTAACCTGTGTATGAGATTCAAACAAAGAAGAACTGATACCATTGTGATGTTTGATGATATCATTAAAAAATTTGGCTTATTCTCAGTCTCGGTAACTGTCTCTAGTGTTATTAATAGCACATTAACTGTTGACTCAACTTTAAAATCTATCTACCATTTAGTACTCAAAGCATTTATGAAGTAGCCTTGTTTTTGATCGAGAGATAGACCACTAGATATTAGATAATATTCTTTGTTCTTGGCATTAGCTGTTGTATGAGGTCCAGGAGCAAAATTTTCTCCTGGTACATTTTGCTCTAAAAAGGTTAGTCGCTTATTTCAGAGCCACTGACATACAAGAAGTATTGCAGATTTTGTTTGTCCGAGAGCTGGCACAAGTACACAACGTTTCCTTTGCCGCCGCCCCCCCTCCTCCCCCCCCCCCCCCCCCCCCCCCCCCCCCGCCTCCCCCGAACTTAATCTGGGGCTGGGTACAATGTCAAAATTACACGCACTCTTTCATTTTCAAAGCTTTCTTTGAACAACATTATTTCGTATACATGTACATTCGCATTAAAATTAATCAATTACTGAGAATGCAATACATGTACCGGTATATACAATATCAGTATTTATAAAAAAAAGTTTACACTTGAAAAATACATCATTTTCTAACTTCAAGAATGTATTATAATTATTTTTTATTTCCAGTATAGAAAGGTATTAAAGAAGGAGAAATTATATATCGGCTTTAATATTGAATTATGTAACTGAATCGGAAAGTTGTAAATATATTTGGAATATAGGATTTTACGACAGTTGTTGTTCTTTTTTGATTTACATGTAATTTTAAAGTGAGATTTCTTCAGGTAATATACTTTTTCTTTGAGCTCTTTTATAGCTTTCAAGTATCCTGTTACTCACTGCTTCCATGTACATGTATATTTTCCCACTGACTGGCTATACATGTATGTTTTATTGCTATTATCTCGAGAATGTTAAATCAAGGGCTGAAATTGTACACAGAAATATAGTGTGAACTTTACATTATAGAAAACAGTAATGTGTACATTGTAGGTCTATACAGGGGGCTGGGAGCCGGGGGTAGTTAAAAAGTAGTTAAAAAGAGACCCGAAAACGTTGAGGACCTTTTTTTTTTTGCTTGTCAGAGATTTTTGGACTTAAAAAGAGACACTAAAATGCTGAGGACCTTTTTTTTTGTCTCACAGCACCCCCAGTAACAAAATCATTCCCAAGCGCCTGGGTCTATAATAGTGTGTTAACGGAAATCTGAAACTTATTTTCTACATGACTGTACTTGTAAGCATGTTATTGTGTATACATACTGTACATTTGATTTTAACCTGTGGTTATCTTTGCAGTGGAGTTCATCAAGCTTCGTGACATGACGATAGGCTACAAGTATCCCTGCATCATGGATATCAAGATTGGACGCATTGGTTACGCCGAGGAAGGGGGCGACACAAAGAAAGCAGAAATGGCCAAACTCAAGTACCCGGACATGGAGAAATTGGGCTTTCAAATCTTAGGCATGAGGGTGAGTAGCCAATCAGATGCAAGGATTTCAGTAGCTTATAACAGTTGTTGCTAAAAATCACTGACAAAACACTTGATATCGTCCCACACTCTCTCTGCATGTAAATGGTCTGAAAATGTATGGATTTAGAAACTTATTTGAATGAGGGATTTCAAAGATAATGATTTATAATAATAGCTAAATTTATATTGCGCACATATCCATCCCAGGGGATGCTCAAGGCGCCTACAAAGGACTATTATTACCCTGGCTTTAGCCCAGCTGCCCTAAGGCGCTGAAAGCATTCAAGGAATAAATTCCTACCAGGTACCCATTTACTACCCCTGGGTGGAGAGTGGCAAATGCAGATTAATGTCTTGCCAAAGGACATTAGTGCCACAGCGGGACTCGAACAGTGAACCATGTGACCCACAGTCTGGTGACGTATCCACTAGACCACGACACCTAATCTTGGGTTCTGATAACAATTTAAAGTATATTGTAATAGCATCCAGCACTATTATCACCAAGTATTTTACGTATTATAACTGAATAACATCTGCCAAATGATTCTGACAGAGAATATGGAATTACTGATTTATAACTGAAAAAAACGAGACATTCAGGGCTATATCAAAGCGTCTACCTGCAACATTTTCCAATATGCATATCTGTGTTGGCATATTCGTGATAGGTGGTTTTCAGCAAGTTTTTGCTCTTTTGTTTACATTTGGCTTGCCTACACTTTACCACAACTTAAAATAATTATGTGACAGCAATGGACAAAGATTTTTTAGAATGGTTGCGTCAAAACTACATGTAAGCTTCACTGAAAGTATTAAAAAATGGCAGTATACATGTACATACATGATTTTGAAAGTACTGGTATACTTTCAGCATCCCACTGTTAGTGTGTTAGCCAATATTTTCCTTACTGTATTAGAACCTTGAAAGTGTACATTAAAATAACATTATCAGGAAGTAAGTTTTATAAAAAAAAAGGAACACTTGATAGAGTGGCCCTCCAAATTTACTTTACACAAATGTTATTCTAGTGCACAGTGTCAAGAGTGTTGATCAGTTTTTTTATCATGCGTCATGTTCACACGATGGCAGCTAAACTTTAAGTTTCGCTTGTAGTTTCAAAACTGTAAGTTATCTTGCAGTTATCTTGTAGTTTCAGACCGTATGAACGGACTTGTAGTTTCGAAAATTTAAGTTTACTTCTAGTTCTAGAACCACAAGCGAGCTCGTTGTTAACGCTGAAACCATGAGCAGTGGATGGTCCTCCATCGCAGTTTCGGACCATGTGAATGGAATAAACTTTAAGTGTCGCAAGCTTGTGGTTAATGATGACCTTGCTATTCATGTTTAGCTTCCGGGTCATACCCTTCGCGCAAATTATGAACACAGGATCTGTATGTGTACTGTACACGCAATTGGTAGTATCTAACTCCGGGGTTAAGCACGACGATCACTCGTCTTGTAGTTTCAGCTCATTGTTTCAGGCCCGTGTGAGCCCTCGTTGTGGTTAGTAAGTCATGGTTTCGTTAACTTAAAGTTAACGAGGAGGTCTCGGGTTCTCGAATTTATTAAACTTAAAGTTTTGCTAACATTAAGTTTCGAAACCACAATGCCTGTAAGAACGTAGCTATTGCAGTTGTGTTATAGGCTTACAAGTATACATGTACATGTGTACAGTATACAGATCCAGTCCATTTTTATGCGTGGGTAGGAATGCATTAAGTTAACAAAGGAAGAGTTAAATAGTCAACTTTATATTGAGGGAGTGGTATTGACAATAGCTATGAAATGTGCATGTCTGCAAGAGTGAACTTACAAGGGTATGAAGAGAGCTTTATGGAGGGTTTTCTCTGATAGGAATCTGGACCTTACTCTAGAATACACTCAGGAATGTATTTTGATTGTTCAGTCACCAAATCTCTTCACATATTTCATTTCTTTTGAATGATCTGAGCAATACCTCCAGTGATTGAATCATATTTTTAAAAGTGATTAAATTTCAGTACTAAAGTGCCAAAACAGTATGTAGTCAATAGGACTATATGCGTACATGTAAATGTATATTCCTCATTAACAAAAAGATGCCTCCCATATGAAATTCCCACTATTCTCTTTTCAATGGACCACTGCGTCATAAATACTTATATTCAGATTGTATGCATTGATCTCTACCTATCTATATCCTTGGTTGGTCAAGTAGGGCATTTTAATTGCAGTGCATTTCCTACGGAAATATATATGTAGACACCGTGGCAAGTATAGTGTATAGGTTTGTTTGTTTTTGTGCAATTTTGCTGTAAAGCCAACTCAAAACCAATTAAAAATCAACAGGGATTAGATATGCAGACCCCCCCCCCCCCCAAATTTGCTCTGAAAATAGTTAATGTCATCGTAAGGGAGTGGTATTGACAATAGCTATGAAATGTACATGTCTGCAAGAGTGAACTTACAAGGGTATGAAGAGGGCTTTATGGAGGGTTTCCCATAGTATTTACATTATATACAAGGTACATGTACATGTAAACATCACATTCACAGTTCAATATAAATTGCACATAGGATAAAAAGTTGGGTAAAAATATCTTATAGATCACAGTTTGAAAATACATTGCTAGTAGAAAAGCATAAATGTGTTATAAATGTAAGTTCAAGAAGTACTGTAATAGGAAAATATACAAATATCAGTAAGTCAGTGTATATGACAGAATATCAAAATACAAATACAAGAGTTAAAAGTTATAGATTCAGCTTTCTTAGATAACTCAGCCACCTCAACCACAGTTTCTGCTGTGTCCGAGTTGGCCCTAGTTCCGAGTTAGCCCGGATCCCTCATTGATACTGCTACTAAAGTGAATTACATTTACATGAACCAAAGACCACCACCTGCTTATAACATATCAAATTTATTTCTCTCTAAGAGTGGTCTTTATACAGATTTCACTGTATACTGGTAGTAATTTTCTGTCAAATTGAGTACCAGTTAAAGGGAAATCAAACCTTAATGGCAAGTTGCTCTGGAAGAAAGAGGAAAATTCAGAGAAGCAGATTGGTGAAAGTTTGAACAAAATCGGACAGTCAAGTAATAAGAAAGTTATGATTTTTTGAAAGTTGTAATCACTATACACATGGGAATTTCAAATTGGCCGAATAGGTAATGTCCCTGTGACGTAGTTGCGGACAACTCCTCCATTCGCTCCAACACACAAAATGACTAAAATGTCATTTTTTCAAAATGTATTACTCAGTAGGCTCTCTTTCTTTCATGAGGACCTATAACAGTATGCTATCTCCATTATACTTTGAGTACTGCTCCGAGGGTAAAGGCGCTACGGAGAAAAACGCAAATTAACGATAAATTTGTGTACGACAAACGGGAGAGTTGTCCACAAGTATGTCACAATCGACTCACCAAATTGCCAATTTGAGATTCGCATAGATGTAGTGATCTCATTTTTCAAACAAGTATCTATAACCTTGAGTTCTTATTCCTTGTCCAATTTCTTTTAACTTTCACCACCCTGTTTTTCTTATTTTTGTGTTTTCACACAAATCAACTTATTACCAAGGTTGGATTGCCCTCTAATGTATGTATATAACATCTGATAATGTATTTATTCTTTACTTTAAATTCATCCTCCAGTTGTATCATCCCCAAAGCCAGAAATATTCGGTATACGACAAGAAGTACGGAAAAACACTGAATATCAACTCAATGATCGAAGGTAAGTTACATTTGCAGTAAAAAAATATCCTGCACATATTTGTAATCATGGACAGCAGGCTACTAATTGATGTTATCAATTTTCAATAAGCCAGTTTGTAAATTTTACAATTTGCAAAGGTCATTTGTCCCGAGTACAATTGACCTTTATACGCTGTCATTTTGTACGGACCACGATGCGCGCTCCAATATGATTTTACATGTTAACCCTGTCAGGACCAAAGTCAACAACACTATGTACAAAGTGAATAGCATTTTAGTCTTGTGGTAATGAGAGGGTTAATCAAGTAGCGCATCCACCACAATAAATGCACGTGCATATTGGGGTCATTTCACGGTCATTTGTACCATGAACTAATTACAAATTGGCTTATTGTTTGGTCAGTGGTTTTTAATTCATTTACATGGATATGGGTTTGCATGAGTTGAAAACCATGTTTTCTGTACACTTCAAAATATTTGCTTTCTTTAGGAGCTATGCATGAATTTTAAAACAACAAAATTGTGATGAACTAGTAGAGGAGGGAGAGACTTATTCTAAGGGTTTAGAGGGACATTCACTCGCTCCCGGACGCAAGTGCCCCATCCCCCCTCCCCTCCCTCCAACCCCTATCAAAATTTGCTGTATACAGTCAAACCTGTCTTAGTGGCCACCTCTCTATAGCAGTCACCTGTCTATAGTGGCCACTTATATTGCCTCCCTGTAGCAAGAAATATGAGCTTTAGAGCCTGTCTATAAAGGCCACCTGTCTACAGTGGCCACTTTTTCTGTTTCCCTTGGGTGGCCTTAATAGACAGGTTTGACTGTATATACTGTACATTCAGTTAAATCCCATAATAGGACATTTTTAAGAGAGAGAGAGAGAGGGAATAAAAGAAGGAGGTGGGGGGGGGGGGGGAAATTTCATCTCCTGTCCTAACAAAGGAAGTTCCATCATACAGATTACTCCAGTGAGGTATTGTTTTATAGTTCGCTTGTAAATTTACATAGTGCTACAGTACCTGCCACATGCTAGTGACTTCTGATTTCAATTCATTCCTGGCTCATACATAATAGAAACTCCAAACAGGAACAATCAAAAGTATCTAATGTCTTTTATTTGCACACAGAGTAATGTACTCAGAGGGTTATAAGTTTTTGTCAGGAAACAATGCCCTTGGCCTTGAAGTGTTTCCTGTCTTCTTTCAAATGTTAATGCTCACATCCTGCCGATACTGATTAATCGAGGTATAGTTTCAGGCTTACAGAATGTTTGGGTCAGAACTTATTTTGAGCTCGAGCAATGGAACTATTCAGTCAGATACTGTCTGAATGCGATTGAGTATTACTCAACACGTACATAGAGTCCTCCCTCTTGTATTATAAGGGAGGGGAAACTAATCCCAAGGACAATTTCCCCTCCCCCCCCCCACCCAACTACGTCCACAGCACAACTACCCCACAAGATAATTACCTACATATAGCCATCCCTACTGGACAACTAATTCCTCTTGTAGTTTACTGCATAAGACAAGTATCCCCTTCCCCTTTGAAAAACTAACAAGAAAACAACAAGAAAAAAACAACAAAAAAACAAGCAAACCCCCCCCCCAAATATGTGCAAAAAATAAAACAAAACAAAAAAAAAAAAAAATTATCATGAGACAACCCCAAGGGGTAATCAGGCTAGGAGGTAGTATACACATCATGGGGTACTGTACATAGTTGTGCAGTGGTTACTCATCCTATTACTAGGTTTCCAGGGGTTAGTTGTGTGGGAGTGATCATTAAGGGGCTAGTTTTCCTAGAACTGACACGAACAGATGTATACAGATCCACAGTCAAGAAAACCTAATACCGTACATGCATGTCAGAAAGTTTTACCTAGCACTCATGACCCCCAATATTTTGCTCTGGGCTATCAGTACCTGGAAGTACAGTTGGTGTGGAGCCTTGCTCTATGGCTTATAATGTCTAGCCAAAAAGCTTTATAAAACGGGTTCTACTTGTAGGACGTTGGAATTCTAATTGGTCATATTACACCAATGACCATGCATTTTTTTTCCTACTGTCGTGACCGTGCAGAAAAGTTCCCATCAAAAAGGGATACTGCACGACTGAGATGCACATATGCGTACCGACACGATGTGTGCTTTGACACCATTGCCAATTTACTGCAGCCTATTGATGTTTGCGATCATGTTTTATAGAACTCAAAGGAGATTTACAAGCTCAAGTTCAAGCTCAAAGTCTAGGGAAGCTTTAGTTCTGGGAAAGGTAAAATATAATTTGTGAGCTTATGTTAGTTTGGAAGATTAGCATGGTAGATACGTCCCCTGAAAAGGATTGCTCTTCAAATGCCCTCACATTCAAAATTTGACAAGAAACAGCTGCAATGTTCAGGCTGAACATTTGTGTGTAGTCCCATGTACATATTTCTGTGTGAAGTGCATGTGAATCTCAGCAGGATTGAGTCAATTTCTTATCATTTTGGTCATTCCAAAACCTTACAGCATACACCAATTCTTATGTGCTATACAATCCACCTTTCCCAATTGCTTTGAGACAGTTTCTTCAATATCATGACCAGAACTCAACTTCTTCTTTAACCTGCACATATGTTTTGATTTTGTTATTACATCTGCGCACATTTTCCAAAGACTCTAATTGAAGTTGTTTTGGGCTTGGTAGTCAACAAGTTATTAAAATGAAGAGTACAATTTGTATGTCATGTTGATTTCATTATATTGCACAGGTGAAAAAAGGGGTCATTGAAAGGATAGAAGAAACATGGTAATGATAATCATTTATATACAGCAGATATGGAAGTGGTGCGGTAGAGGTGGGGGGGGGGGGGGGAGGGGGTTGTGTGGGTGTGACTTCTTCATTCCAAATTGTTTTGCCAGCTTTAATAATGCTTGGTGGAAAGAAAACTTGCAGTTATGTAGGTAAATGTGAAAATCTGACAGCCAGTTTTTAATCTGTTGGCAAATTTGGTCTGACCCACGTTCTGACCAATGTTCAAAGTGGTCTAGCAACTTAAGTGTATAAAATTGTGGATCAGCCAGTTGACATTGAAAGCTGAAATCCCCTTTATAATGGAAAGTGACTGCTATTACCGCTTGGATTTGCTTCTCCAAAACGTTTCACTATCATGAAGTGTATATTGACATATATGTACCTTATTCATGTGCCATCCTTTCCAGGTCTGGCCAAGTTCTTCAATGTGGACGAGAACATCCGGACAGATGTGATGTACGCCTCCCTGGTCCGTCTTCAGCAGATCCTGGACTGGTTCCAGGTGCAGGCCAAGTACCACTTCTACTCCAGCTCTTTGCTCTTCATCTATGAGGGCGCACTTCCCCCTAATGATGACACCCTCAAGAAACCTTCCAAACTCTCCCAACATTCCACCCCGCCAACAACGCCCGTCAACGGTCACGCCGATGAGATGTTTCCTGTGAAACCGGACACGTATCCTCTAAAGAGGAAGAAGTCCGTGGATGATGATGACCATGATGATGGTGATGATGAAGCATCTGGAATCATCAGAGGCAACAAGAACCAGAGAGAGAATGGGGTTAGAAGAGCAGAGGAAGGGAGTGACTCCATGGTGGATGTTTCATCAAGTCACTCGATAGCTGGTAATGTGTTAGCAACAGAGAAGATGAACAATATGGTGATGGGTAGGCATGAACCTAAACGCCAGATAGTTGTGAAACATGTCCAAGGAATTGCTCCGGGTACAGAATCTTCTCCATCCCAAATACAAAGACACTCACACTCTTCAGTAGAAGGAATGGTCATAGAAGATAATTATCCTGCAAACGATCATAACCACCTCCATTTTCCAACTCCCAACCATTCCATGCACGAACCTGACATCTCATCATGCACAAACCATAACAATGACCATAGCAACATGCGGGAAACCTCTCGCAAGGACTCCTACCCTCCCCATGAAGGGGCCATGGATCATGCGCCGCATCACGTCGAGATCCGAATGATCGACTTTGCCCATGCGATTGAAACAACAACGCGTGACGAGAATTACATCTTTGGACTGAAGATGCTTAGGCAATATATTGAAACACTACACAACTGTTACGTATGGTGATGCTGATAGTTTAAACTTCATGGCCCATATTCTGGACTCTGGTTTAACTTTATAAACCAGGGGTCTAAGTGCGGGTTAAACACAATGTAAACCTGCCCTTTAAAACCAGAGTTTTAGAAAATCACATTCTGAACTCCGGTTTAACTTTAAAATCAAAATTTTATAATTACGAGCGACTAGCGCAGGCCTATGCGCTAGTCTGCGTATTGAGTATGTAGTGAACATGTTTCATTGCGCTTTATTGGGTATGACTGCCTATGTCTGCTTTCGGGCAATACGCAGCGATACATAAGCCAAATACGCAAAGGTGTGCCCCTTGCGTAAGGTAACCAACTTATGTTTATAATTTTTTATCATCTGTTGTTGTCATTTTTATATAATTATACATGTATCTTTTTAGTAATTGTGTTTATATTTGCTTACAGAAGACTTATAAAACTGAAAGTTCTTTATTATACTTATATAGCTAGTAAAACTTTTCCTTCTAAAAGTGCTCAAAAATATTTTACCCAAGTTATATTTCATAAGACCAAATATATTTGGGATCAAGTATTTTACTTTAAAGTGTATTAATCCTTTATATCTGGCTGCAAATTGTGTTGCATTATCAAGATTAATAGTATACTATTAAAAAATGGTGACATAGATCCTTATCAAATGAATAGGTACTAGGCATTTATTTTTCCTAATGTGTGACCAGTCATTACAAAGTGCTAATGATCGGTCATTAGCATTTACTAATGACCGGCTTGTAGCTTTGTCAGTTGACTCTGGATCTATGTAATTTGAGATGATGATGATGATTTATTTTATCACATGACAAGGGTCCTCAACAACAGTTATGAAACAAGTGATGCATGTCATATGTTCGTGCATTAGTATAATAAATCATCAGACTTGCCAAAGTAGCATGCTTCTAAACCATGATATCTGGGGGGTGTTTCATAAAGCTGTTCGTAAAGTTCTGCTCGACTTTACAAACGACTTGAATATGAAGTGCCAGATGGGATGCCCAAAGTTTTTCCTGCTTTTATAACAAAGTGTGACTGTATTTCCAATAACCTCAATTAAATTATGGCAAAAAATATTTTATATTTCAAATGTTTGTATTAATAAGAATGTGAATCTACATCTGCACAGTTCAACTTTAGTTGATGCAGTTAAAAATGATTGAACATCGCATTTGGTTAGTCATATTTAAGTCATTCGTAAAGTTATGCATGACTTTATGAACAGCTTTATGAAACACTTCCCTGAGGCCTGTTCTTCTCTTTTATATGCTACATGAAAGTTCTTTCTCTAACTGGGCAAGTCCTAGTTATTTTGTCCCATAAGTTACTGACCACATCCAAGATTATAATGTATCTAATTACTGTATCAAGTTGATAGCCTTACCAGAGTTTGGAGAAGACAGTATTATCAAGTAAAGTGACATTTTTAATATTGAGTTACATACATACATGGTCATGATTCCATAAATCCTGTTAACATGTGTACATAAACTTGAAAGTCTGCCTGTTTTTGTATATTTGCGTTCAGCTGACCTCTTCCCCCTTCTTTTTATATTTTAGATGTTGATTGGTTATTTTTAAGTTAACCTATTTTGTCATTTGTTAAAAGAAATTTAACCATTGTGATTCCAAGGTGCTGTGTGTGAAAACCAGGAAAATATGGCAAAAGAAGAAAATTTCTATTCATAAAAATAAAGTTATGCTCTGGTCAAGCATTTAAACTCTGGAAGTAATTGGGAAAGGTTGATTGTGTAGTACATAAGACGTTATTGTGTAGTATTCTGTGAGGTTTTGGAATGATAAGAAATTGGCTCGATCTTAGTTAAAGTCACATGCAATACACACACAAAAATTGTAATTAGGATTACACTGTACAGTCATGTGGCATAAAAGTTTGGTCCCAAATATTTCGTTTCTTCTGTGATATCATTCCAAACTAAGATTTAAAAAGAAAAAAAGTTCACCAATTAATTCTCACCCTTACCAGAACTCACCCTCCTCTTTAAATTTTCACAGACCTGGGGAGCGTTTCATCAAGCGTTTTGTCGGTGAGTTTTACCGACAAATTTGCTCTCAGCCAATCAGAAGCAAGGATTTCAGTAGCTTATAACAGTTGTCGGTGAAAATCACTGACAAAACTGTTGATGAAATGCTCCCCTGTTTGTTTTTTTACCTGCTTTTTTCTGCTTTTTACACAAGTCATCTCCAAATGAAGGGTAAGATTTTCTTTCTTTGTTTATGCTGATGTTATGAAATGTAACCTCATCGACCATGTAGATGTCTTATTCTGAATACACAAAGTGTAATCTCAGGTTTAGTGAACAGAAATTACGGTGGTGAAAAATGTGAAAGATCTTTCATGATATTATGACATTATAATCCTTTTAATATTTTGTTTATTGCTGGTAGTATGATACCCGCTTTTTAGTGCTTATATATATTGCATGTCGGTTTACGGTCTTTATATTGTTTATGTGGAAGTCTAATAATTGTTCTTTTCATGCTTTCATCATCATCCAATTTGTCTGCAGACTATCCAGATCCCAGGGCCCTGTTTCATAAAACTTGTCATCAATGGCAAGTTGCAATAACTGTTATAAGCTACTGAAAGCCTTGCATCTGATTGGCTGAGAACATATTTGTCAGTAGAAATCACTGACAAGACTCTTGATGAAATTCCCCCCAGGAATGAATGTCATCATACACTGGGGCCCGTGTTTTTCTTTCTTATTCAGTCGAACCCAACGGGAGGACTGAAGTCGTGTTTAAACAAAAGGAAAATGGAGAACATTTTAGTCCTCGATCTAACTTTATTTGTTAATTAAATTTGACTTTAGAACAAACTGAAAGATGAAGTTGAGTTCTGGTCATGCGATAACATTGTGAAAGAAGCTGTCTCAAATCACTTGGGGAAAGGTTGATTATATAGGAATTTATGTATGCTGTAAAGATCTGAAATCACCAAAATGAGAAGAAATTGACTTGATCCTGCCGAGAGTCACATGCATTGCACACAGAAATGTGTATATGGGACTACATACACATGTTTGGCCTGAACATTTCAGCTGTTTCTCGTCATATTTTGAATATAAGGGCATTTGAAGAGCAATTCTTTTCAGGGACATTTCTACTATGATGTTCTTCTAAACTGACATAAAAGATATGAGAAAGCTCACAAATTATATTTTTACCTTTCCCAGAATTCAACATTCGCTTTAAACTCCAGCATCAGGTTGAAGACAGACCTTAGTGGTTTGAACAGTGCCCTTTCACATTGGCCCCTTCTTCCAGTGATTCTCCCTTCATTCCAATAACCCAACTTAAGAATGGAAGCTGGAGATATGAAGTGGGGGCGGGTCAGGTGGGTGTAGTACTGCACTGTGTTTCCAAGAGATTATTTTACATTGGAATTATTTTGTTTTGTCCAGTTTGGCAGTTGTACAGTCTTACCTCAATACTCATTTAGAAAAACTGAAGTGGAAGGAGAAGGGGTTCTGGACTAATTTAGAAATGTGAAAGAATAGGGGAACTGGAAAGGCAGAAGGAGCGCAGACAGAAAGAAGGAAAGGAGAAATAATACAGAAATGGGTAGAAGACAGAGAAAAGCAAAGTGCAAAAAGAAGAAAATAAAGAGATTGGTGGAGAAATAAAATTGGAGGAGGGGAAGATGAATTCTATTTAGTATTTATTTCCCATATTCTAAAAAAAAATCATTCTCCACTGGTTAAGTTTTACATATTGGATAACATAAGTACTTATTCAAAACGGTGACAACATTAACAATTCACAGAAGAGGGATGTTTTAAGCTTCAGTTACAGGTGTATGGCATTATACGTTGGTAATTAATATTCAATTTATGTAAGTAAAAATGTTACAGACTTGGAGGCTTGTGTATATATGTTTATTCTGTACCACACTGAGGAGTCATATCTTTCAATAATATTTAATCATAATGACAGTGTTTGTAAAAGGTATATATTATAAGATAACAGAAAATATTTGATCATATTTTTGTGAGAAATTAAGAGAAATACTAATAATTGTATCCGTATCAGTATCGGCAGAACTATTTGGGCTTTTAGTGCGTGAAAAAGTGAAGTTATTTTTGTCAAAGATATATTCATCTAAAGCTCTGCGAGCAGAGATTCTGGAAACCAATAAACTATCATCTAGCGGCCGCGATTTTTACACACGAATGGAGATGGGTGTCATTTATTGTAGCATAACTAGTTTTACAACAGTTTACTAGTTTTCGGCTGGACTGAAGAAAAGATGAAAGAGAATGATGAAAAGAAATGTAGAAATATAAGCAGATGTGAAGCAAAGAGAGAGAGGAAGATGAGTTGGGAGCTAACCCCCCCCCCCAAAAAAAAAAAATAGAGCTTGAGAAAGAAGGGGGATATAGAACAGAGACAGAGGGAGACGGGTGGAAATTGGGAGAGGGGAGAGGGAATAAGAGAAAGATAGGAACTAAGAGAGAGGTGCGAGAGAAAACGGGCAGCTAAATAAAGATATGGGGAAAATTGACAATTAGAGAGGATGGGCAAAGAAGAAAACAGAGCTAGAGAAGAGAGAGAGAGAGGGAATGGGGAGGGGCTGCTAATGAAAGACGGATAGAAGGGGGTGTGGTAGAGAAGGGGAGAGCGGCAGAGGAGTGAAGAAGAGAGCTAGAGAAAGAGGATAAGAGATTGGAATGCAGAGAAACTGAGACGAACAGAGAGGGGGAAAGGGAAAGAAAGAGAAAGCTAGACAGAGACAGGCAGCGAGAGAGAGAGAGAGAGAGAGGGAGGGGGTGGGGCACAGACGGACAGAGGCGGGGGGGGGGGGGGGTTGGGGGTTGGAAGGAAGACAGACACAGCAAGGGGAGGGCGACAGATAGAAGAGATGAAGACGGTTCAAAAAGGGAGGTTTTTTTTTTTTTTAAAGATGTTTTATTGTTTTCTCTCCAATCAAATTTACATGATACAAATCAAATTCACATAATACAAAGCACAATATATATTACAAATCACAAGAAACAATGTTTACATAATCTTCTAACTCAATACAGCTATACAATTGTACCTCAATCATCGAAAGAAACCTGAAAAAATGATATCGATGAAAAATATACCTTGCATCGTACGAAAAAGAAATATTGTAATATCTTAAAGCAATAGAGAGAAAACAAAATATATCAGGTGCTATGTACCCTTCCTCCCCTTCCCTACGAATAAAAATTTATTTATCAAAACTATAAACAAACAAAAAAGAAATAACGAGAAGGGAGAAAAAAAAATAGTACCCCCCCCCAAAAAAAACAAAAAAACAAAAAAACACAAACACAAACAAAACAAAAAACAAACAAACGAAAAACACTCTCTCTCACACACCCACACACACACACACACACACACACCCGCCCACACACCCACGTTTACATGGCTTTACTTCCGAGGACAACTATTGTTCCTCTATTGTTACTCGTCCTCGGACAGTCGACGGAATAAGGCATAAATTCATTGTTCGACGTTCGAGGACTATTGTCCGACTTCCGAGGACCATTGTGGTCATGATTTTTTTTTTGTTCTCTGTCCGAAAATGTCCTCGGACATAATGCTAAACAAACGCACTAATCCTCACACACCCACGCTCACAACACATACATTCCCCATTCACAGTACATCTGGAGCATCGCCGCCGTTCCCCCAAACAGAAACAGAGCAAGCAAAAAAAACCAAAAAAAAAAAACCAAAAACAAACGTGATCCCATTCGCTTCATCGTCTCTACACACATGAAAGAAAGTATTCCCACTTCATCAAATGTTTTGATAGTTTACCTCGCGCTACGACTAATATTTTCTCTTCTCGTTCATTTTCCAACAATTTTTGCTTGATTTCATTAGGAGTTGGTGGTTTAGTTTTAGTTCTGCTGTAGACGAAGATTAAATGTTTAATTAAAAGAATGATGTGATTGATTATCTGTTCCTTCCCTACAATAATATGCTTCACGCCAAAGAGGACATCCACCCAACTAACATTTTTAATTTGATATATATTGAACAAGTCACCACAATCTCTCCATAGACCTCTTGTCTTTTCACAAGTAAAAAACAAGTGCTCATAGGTTTCTTCATTTTTTCCACAGAATGAACAATCTCTGCTTAAGGAAATTTTGAATGAATATAAATGTTTCTTTGTATATATTAGTTGATATAACATTTTAAACTGAAATTCCCTTAGCTTACTATTTAGAGTGCTTTTTCTGGGTCTTAAAAGTATAACATGAATATCTTTTTCTGAATAATTGCGCGCATGACATATGGTTGTAAGAAAGAATAATACCAATAATTTACCCCAGTATTTCCATCCTCCGGTAAACATCATTTCATAATATTAGTCCAAGTTGTATTATTCTTTCCCATTCACATCCAGCCTGGCTTGGTTAATTTTCAACAATGGTTTCCACTCGATCATCATGTAAAGAAGATTGTTCACCGATAGATTCTAAAGATCCCAAGACACCAATCGATGAAAATCTTGAATGAACGCCGGATGCTCCAAAGAGGTGGGCCAAGGGGGGTTACGTGAGGGGGTATTCTTCACGTATGAAAGGTCGTGTTCGTAACTAAGCAGCAGGTCACGCTTCGCACCGGGAACTCCGACACACAACAGACAGACACCGCACGTTGATAGTTGTCTGTTATAGCCTAGTTTGTGTTCAACGATGGCGGCAATGGAATGGTAGACGTAGGTACATTTCTGATGGGATATTAGTCTTCCAAAAGTGGATGAAATCGAGTCAGGAAATCGTCTTTATCAGGTAAGTTCTCAGAACTCACAAGGCAGTTTGATATCTGTGAACTTTCGATGTAAAGAATATGTAAACAAATGTTAGTCTGTGACTTTGAAAGACAATTTGCGATTAATATTAATAATACATTATGATCTTGATAAATAGATGAACAGAAGTACAACATACAACATTTTTTGTTATATATAAGCATATTTAGAGACTGCGCATAGCAAAGGAATATGCATGATTACATGGAATTAACTTTTATTGTGATGACTAATGCTTAGGCCTATATTCATTCTAGATTTACAGAAGAGTAGCAAATACAGTTTATGCCATAGTATAGCATTCCTGAATTATGCTTGCAAACAAAACACATTATCCTGGTTATGTCATACTGTACACAGTAATGAGTTACATGACATTTTGTTGAAAGAGAGAGAGAGAAGGGGGGGGGGGGGGGGTTATTGGCGGGGGTCCCTTGTAAAGCCCCCCCCCCCATCCCCTCTCACACTGTAATATTTATACCTGACATAATAAAAGTTGTTGCTAAGTTATCCAATCAGTCTATGGAGCCGTAATTAAATATTAACCAAGACTGTACTTGTTAAGTTGAGCCATATTTCGAGGCATATTTCCGAAATAAGTATTTGCAGAGAAAAACCAAAAGTAAACACGGATAAAATCGGATGATTGATGAGCTTGCTTTTGCATACAGACACGGGTCTATGATGTGACATCATATTTGACATGTCACGTTTTTGTCAGATTTCTTTGACTGTAAAGATGTGATACAGTATATTGATGAAGGTTCTTGACTCTCATACGAGAGATCCTGGGTTCGATCCATGCTTGGTGCTTTCATCCTTGAACAAGATGTTTTGCCCACCTTTGTCCCACTCGACACAGGTCTATCAAATGGGTACCTGGCAATACTGGGGTCATAATTAATTGCAGGGCCCACAGGAAGAGCAATATCGATACTGATGATGTGGCTACCCTGGAAGAGAAATATCTATACTGATGTGGCTACCCTGGAAGAGCAATATCTATACTGTTGTGGCTACCCTGTTATTATCATCATAATTATCATATATACCTGCAGAAAATTACCTTACAAATGGCATGCAGCTGTGTGTTGCCAGTAATTCAATATATTCATTTTTTGTATGATATTATGATACCATAATTCACTCTGATACGGTTTACAATAAAACATAAGGTATTTACCAAACATAGTGAAAAATATAGTAACTAAGTTGGCAAGGATGGATATTTCTTTTTAAAACATGGTTTGGTAGATAAACATGTATATATCAAGTAAGGTGTTTTCAAATTTGACGAGATGTTCATTAACCCTCATGTTTTTATAAAGATTCCATCTTCACGTTCAATTTATAAAGCACTCAGACCTATTCTGTTTCACTGCTACACTGCATGTAGAACCTATTAAAGCTCCTATTTCTCGTGTGTTTGCGTGCGTGAAATGTAAATCCATTGGTATAAACCAGAAGCTATTGTTGTGAAAAGCTATTGTGACTTGTATTGACAGAACATCTTTACGGACTAACGTAGTATCTTAATTGAATCACCATCCAAGCAGAACGTCTATTATTCTGAAGCCATATCTTTGCTGTACACACATTCATGCAGTTACTGGGTTGAGATGTGAGCATTTTACGAAGCACCAAAACCGGAACGTATTTTTATTTTTACAGAGCATAAGAACAATAAAAACAGCAGTTATGAATAATAAAAGACAGGAGGGAATTCGTATGCAGGAGAGTTAGAAATAGGAATAGGCAAGGAATGAGAAAGAGACGAATAAAAGGGAAAGAAGAAGAGCAGAAGAAGCAGATATGACGAAGAAGAAGAAGAAGAGAGAAGGGGAGGAATTAAGAGGAGAAGTAGGAGAGGAGAAGAAGGAGGAGGAGGAGGAAGAGGAGGATAAACAGAAGGAATGGTAGAATGATAATTATGACACCCCCAAACAAAAGGAAATAAGAAAAGAAAAAAGAACAAAAAAAGAACGAAATAGGCCTTATAATTCTGTCTGTTCATCATCGTTGGATGTTATTGGCGAATATTAAAATAGACTTACATACAGTGCTAAACGGATGAATTTGTTTCCTTTTATTAATATATTATTATTTCATCTGTTCATGATAGTTATTCGTACGCAAATTAGCGATAAAGGTCACCCATTTGCCTTGACATGCATGGTTGCAGTTTATCTATTCTATACCGAACTTTACTACATTGTATATATAGAGATAATTTTAAGGATACGACTTTTCGGAAAATGTCGACGTTCAAAATATGAATAAATGTACATGAATGTCCCTTTTTCGGAGAATGTCGACGTTCAAAATATGAATAAATGTACATGAATGTCCCCATTACCCTGGCAATGGCAATTTATTGATTAAATATACATGCCAGTAAAAACATAATGTTTTTTGCCTCTGTTACTAACATGAGATTGATGATGAGCTAATAGATCCGCACCTGCACTTTGAACAGTCTCATTCTTCTTGAATGTTTGACGTGGTGAAATCTTAAATAATGAAACACTTATTTAGAATGATCTGTTATTCGTTTCGACTAAAATATTTACAAAATATATATGCTCCAGAGACATTATAAAGGAGGGGGGGGGGGGGGGGGGGGCGCTAATAAAACAAATCATCCCGCATTTAGAAATGGTCTAGCCCTCTGATTACCCCCCTTTTTTCTTTTTTTACAAAATAGTAATGAAACACATTTTATACAAGCTACCAAAAAGGGCCAATGGGACTTAATTGCATTGGGAAATACTGAAGGGGAAATGATATGGAGAACCTAAATACTCATATGAGTCTAGCTAGATAAAGAAGTGGTGTAGTCTTTATGCATTAAGTAGACATGGGATGATTAATTAATTTCCTATCATTAAATAAATGTGAAATTAATATGGTATCAGTTTCGAGCCCGTGTGATTTAACGTACCAATTAATGTTTATCTCTGGTTTCAGATGTCACGAGTGTTATCGGGAAGAGAGTATACGCATCACTGAATAAGCTTTTTCGATATACCTCGGACTCGACACCTAACGCAGCCATGCCTCATCCGAAGCGCGATATGATACGCTTCGTCGTCCACCAGCGCGACAACGACTCGACGGAGATCGTCGCCCACCTCGTCAAGGACGGCGACGACTACGACAAGGTGTGCGAACAGATGAAGGAGAACGGATACTCGATGTGCGAATCGACGCGTAGTGCCCCTGTACGCGCACTGACGGGCGAGGCCTTTTATATCCGATTAATTGGTAAGCTTGAAAATGTCATCAAATTAATTGGTGTATTCTGTCATTCATAACAAATGAAGATACGCCCTCAATGACCATCATTGATATATTTGTTATTCATGTAAAGATGATAAGTTATTATCACATATATTTCCGTTGAGTGTAAAGGTATTATTATGAAAATGTTATTAACATTTTCTAAATTATATCACAGAAGAGGTCTGTAGCAGTATATAAAACTTCTGTAAATTTTTGTAACCTCTATATGAATATAATTTTCACATTTTGGATTAAAGAGAACTGTTGCTGGGCTAGCGCCATGAGCGTCCTTTGACGGTGTGTGCGCTCTAGAAGTTTTCACCATTATCATTATATTTTTAAATAGTTATCCTTTGTAAACTACAAATTTAGAATGATCGTTCATGTTGAAATTTTAAGTCAATACTGTACATGGATTATAAATTTAATTCGATTTGAATTAGAATTCAGAGCGTGCGGGGATTACGGGCTGGTTGGTTGTGCCTCCATAAATCCGCCAGTGGGGTGACCTTCCCGTTTTGGGGAGAGGAGGAAGAAGGGGAAGAGGAGGGAGAGGGGAAGGGGGAGGGGATTAAGAGGGGGAGGGGGAGTATGCCTACCGAACCCGTCGTTATTATCCCCACCTGTCGTAGATACACTGGGAGTCTTGTTGTTTTCTGTTTTCTTGGTCTTTGAAGATATTGAATGGGGAGGTGATCGTAGATCTTTGCTGGATACGACACTGAAATTTAGTTCGTTTTCTAGGAGCGCATAGATTTGAAAACCGTTGCTTCTTTGGTGCAGTTTACTAACTTAAATCAGGCATGTCCAAATTGAGGTCGATGTTAAAGAAGACGGTAATATTTCCCTCTTTTCCCTTACGTTGGTTATTATTGGTTTTGCAATTTTTTGTATTTCATTAAATTTGAAAAAGTTTGGCTTTATATCTGTTTATGAATTAAAATGAACTATGATTCAGCACTAAATATTATTTAAAATCGTTGTAAACATTTTTAAATTAAAATATATTTCATAAATTTAACTTAATATTATTGTTTCCAACCAGAGAATACGGTGATTTTTTTCATGCCCAAAGTCTAGTTACCATTTTTTTTCTTCAACCGTCCTCTTTCCTATGATTAAATGTTTTCCTTAAGGTGATATCAAGGTCAACACTTTCACGGACAACAGCTACCGGAAAGATCGCTTTCTCGTGAGGTACATTCGTAATCGTCCCAACCGCAAGGATTTCTTCATAACCGGAGTTTACCGCGGTCGGTATCAACCGGAGTATGCCGGTAAGGTCTTGCTTCACCGCGTCACCCTCAACGCGGGTACGACCAACAAAGGAAGCGGTCGACAGTTCATCATGAACAACCTGGAGAGCGTTCTCGGCAACATCGCATCGTCTAGTAAATTAGTTCTCCTTAAGGTAAGCAGAATATTCCTTAATCATTGTTGAGGGTAGAATTTAACTTTTAATGGAAAATCGCTCGAAAAAGGTGGAAGGAAACTAGGTGACATGGCTGGTGAACTTCATATGGAACTTCTAAGAGTTTTCTTCCATAATTACGATGATAATCTATGCTTTTCAAGGTTACTTGTATTGTCACGCGAATTCCTATTCCTGTAGAAAATTAATATAAAGTTTCCATTTCTAAACAATGTTCTTTTTTTAAATAGAGAGTATGAGAAAGGGATTTATGATCGCAAAGATTTTTGAAGAAAAGGGCGATCTCAATATCCTGTATCCCATAGAAATCATATTCGGATTACGATATGTCAATGTTATGTTCGAACATTTGAATAATTGATGAACAACGTTATTAATAGACCTGTTCACAAAGTTATTCAAATTTAAGGATGTTTATTTTCTGGGGACCTAGTAACGAGGTACTCCATTAACCTGTTATTAACGAATGCACTACAATACTTGGAATCCAGTTTGCACACATTACTTGTTGCTTTGTGTGACAAGCTTCTGACAAGCCTCTGATAAGAACAACCTTTGTTTTAATAGTATGCATACAATTTGAATATATTTGTGAACAGGTCTATTGTCTTAGGTTGTTTTTTCGAAAGTCGTTGTGATCGTGACAAATAAAGAGAGACATGGTGGATAGTACGTGAAATAAACAGACAGACAGACAGACAGAAAGAAAGACAGATGGAGAAACAGATGCAAGGATAGAAAAAAATCAAATGAAAGAGGAGATCTAGAAAGAAGGAGAGAAACCGAGTACATGTATTAAGAATTTCCTACATTTCCTAGGTCCAATCACCGTTCATCTATTCCTTTTCAGGATCGAGATGTACCAGCGCCCCCTGACGTCCAAGAAACATACGACGACGATACCTTGACCAAAGGTAAATATCTGCTCTTTGATAAATGTCTTTGTTGAACATTACCCCAATATGTTCTGGCAATCATCGGTGTCATCATTATAAATGTTATTGTTATTTCTGATATTAACGTAGTCATCGTATAGTCAGTTGTATCATCATCATCATCATCATCATCACTATGAGCGTCGTTGCATCGTCATTATTATCATCAACATTTTGATTAACATCATCATTGTTATCATCACCGCCACCACCATCACCACCACCGCCACCACCATCACCACCACCGCCACCACCATCACCACCACCACCATTACTTTTCTTCTTCATCCTCCCCATCGTTTACATTTCCCTTCCATTATCAATCTCAATAGCATCATCACCATCCTGGTTAAGCCTACTGTTAAAATTGCCTATGTCAAAATAATTCTAATCTCGTCCATCATGACCACCACCACCACCACCACCACCACCATCACATTCGTCGTTATCAACATCACCATGTCCATGCGCCAAGTCAGTCAACCCATACTCTTCTCTTTCCAGATGTCGTTTTACGGACCATCTCCAAGGACATCCCCAAAGACTTCGTCACGCCTCTCTGCATGCATCTCTTCGGTCTTAGCGAAGTCGAAGTCCTCAACCTTGGCATGCTCCCTCATCATCGTGACTTCGACGAGCAACGGTACGGTGTCCTCGATAAGTGGAAGGGGGAGCAGGGCGACAACGGCACGTTCCGGAAGCTCATCGAGGCCTTCCAAGCCGTTAAGATGAAGTCTGCTGCCGCCACGCTCAACAGGAATCTTCTCACCGAAAACCGTAAGCTTGAATGATGTAAAAATAAGACGTACATAGAAACCAAACGATAGCCTTATATGCTGAGAGGGATAGTGTACACGGTTTCAATCAGAAATCAAAATTACAATTTGTAGTTTAACAAATTGGAAGACTAACATGGAGTTAGCCCCTGCATACCTGCATGCATCCACTCCGCTATCTATTTTTGTCTCCGTATCTTTTAAACTTTGTTCTATTTTCTCCATTCCTTTGTCCAATGAAACTGATAACAATAACATTAATACAATTCACTTATTTACCTTGTTGCTAACCATAGGCTGACACCTCCTGCCCAAATATCAACTTTCCAGTTTCTAATCCACCGGGGGTTGAGTAATAAATCCATTATATGGTTTAGATGCTTTTTTGTGGGGGGGGGGGGGGGTTACTTTATATATACTTGCCATGTGCTTTGGTCTGGGTAGTGACAAATCATTTTTTTCAGTTAAACCAAATGAAAAGAAAAATTTGTATAATAGTAGCAAAATTAAGTCTGGTATCTTTTAAATACAAACTTGATGACGGAGTATTTCTGTTTTTATAAATCCTCCACATTCCACCCTGAACCTTACCCACAATCCCATTTATTTATATCACACCTGCGTCTTCTACTTTTCATTATGAGACATTCTGATAAAAAAAAATCAATTCTTTTTGGAAAGGTCTCCGAAGAGTGGCTAAGCATCTTCCTGGAGACTGCCAACCCCTTGCTGATGCTATGAAGGTCAACTTGGATGAGGTCAAGGTGAAATTCTATACTGAGATGGCCGAGTTTAAATACCAGGTACGATTTTCACTTGATTTCTTTGTTCCTGATGATGTATAATAGGCCTACATTGTTCATAATTCAAAACTGGTGTTTGTTAGTTGTTCATATCATGTTGACAAGGATCATTGTAAGCATTGTATGCAAATTGTGTATTTTAGTTGGATAATTGTGAATGAAAGGGAGCATATATAGAATGAAAGAATGGGAAGGTTATGACATCTTGTTGAATATGGTTGTCAAAATGGTTAAGGGATATAATCTTATTAGATAAATAGATTCATGGCAAAATACTGTATATTCTTTTCATTATAAAATGATTTTCTTCAGCCGTAGATGTATTATACGTGAGGAATAAAAGAAAGTCAAATACATAGAATTGGATATTGCATATTCGAGAGCATGGTCACTTCTCTGATTCATATTCGTTTCAATCTTCCGACAGATAATGACATCAGTTGTTCAGAAAAGATTTCAACAGTTAAAGTATAGGTATTTTTAAAGATAAAATGCTATAATTTTACGGCGCAACATTATGCGTCTGTATTGCAATATGAAATGTTCATTTTTGTTAATTTGTAATCAAGTTTTGATAATGACCTTTGAACCTGTTCCTTGACTCATCACAGATCATCTGGCGATGGAGAGAGGACACCCATCAAAAGCTCCGAGGGCGGGCTAACCATTCCCTGCTGCTGAGGGCGCTACGCTACATCAGCCTTTCACAGGTTGCTGAAGAAATGACGAACATGACATCAGTAGACGTCAGGGACAGTAAGTTATCTGTTTAAAAGATTGAAAGAAAGAGGAGAAGATAATTCAGAAAAATTAAAATGTACTAAACAGAATTTGGGATGACGAAAAAGGGATTAAAACAATTGGAAAGAAAGAGAACGAATATAAAAATTGGATACTAGGTATAGGTGTACAGCCACATTGTTGCAAGGGAATAAGAATGAAATGGAAACAAAGAAGAGTGATGAAAAGACTAGGTGCAAATGATGAAGTGTGGAGATAAAAATGAAGAAGAAAGGGTAGTAACAAAAATGAAATGAGAAAAAAAAAGAAGAGCAAAGAAGAAGAAGGAGAAGATGAAAGGAGAGAAAAAAACCAAAATGAGAAGGGAAATGGAAGATATTAAAACGTTGGTATATCAGAAAACGATAGGGTTGCGATCTGAGAAGAGAATTCATAAAACTGAAGATGAAATAATTTAAATTTAATGAGGTGATGATTATGATGATTATGACGAAGACGACAACGAAGACAATGATGAAGGTTTGCTTGAAATAGAATAATCGTAAATAAAACAATGATGATATCAAATTACAATCTCATTATCTCGTAGTCGTTATGCTCCGGACAGTCACCAAGGACATCAGCCGCGAGAAGATCTGCGCACTCGTCGACCGCTTCGGGCTCACGGACGACGAAAAGAGGGAGATCACCCGGGAGTACGGCCTCGATTTCAACAAGCGCCTCTACCTCCTCAACGCCCTCGTCAAGTGGAAGGAGAAGGGCGGTGACGAGGACTCGAGGGCATCATATGAGAATCTGATGGCGCACATGGAAGATCTCGACTTCGGACAGAACCCGGCTATCCTCGACGAAGTGCTGATCGATGACAAGCGTAAGTACTTAACACTTCGATATCAAAGATAATTTTCCAATGTGTTCTTCAATCATCTCCGAGGGGATTTTTGTAATGAGGATTAATAACTTACCAAAGGGCACTAGCGCGTCCACTTGGTTTAGAATGCGGGTCCACCCTGTTGCGAGACCACTGCTCTACCACTGAGCCGTCAATTTTACTAGAGTATTATTTCATTTTAGAAATAATACTCGAGTAAAAGTAATCAAAGGTATGTAATGCCTTATTGAGATGGGAAACAAGTAACAAATTTCGATACCTCCTTTAGGTCTTCGCTATATTTCGACGCTAATCCCCACCGATAGCATGCAGGCTTTGGCAGACGAGCTTCACGTCGATACGGCCCCTATGAAGATTCCGGCGGGAACAGAATCGGCACTTTTGGGCTATCGTCTGCTTATACGCTGGAAGGAAACACGCGGGAAGTACGCATCTCATACCGAGCTCATTAGTGCCCTCGACAAGGCGGAGCTGGGATCGACTATCGACGTCATTGACCGATTGGGATCAGTGGACATTTCTAGAGGTATTACGATGATGATGCTGATGATGATGATGTAGAGAATCAGATTGGGCTCAGATGGGTGCCGAGTTTGGCTATGGAAGAGCTCGGCAAAACCGGCTTGTAATAGCAAGGAATATATCTCATAATGATGTTTTTTTTTTACTTTTTAGTATGAGTTACTTTGAGTTACTACGAATTTTGCCGAACTATCTCGAAATGTAATCCTAGCTCAAGATTCAATTCAGCACACTATTCGGCAAACTATGGAGAATTGGAGATGAATATATTGCTAATGATGATGAGGTATTTGAACATTGCTAATGATAGAAAAAGGTTGGTAAAGAATATTTAAAATATTGAGGTTCCTTTTTTTCATAGAAATATATTTCATTATTTCTCCTGCATTTTCCCAGGTGCCATGAGTGAATTCTGTCTTCGATATGTCGGGTCGTGGGTGCACGTCAGCCGCGCTCACGAATGGCCTTCCATCGTCCAGAACATCCCATCCCAGCTCATCCAGGGACTTGATGACCGCACCGTATCCCAGATCAAGCGCGAGCTCCGTGACCCGCAAGAGCAGCTCTCCAGGGCTCTCGTCCTCTGCCGCGACCGCCGGATCATTTCTTCGACGGGCGCGCTCTGCAATCGCCTGATCGCCTGCGGGTTTGAACGCCCCGCGCTGACGCTGTTGGACGTTTCGAGGTCGCAGTATTACTGTACGACGTTGAAGTTGGAAGAAGGACCCTACGGGGGCATCGACGGGGTCGGGTCCGAATACCAGGAGGAAGGGGGAGCTGAGATGGAGGAAGAGACCGAGTGAAGTGTTGCTAAGCAACAATTTAGGCTCGTTCAAAAAAAATCAATGTGGGTGTATCGCTCATTTAACGCAAGCTCGAATGATTCATTTTTGCTTGCTTGCTTGATTGATTGAACAATTCATGATGAATACCCGTACCACTTCAAAACAGCACAAATGTATTAAGGTATAGCCTCATTTTAAATAGCAAAGGATATGTTACTTAAATTCGATTGATGAACAGGAGCGATACAAACAATAATTGAAGATAACGAGCGATAGTTGTGCTTAATTAAGAAAAAGGAGGTAAAATCCAAAGCATCATGCTGTGCTTGCAGTAAATGAAAATGCTGTCAATTTTGGAGATTATTTTTTACTTTTGCTGCTGCTTTGGAAGCGTGTAAATATCCAAATACGCATCAAACATGAGCGCAGAGACTTTTAAGAATGCAGCATAGGGAAGTTTCACCTTTTGATCTGTCCGAACATTACAATGGATTATTACACAATCCGAATATTATTACTTTAGGCTGTACAACATGGTATTGAAATTGCCGTCGAGTTGATTTCTTGAGAGGATTTGCGATCGTGTTATCATTTAAAACTTGTGTGTGATCTATATGTAGGACTTCCGATGTTGCCAATTTACAGAAGCTGCTGTGTTATCCTTTGTAATGTTTTGATTATTTTTTTTTTAGCAAATTTTTTCAATTTATTTAGCAAATTCATAAAAAACATTACAAATACAATACAGGTAATACATTAAAACAATTGAAACAATACTTAAGAAATTGCAGGGAAATGCAGCAGAAAGACAAAGTCTTATATTGAAGCCGCACCCCATGTTATACATAACTACAGTACATGAATAAAATACAGTATGTATTACGAAATGAGCCTGAATGCCCATCGATCAGATTAAATATTTTCTTACTACATGAGTATTCAAAATCTTAGGTAAAAGCGGGTTCAAATTCACTGACGTGAATGCGGCAGTGCCCTTTGGTAAGGCATTAATCCTCATTATCAAATCCATGTGGGAGGACTTTAAAGCCGTCGGTCCCCTGGTTGCTTACTTATAAGCACAAACATGCTTCCTTTGCAGTCAGGTAAAATAAACCATAACACCTTTATTATCTACCAAAGGATACTTAGATCAGTAGCATTGGACGAGCTTATAGGGCTTAAATTTTATATGGGGTCTCATGTTTCTTCTACGAATCCTTTGTCGTGGTTGTCATTCTATCCCTTTTCAAATTGGGATGTGCGAATATAAAGATCTATCATTTTGCTTATTGTGAAGTAATTAATCAATATGTTTGTGCCTCTGTGTGTGCGTGTGTCCCATGCCACGTTTTGCCGCGAAGTGTGATCTTCAATGCAAAAACGTAATGTCACTTGCCAACTTCCGCGATTCTAAAAGCGTAGGTTTATACGGGCACAATTTCATGCTGGAGCTGACGTCTCTCATCCGAATATCAACTTTCGTATTTCTATAGAGCTAGCAAAAAATGACATTTTATTATTATAATGTAATTTTGTAACTAACATATATTAAACACAATGTGAAAATTACAAATAGACCACCTGAATATGAGGTGACGACTTCCACCGAATATTGGTCTTCTAAAAAGGTCGGGGATGGGGTGAGGGAAGGGGGGGGGGGGGGTTTGTGTTTGGCGGAGGGTAATTCATCTGTCCTATCCGTATCTATTTTTTTCTACAATGTTTTCCTTGACAAAAAAGAATAAGGACTCAATCTTAATTCACTTCAATTCAATGCACTTTATTTTATTGGTCCGTGATATATAAAAATACATAGAAAATTAGCCTCCGCTGGCTGATAATGAATTAATTACGATAAATTACATACGTGAACATGACTTTGTGATGTATATTTTCACGGAATCATCCCCTGCAAGCCTTCGGTTTTTCTGACCCCCTGCTTCTTTTTATTTATGAACTTGCATTTGTGAACATGCATTGCCTCCATTTCCATGTTTTCAAAAGAAAATGGAAATAAATGAAATGAAATTAGTAAAGAATCAACCAACAATGGAAAGACAGAAGCCAGCCGGAGCCTCCGAACTTGGGCTAATACTCCTACATTGCTTAGGATTAAGCATCAGTTGTTTCAGCTCTCTGTTTTTAATATTCAAATATAAGTTAAATATTATAATATTGTCATGTTTGAGTAATTTTTTTTTGCTTTTAATAAGGCCTGTATATTGTTATTACTATCTCTTAGATAGAATGTATGAAATCGTTATATTCAATTGCAATTCGACAAAATATTCATCTGTATGTATACATGTATGTGTATTTAAACCAAGCAGTTGAAAAGCAAGAAGTGCTTTTTGTATGAGTTTTATAATAAGGTAAAAACAAATATAAGAAGAGAGGTGTACAGTCTATGACAAAATGATTTATCACAATTTCTGCAGTGTTTCTAAGTAAATTTTTAGTGTCTAAGCAGAAAAACAGAATGATTCCGTCCAGCTCCAGGAAAAGTACAAAACATATTTTTATGTATTCCCTAAAGCTAGCAAATATTTAAACAAAGATATTGCCGTCGAGTGGACTATAGTGTGCTATTTCAATTTGCAATGAAAATGTCATTTTTTCATATCTGTTTGTGCAATAAATTGCATTACGTCATATTGTGTTGGCCCCTGCTTTGGCAATAAATGCACGTTTATTTACTCGACGTAAATGTGATTCGTGACTTCTTATGTGAATATTTGAGTATGACACATGTACAAGAGACTAATGACTTAAATTATATATTATATCACTACGGAATTAGAGGCATTGGGGTGGTTCAGGATTTACTTTACACACAGGAAACAATTTGTCTTTACATGTACAGTATTAATAACTAAGAATCTATTCAAAATGTAATCGATTGTGGGGTACCCCAAGGTTCGATTCTCGGTCCCTTACTTTTTATTATTTACACCAACGACTTTTATAGATCGTCCCATGCATTATCTATTATATTATTCGCGGACGACTCAAATATTTTCTTTTCGTATCGAGATCCACAACAGCTATTAAAAATTGTAAACACTGAGTTAAAATGTAGCTAATTGAATTAGATAAAATAGACTTTCCTATTCGTATTAAAACTAACCTAAACTGAATTTATCTTTTTACAAAAAGAGTAATTAGAACCATTTTCAACAAGAGTTACCGGCACGCACCAATTTATTGTTCCTTGAATGTAAGTCCCTAAAAATATATTATTTACACTCCTACAATCTTTGAAATTGTACTTATCAACATGACAAAAATGACATACCAAAAGCACTAGTCAACTCTCTTTCACCCTCCACGTACAAAAAAGCTTGTTTTACCAAAAAACATTCATATATATATAATTTTTTGTTCTCATTGTCTATACTTATTAATTACTCTATACTCTCAGTTTGAACACATACACATATATAAATGAATTGTTGTCACACTTTTATGCTGATTTTAAATATGTAATAAGCAATTATGGTGCTGATAGTTATTATAAAGATATATTTGGAACAAAGATCAGATACGTGCCGGGTAGTAGCAGTTTTACTAGAATAATGTGTTTAGCAGTAGAGAACGAGAAGTAGTTCATCACGATTTAATTTTAACATTAATGATAACCAAATTATAAGTAATCAAGAGTTAAACTTTACTTTAATTTATATATTTTTTATTTCAGCCATCATATTGTACTTATGTATTTTGTTTACACAGTCGTCCTGATGAAGATCTTCAGATCGAAAGCTTGATTGAATAAAAGAGAAGTATAGAAGCTACGGCCATTTCATAGTCCATTTCTTTCGCTGTATTCCATTCCACAACTATGAGTGACCGCCAGTGTTTTGCTCTTGGGAAATTTCTTCCACTATATATATATATATATATATATATATATAATGTGAAAGAAATGCGAGAATAACGTTGCGTAGCTCAATCAAAGTTCCCCAGAGCTGTCCTCCCTTTTTGAAATTTTTGCAAAGGCTGAAAAAATGTCTCCGCCGGGAATCGAACCGGGTCGTTGGCTTAGAACGCCAATGCCTTAACCACTAGACCACGGAGACGGGTTAGTGGTTTCGGCGACACCAGATTCAATTGACCGACAGATTTGACAAATCTTCAACCTTATTAATTAATTCCTTTGTCGGGGGCAGGTGAGTTTTGAACAAAGACAAGCCGCGTGCCTCAGCTGGATCCAAGCGAATGCTTTGAGATACATGTATACATTAGAATAATTATTAACAAGTGTAAGGAAATAACATATACAACAGCTTTGGCAAATCTCGTGGGAATAAATACAATGTGAAAGAAATGCGAGAATAACGTTGCGTAGCTCAATCAAAGTTCCCCAGAGCTGTCCTCCCTTTTTGAAATTTTTGCAAAGGCTGAAAAAATGTCTCCGCCGGGAATCGAACCCGGGTCGTTGGCTTAGAACGCCAATGCCTTAACCACTAGACCACGGAGACGGGTTAGTGGTTTCGGCGACACCAGATTCAATTGACCGACAGATTTGACAAATCTTCAACCTTATTAATTAATTCCTTTGTCGGGGGCAGGTGAGTTTTGAACAAAGACAAGCCGCGTGCCTCAGCTGGATCCAAGCGAATGCTTTGAGATACATGTATACATTAGAATAATTATTAACAAGTGTAAGGAAATAACATATACAACAGCTTTGGCAAATCTCGTGGGAATAAATACAATGTGAAAGAAATGCGAGAATAACGTTGCGTAGCTCAATCAAAGTTCCCCAGAGCTGTCCTCCCTTTTTGAAATTTTTGCAAAGGCTGAAAAAATGTCTCCGCCGGGAATCGAACCCGGGTCGTTGGCTTAGAACGCCAATGCCTTAAAGTAGAACACTCAAGAAAATCACAAATATGGCAATTAATGTATCACTAGAAATTGGGAAGCTTACAGATGGCAATCGTATAAGTTTTATGTCAACTGCGTATATGATGATTATAAAAACAACATAAATAAAAGCTCTTCTCAGCATGTGGAATATCCGAGGATTCGCCAGAAATATAGCGATGTTTTGATGTCGTCATACGAGGGATCGATCCTGCTTAAGCAGACGACGTCCTATAATGAATGAACGTAATTGCAATGCAATTATTTATCAAATTATAAAGAGTTTGGTACATTTAAACATGACCTTATTTCACACCATTCTAAAAGGGAAAGTGAACTGATTCTGATAACTAAAACCGTTTGATTGTAAATACACAGGAGAAGGGTCAATGATCAATGAAATAAACCCCATTTTCAAATTGAAAAGCCCTGCGAATAATAGCTGGATGGTATTCGTTCCCTCTTGAAACGCCGAACATGCCGCGGTGCAAGCAGCTGAAAATACAATGGCGTCTTATTTTGTTTACAAGTGACTGATTCCTTTATTTTTTTAACGCTGCATTTTTCATCAAAATAATACCATACACGAAGTTAAGAGTGAGGCAACAGACTAACATTAAGACTGACGCTAGTCAAGTAAGAGAAATAAGTGAAGAGGAGATGACAAAACAGGCACTGAAAAATGTGTATAATGTTATGGGACATCGTCTGCTTAGACAGGACTCGCCCCTCTTGTGTCGTCACACATCTCAGCAGCGTTCAAGGAGCTTTTCAGCTGCTATATCGGGGGCTGTATTTTACCGTTTTATAATTGATAATAATCATTAATTCAAATGTTTCCAAGCTTTAAATTTGGATAACCTTGTTTAATTTATGCCATCTATGCAATAATAAGTATTAAGCCAATATTTAAAATCATCAGTGTTCTACTTTAACCACTAGATATATATATATATATAAGCGTGAGAGATATAAATGAGACGGGACGTAGCTCTCGGTTAACCTCGATTTTAATTCCAAGCTTTCGGCCTCATTTGGCCTTCTTCAGGGTCTTCTATACTTGGATGCTGCGCTTCCAACTCTTTGCGTTCGTAAATGAGAAATGGTGATGTGGGGTCTTCTTCAGAAGACCCTGAAGAAGGCCAAATGAGGCCGAAAGCCTGGAATTAAAATCGAGGTTAACCGAGAGCTACGTCCCGTCTCATTTATATCTCTCACGCTTATACATGTATTATACACATCATGAGAAACCGACTACGTTCAAGTCAGGAGACATCTCTCACACTATATACACTAAAGGAAAAAAGAAACTTATAAAAGTTCAAGAGATCACCAAATTAAATTCTCTGCATGGAAATGTACCAAATTTGGATATAATGTTGATTCAATGCATGGCTTTAAATGACAGTCAATAACAAAAAGTTTTCTTCAATGCCACAAAAGAAATGTGCACTGAAGCAAAGGACTCTCTAATCCCCAAGTCACAAAGACAAACTGCAGCCTTGTACACCATATGCATGTCAATGAATGAAACAAAAGAATTTCAAAAGGGATTTGCAAGTTCATATCCAAACAGATTAATAGCCAGTATGTCCACCTCTAGCTTGCTGGCAAGCTGTACACCGTCTTCGCATGCTTCCGATCAGATTCGCGATGGTAGCCTGGGGAACATTGTTCCATTCCTCTTGCAGTGCTGCAATGAGCGTCTCCCTATTGATGGGTTGATTGTCACGCCTTGACACACGTCGACCAAGCTCTTCCCAGAGATGTTCAATTGGGGAAAGGTCTGGTGAACGGGCGCACCATGGCAGAACATCAATATCCTCTTGCTCGAGGGGTGCAAATCCCTTTTGAAATTCTTTTGTTTCATTCATTGACATGCATATGGTGTACAAGGCTGCAGTTTGTCTTTGTGACTTGGGGATTAGAGAGTCCTTTGCTTCAGTGCACATTTCTTTTGTGGCATTGAAGAAAACTTTTTGTTATTGACTGTCATTTAAAGCCATGCATTGAATCAACATTATATCCAAATTTGGTACATTTCCATGCAGAGAATTTAATTTGGTGATCTCTTGAACTTTTATAAGTTTCTTTTTTCCTTTAGTGTATATATATATATATATATATATACATAATGTGAGTTTTTGAACACTAACCCGTCTCCGTGGTCTAGTGGTTAAGGCATTGGCGTTCTAAGCCAACGACCCGGGTTCAATTCTCAGCGGAGACATTTTTTCAGCCTTTGCAAAAAATTTCAAAAAGGGAGGACAGCTCTGGGGAACTTTGATTGAGCTACGCAACGTTATTCTCGCATTTCTTTCACATTGCATTTATTTCCACGAGATTTGCCAAAGCTGTTGTATATGTTATTTCCTTACAATAATATACATGTACATGTATATATATTGGACCCCAACTTTGAAACTCACTGTCTTGACACGGCTTTGAAATCAACCCCAACATTTAACACATTTAAACGGAAATATAAGTTGTTCTTGTTGGATAGCTACAACAACCAAGAAACGTAAATGTATAACTCGATCGTAGACGGCCTCTTTCCTCTGGCATTCCCCTGTCTTTCTATTCCTGCACCTCTCCTTCTCGTCATCCCTGACTCTTTATCTTTCCTATATCCCTGTATTGCTTGTTCATTTTTGTTTTTGTCTTTGGCTCTCTCTCTCTTCCCAGTACTGTTCATACCCCCTTCTTTTTTCCCCTTCTTTCTTTCTTTCTTTCTTTCTCTCTTTTCTTTTTTCCCCATTTTTTCAAAAAAAACTTGTTAATAGTGCGCAAGTTAGCAATTAGAAAAAAAAAATGCTATCAGATATTTTGGGTGTGGATTTGCACCAAAAAAAATTCTGACAAAGAAAAAAAGGGGGAAGGGGAGGTCCGCATCCCATGACCCCCTCTGGATCCGCATACATGAACTGTTACAAGAATGAAAATACAAATACAATTACGAAGAACACTCAACAGGTATGTCACGTCATCAGCCATCATGCCTGAGCAAATAACTTATATTGCTAAGCTAACTTGAACGCGGCTCTAAGGTCCTACGCCAGTAAACAGGTATAACTCGATCCAGTTTTTGTTGGGGATTACCCTGCACTTGTACCGATACCGGAGATGATGTAATTTTTTGAAAGTTAAAAATATAGGCCTATTTGATGTGTTTAAGGAACTTTGTAAAATGTGCATATAGATGGATCATCCATGGTACAGATCAGTCCAGCAAAGGGAGCAGGAGTTTGTATCAGCGGGATTTTACAAAGACCTCATCAGTACGCAAGAAACTACGTAACAACTGGAACTTTAAAGTAAGTTTGTTGATTATTTGAATTTGCAGCCATTGTAAAAAAAGAAAAGAATAGCCCCCAAACGACCCTTCGTTATTTCGGAAGGTTGAAGCAATTTTATGAACAAGTGGAGATAGAGTTTTGAATGGTGCCATTATTAACGCTTGATTTTATCTCATTTTTATTTCTAATTTTTAACACACAAACCAGTCATCTCCATTTACCTCCATTTCCATTCTCCCAGCAACTGAACGTTGCTCCGCCGCGGCGGAGCAATGGCAGTTCTTGCATCCCGGACCAATCCAAACTGGTCTAAAAGCCCCTTTCAAGCCCCCTAGCATAAGTTTTAATAATAATAATAATAATAATCAAAATAATAATCATAATAATAATCAAGTACTTTTATAATAATATGGTCTTATATACCCAGGTTAGCCTCATCAGTATTTATACTGCTCTTCCTGAGGGCCCTGCAATTATTACCCCAGCATTGCCTCGTACACATTTAATACACCTGGGTCGAGAGGGACGTCCCGTGGTGTAAGCAGCACCGAGCAAGGATCAATAGCCTTCACCAATGATTATCAAATCATCAAGTCTTTACCGTTAAGGACATGTTATCAACTGTTAATCTATATTCAATCCTGTGGCTATGAGCTATATATGTAATATTACCTGAGCCATATCTGAATGAAAAAGACGTAGGAAATTCTTTTGTATAATGTCTCGTTCATTATATGCACATCTTAGCCCGATCTGTATTCTTAAATCATTCCTTTATTCTACAATATCTCATTCATTCAACAAAAACTCTTTTATATTTCCCCAAAATATCATTTATCTTTCGTCAAAGAATACCCATGGCTTCGTCCAGTCGGCCAAAGCCTAAAAAGATACACAGCATGGGGACGGAGTTCTGGGAAGATCTGATATATGTTCAAGATGAGAAAAAGGTGAGTTTAATCCGGTACTGTAATCGTTAAATCTATCTTATCTTGTCTTATAGTGATTCATTATCATGCTCAATAGAGCTCATTCATTTGAGGTGGTCCAATTTTAAAATAATTTTATAGACTATGGTGCGTTTGTACCGTCACCTAAAAAGTAGAATGTTCGTTCTTCTTCAGTTGCAGTACAGTCCACCGTCAGGCGTATTGTCGTTATCTCGAATGATAATACACCTTGAACATAGATGATTGATAGTTTAAATTTATTTATTTAAATCAAATGTTCTTCTGATGAGCGCAAGCCGAGACGAAGACAAGGCTGTTCTGTGAGGGAAGTCAAATATCCAGGGACTAGATTATAGACGACCTTGAGCGTCAGCAGCAGGATTTTGAATTCAATTCTATACTTGACTGGAAACTAATTCAATTCAGCCAAAACAGGGGTAATGTGACTGTTCTTCCCAATAAGTAATGATAATGATGATAATCCGTTAATGATAATAAAATGGGAGTCGCCCATGCGGTCTTACGTTGCCACAATGGGCGATCGTGACTGTGAAGCAGGTTTATGCCTTAAAGGTAAAGTTGAGTTCTGGTCATGAGATTGCATTTTTAACGAAACTCCCAAGCCATTGGGAAAGGTTGATTATATAGCACATAATAATTGGTGTATGCTGTGAGGTTTTGGACTCACCAAAATGATTAGAAATTAATTCATTCCTGCTGGGAGTCACATGCACTGCACACAGAAATGTTTATATGGGACTACACACAAATGTTCGGCCCGAATATTTCAGCTGTTTCTTGTCATATTTTTAATGTGAGGGCATTTGAAGAGCAATCCTTTTCAGGGGACATTTCTACCATGATAATCTTCCAAACTAACATAAAAAGAATTAGAGAGCTCACATATTTTTTTTACCTTTCCCAGAACTCAACCTTCTCTTTAACTAACCTTTTGTATATTGACGCTTTTCTACTATTCAGACTAGTGACTGGAATCCCAGGCATGCATACCTTGCAGTTTTGGATACATTAGTCTATCTGCTAATATACACCACCAAACCAACAGACATAAGTAAAAAACCCAAAGAATACTGGACCTTGTACAACGTGGTTGAGGGAATCGCACCCCGAGGATTTTCGAAAGGTAACAGAACGGGCAACACCAACATGTTCACCATTTGTTTACAGACGAAGGATCCGGAAGGACTCAAATTTGTCGGACTTAAGAATGAGTAAATAAGAATTTTCTTCTTAGAATATCACTATAATGTGCTGCCTGTGTTATAATTCGAGGTTTTATGATGATGATGACGATGATAATCATGATAATATTGATAAAAATTATAATGATAATAATAAGAATGATAATATTGATAATAATAATAATGATAATAACAGTAGTAATAATACTGGTAATAATAATAATAATAATAATAATAATATTAATAATAGTCTTGATAGTAATATATGATACTGATAACAATAATGATACTATACTACTACTATTTCCAATAATAATAACAGCAACAATAGAAACGATAATAATAATGTTAATAATAATAATAATAATAATAATAATATTAATAATAGTCTTGATAGTAATATATGATACTGATAACAATAATGATACTATACTACTACTATTTCCAATAATAATAACAGCAACAATAGAAACAATAATAATGTTAATAATAATAATAATAATAATAATAATAATAATGATAATAATAATGATAATAATACTAATACTAATACTAATACTAATAATATTGCTACGTCTTGTTTACCCAGGTTTGCCTCATCAGTATTAATACTGTTGTTCCACAGGGCCCAGCAATCGTAATTATCATCACCCCGGCTTTAGCCCGGCTACCATGAAAAGGCGCTGAAGTATTCAAGAAATTCCTTCTTACCGGTTTCCATAGTGATAAAAAAAAAGAATATTAAGTGGCCAAGTGGTCTAGGACCTACAAATGCGAACAAGCGACGAGAGGGAGCACTTAAAGCCTTCAATTCCAATATTTGTTCAGGAGTGCTTCTTTAATAAGTTATATTTCCTAATGTTTTATCATCATCTCCAGTAACACATAAGCTACGTTCATACGGGACTTGTGGTTTCGAAACTTTAAGTTAACGAAACCACGACTCCCTACCCGCAACGAGGGTTCGCACGAGCCTTAAACAACGATCTGAAACTACAAGCAGAGCGATCGTCGTGGTTAACCTTGGAAGTAGATACTACCGATTGTATGTACGGTACACATACCGATCCTGTGTTCATTATTCGCGCAAAGGGTATAACGTGAACAGCGAGGTCATCCTTAACCACAAGCTTGCAAAACTTAAAGTTTATTCCGTTCACATGGGCCGTAACTTCGACGGAGGACCCCCCCCCCCCCCCCCCCCGCTGCTCGTGGTTTCGGCCTTAACCATGCACGAGCTCGCTTGTGGTTCTAGAACTACAAGTTAACTTAAAGTTTCGAAACTACGATTCCGTTCATACGGTCTGAAACTACAAGATAATTACAAGTTATCTTAAAGTTTTGAAACATGCGAAACTTAAAGTTTAGCTCCCACCGTGTGAACGTAGTGCGTTTAAGGATAGGAAGACAATCGGCCAGCATCCCTATGCTATGACGAGTGTTTTGGCTTCGTTCTTCACGTTTTTAACACTAATACAACATCATCTTTGCCAATGGGGACGATAAGGATACGATGGCCGTTTAAGACATAAAATACGAGCGAGTGAAGAGAGCATGAGCTTATTTTTTTTAAAGAGAGAGCAAATTCACCCAATTCTGTGTGATCTTAGGCTTGTCATCTTCTTATTGTTATCGTCATTAATGGGTACAGTCATTATGTTCCAAAAAGCGAGTGTTTTGGGGTAAAAATATTAAAGTTTTACGAAATCTTCTTAACACCGTTGACTGCAATTATAATGGCAATCATAATCATAATCATGGGCATTCGAGCTTCATATTTCGAAAGAAAATTTAGTGATTATACTGAAAACTGAAATCTAATTAATGGCGGAAGAGTTATAAGAGTAAAAGAGAGCCATCAGCAAAATTGTACACCCACAAAACATGCCGACTAAACAGGAAAAAAAAAACCCCAAACACTCAAGTTAATCTTGAAATTAATATCATTCATATTTTGTTTTCTCTGTCTGTTGACTCAAAGTGAGGCCAAAGTGCCAGATTCATTGACTGAGCAAGCTTGCACGGAAAGAAACGCAGCAGATCTGGCGTTCATATTTTATTATCTATAAAGTGCACAAAGTGAAGCGCGCCAAACAACATCGTTTGGTAATATCTCTTAATGATATACTTCCTTCAGAGTGATGTGTACTTGCGTTCAGTGTGAATCTAGTTAAAGTACATTAATATGATGCTGAACTCCCCCATATCAGGATGATTTCGAAATTCAAAGTGAACCCGAGTGTTATTGTATTAATTTCGATAATAGTTTTTAAATGCCATAGTAACATAGCAACATAATTTTTTAAGAGCAAAATATCAATACACTTCTGAAGTATGCTAAATAAATGTGCTATATGTATCATACAGTACCTAAGTTATTTCAAACTGTAAGACGTAATATTTCAAACGATCCTTTTTTATTCCGCAATGATGAATTTTTGCCTCTTTACCGATTGAAGTTTTTGTTGGAAGGGCATTCTGATGAAATATTGTTCAAATGAACAGATAAATGAAATATTAGTATACGGACTTTTCATTCCTGTTTTGTCTATAACAATGCAGGTCCCAAGCAGAACTATCGTTTTTCTACATTTATATATATATATATATATATATATATATATATATATATATATATACATTTTTTACTTAAGGGTACATTGCGGTTTATTTCGTCATAATAGCGCCCCCTATAATTAGGTGGACAGTTGAGCATAGAAATAAGACAAAAACTGTCCACCTAATGTAGCTTTTAGAGTTATATATATATATATATATATGAAGGGCGTTTGAACTGGAATTTGAGATGAGTGTTGATATTTAAAAGTCACCTTGAAAAGATCCCACATAAATATCCAAAAACCTCGTTAAGGGGTACTTTCTATGAGAGTCCAGCACTATTTATTTTTCTAGAAGGGACACTCTTTCGTCACTATGTTATACCATTTAAAAAAGGAAGCAATAATTATGAAAAGGGCATATTTCTCGTATGTAAACATTTTATTTCAAGTAGTTCTTGCTCGCTAGGAAATGTATTTCCTGTATTACGATTACAGTTAAAGGGGCTCAGATAAGCAATGAGAGACGGCATTGTAAGAGAAAAAACAGATGGTCGTGAAAAGAGGCACCTTAATAATAGTACAAAGGGCCTCTTATCAGAACTGAAAAAGGGGCACTTGTTGGGTACTTGAAAAAGTGGGGTCGTTATTGTACTCTCAGCCCCCTCCCCCTCCCCGCACACACCGCCTCTGAGTGAGGGGATACAGTATGATAACCACCGCGGGGATGTACTCCAATGATTCTAAGTATAATCTTCCGTTCTCCTTCTGTTCTTTTTGAAAAATCAGAGTTGCTTTTACGGCGTTTACATACAAAGTAAAGGAAGCCCTAGGTGAGACTCCGAGACAGATGAAAAGGTCCGAAACTGTCCAACCTAGACCTCCGACTCGACTGACTGATTTGTCCCAGAGATCCAGGTCAGCTAACCCTAGAATTAGGATCCCAAATAGCCAGGTATGACACTCACCCACGTGTTTAAAATAATCTTATTTATACTTTTAAATACATTTGAAATTTCTAAACTTAAGCTGATGTAATGAAGCTATTATTAATTTTGGTCAATAAAGATTCTCAAGGTCACTCTAAGTTAGTCTTGTTTTTGTTTTTATAATTGTTTTGCTGTGATGACAAAGTAACCTGATAATGTTTAGAGTTTCATGGAGAAAAGAAATTGCTATCACTACATTTTTCTTATGTTAGAGACAAAATTGTAAGATTGCTAACAACTCGACAAATTCGCTAACGGCAATTTTAACTATGTTTTGAATATGTGTGCTTCTTATGATTCGCTGCTAAGGATGAGAAACAAAGACATAAATGCCTAGTGGCTCATTTCTTTCAAATACTATATTTTTGAGAGATTGTGTTTACTTTCAACTAAATACCTACATAAGAGAACTCACAAAAAAAAAATATAATGAAGCACAATTTCTCTTCAAAACGATGACCCTCTTGCAACGTTTCGTTTCTTTTTCCGTAATTTTAAAGGAAAAATTAATAAATTTTCTAACCACTTTCATTCTGAACCTAAAATACGAACATTTGCCTTATTTGGGCTCAAATCTAGTAGTTAGTATAAGCATAGTATACAAAATACACAAAGTCTTGAGGGTTACGGCGGCTGCAATCAGGAAATACTTTTATTTTGAGTGCATTAGATTTCAGTGGTGTCTCAAAATAAGCTTTGGATATTTATTTTATATCCCCCAATAATTGTATAATTAGGTTAAGACATTTGAATAGTATGAAATACAACTTTCATAAAAGCTTTAGCCTCTACCGTTGCATCGCGCAGTGTAGTCTGAGTACGCTATATTACTTGGCTATCTGAATATAGAGCTGATTTCCACAAGCCTGTCTCAAAGCTGGCCGCACAAACTATTGGCGAGGAATATAGTAAATAATACTATACTACAGTGCGTCCCAGAAATACACGAAACCCTAAAACAAAGGGTTATTGTGACCACATTATGTGCTCTATGACAATATTTTTTATTTTCCATAAACTAGAAGTATTATGCTTCTAGGAAGAAATGATATCTTGATGGCATCCATCCGTATATGCTTTACCGAGCAGCAGCATTTTGAAAATGACATGTAAAAACTCAGTTGTGCTGGATTTGGGTGAAACCGTGAAGACGTTAGTATCACATGCGAAAATGGCTAAAAATAGAAATACCAGCTTTAAGAGAGATATGGTACGTGAAATTCCCTTGCGTGATGGTATGCATTCATACAACACGGCAGTAGCGTACCGGGACCTTGGCGTCAAGAGGGGCAAAACTTGGGAGGAAATGATGAGCGAAAACTGTTTGGAGGGAGATCTGTATTTTTTCTCACTGGCCCTCCAAAAGTCGCTCAGTGGGGAGGGGGTACTGACAATTTTTTTTTGTCGCCAGCCTTCCAAGATATATTTTCTTCGCCAGCCCTCCCAAAGTCGCTCAGTGGGGGTGGGTTACATGATTTTGTGTCCATTTTTTGGACAAGCAAAAAACCCTAACAAATTCTAAAAAGAAAGAGGGAAATCTATACTTGTCTTTTAATTTTTTTGTTCGGGTACAACGTTGTCAGAGGGCAGAGTCCCCCCCCCCCCCCCCCATTGGGTAGGCTAGCTAGTGCAACACGGGTCAATACTAATTCAAGTGATGGCAGGGGCATACGACCCCCAAATTTCCATAATCAATAAATATCCTACAAAAGATGAAAAAGTGCCCTTCGTGGGATGGAAAAGGTGCCCCGGGAAATTGCCATAACCTTGATCTTTTTTCTGTATGTATGTGCCCTTTCTACCTTGTATTTCCATCTGGCAATGGAAAGTGCCACTTACTTTACTTTTATGAAAAATATCACGTTTCTATCCGCTTTGTTCTTAAAAGAAAATTCAGTTCAGAAAATGCAACAATTTTGCTTCGATTGCAGGTACCATATCAAAGCAAAGCATGCCCTTTCTTTACCCCCAACATCAACGAAACATTGACCAACCTTTATTTTATGAAGATGGTGTTATCCTTACCCCAAATTATTTAAAGAAACAGATGAAAACAGTCTTCTCATAGGGTTTTCAAAGTCATGTTACATATGGGTCATGTTTGCATGTGATCCTAACGTTTTCACGGTATTACCCAAATCCGGCCCAACTGAGTTTTTTACATGTCACTTTCAAAATGCTGCTGCTCTGTAAAGCATGTACGCAGTGATGCCAACAAGATTTCTATGGAAAAAAGATAATTATTGTCATAGAGCATATAGTGTGGTCACAATAATCCTTTGTTTTAGGGGGTTTTTTTTCTGGGACGCACTGTATTACGTACAGGAATGAAAAAAATCTTCTAGGAGAAATAAGCTTGAACTAGTGAAGTGCTCTCGGCCAATCCGCGAACAAGAAGTTATGAGGGATATAATTATAGTTATCGTTTTCGATAGATGGGACTGGGCCTACAATGATAATGATTAAACAGTTTCCATTTGTTTATTAAAACATTTCAAATTAATGTTGTTCGAAATATGTTTCGAAAATGTAAAATACAGAGCAATTTTGACAAAACAAATCAAATCTATGCTAATTTCATGTTACAGCTACAGAGAGCAGTAGACAATGCCTATCTCCAACACCATGGAAGGTCAACATCGTCAACATCATCGAGGCTTACAAGTTGGCAAACAGACGATTACGTCAATGACCCTCGATTCCGTGGACAGCAAACGTCTGTCGGCCATACTCCGGAGACAGGGACCGAGGAGAACGGGCAATCAGACGACCCCGCTTTAAGTCTAAATGAATCTCTAGACGACGGCTCTTATGAAATAGTGATGGTTCGGTCCAGAAAGAATGACGTATACATGAACACAATAGAAAATGTCTAAATCTCGCGATTGCTATTTTACACAGACCTTTTTGATATGGGCAATGCACTACGTCAACGTGGTGATGGTTATCGTGGCATATATTTGTATATATTTGCGAGAATTGTAAAATTTCAACATATTCTAGCAACGTCGAGCACCGAGGTGCCCGACTTTGAAATTCTCATATCTTAGCTAGTGAGTTTTGATGCCTAAATGAAATTTTTTAAACCACTTACTCTCTCTAAAAAAAGAGTGAATTTTCAATATATTTTCACTCCCCGAGAGTGACGTCAGTGATCACTTGTCTAGGAGTGAACATTGAGTGACTATCGAGTGCTCGCTAAGAGAGTGACATTTTTTTATCAAGAGCATGTGACTCCCCTTTTCTGATGTCAATGTTTGTCACTTTTTATATTTTTGGGAAACAGCCATCTCTTTCGCCCATGGTTTTTAAGGGGAAATTGCCCTAAATGTTTAATGGCTTTGGCCAATTCCTTTTTGAAGGTCATTTTTGTCATTTTTGTCATTTTTGTTGTGTTTTGCAATATACAGTCAGACTTTTTCATTTTGACGAAATTTGTTGCACGCGCTATATGGGTTGAAACTGACCCAACTTGGGGTCATTTTGGAATGAGCCGCTGAACTGGGGGAGGGGGCTACAGCCCCCACCGTTTTGGGTAGACATGTTTCATAATGCTTATGATAGTAGAAAATGATAGCCCCCTTTCAGAAACGTTCAATTCCACTAGTTTCGGGGGCTCTAAGACTGACAACCTTTTGTCAGTGACTTAGATGGTTTAAATGTAGAGGCAGGAAACAAAAAGAGCTGATGCGAAGTCTCTCGGGCCAGTTCTTAATTCATAATCGGAAAGTAACACCAATATTTCTTGGTAGTATAAATACACTATTTACCTTTAATATAATTTACCCTTTTTATTTATAATTAGTCAAACTCTGGTTGGTCAGTCACACCCTAGCCAGCCCAGGGGTACATAGTGATAACGACGCATTGGCTAATTGTTGGGACATATATGCAAATTAGCGCAGTATTCGAAGTAGACTTAAGAAAGTACCCAGCGCCAATCCCCCTTGCATCAGTAATAAGAAAGTTTCACTGTCAAAAAGTAACGTTTTTTGATCGGAATTAATGGAAAAGAGGAAATCAGGAGGTCAAATATATCGTTGTGCTTAAAATCTCTTTTATTATGTATTGTTGTTCTTTGTACTTAAATTCCGTATCACATAAGTTATATGGTTCGGAGAGAGAAATGGGAAGAACAGGAAAGAGAAACATAAAGAGGGAGAGAGAGAGAGAGAGAGAGAGAGGGGGGGGGGGGGGGGGGGGGAGGGAGCTGGCGCAGTTAGCTCTACTTGCCTTCTTGAATATACAGTACTTGGTATATTCGACTATTAAACAGCGAACCCAAATTTTGTTAGAACTTGTTTAGAACAATTTGCACAAAATAACATAGGGATTAATGGCCAATCCAAAATATATTTCACAGAGCACCTTGTTCTCGCAGTTTCAAAGCGCTGCACACAATTCTCCACATCATGGGTGCATGGACCGGGACTGAAATTCGGTTGGGGAATTTCCATGCGACTGACACACTCAACCCAAAATATACGTATTTACCGGGCCCCAACTTCAAGCCAAAATATAAAGCGGCATGTATAATAAGGAAAACTCCCCAAACTCCCCGTGACATGTCTGCCCCTGCGCCATATTATTATTGATCAGTTCGTATTCAGTCACAATGGATACATTCTATGGGTCATGAATGATTGAGTTTTTTAACAAAGTTTTCCACGCTTGCATGATCTACATGATCAAAGATAGCGCGAGTGTCAAGTAGGCGTCACAATGTGTGTATTACACGAGCAGTGAGGAAGAAGTACAGCTAGCATGCATGTGTATAATAGAATCTTGTTAATAAATCTACATTCATAGGACTGTCTGTTGTCACCAACATCGGTGAAGACTGGGTTGCACGGTAAGAAGCTAATATGGCACAAATGCACATCTATTTTCCCTTTTAATGTGTATGCTTTGAAACGTGCTTTTGAAAGGTGCATAGGAGTGACTCTGATATTAATGATCTTTTGGTGTACCCCCCAAAATGTAAACTTTTTAGATCTTATACAACGAATGTAAGAAATAATTCATGTCACTGTTGAATTACCAATTGGTCATGTGAGATTCACAGATATTTCAGATCTGAACTTTCAAGCATTCAGAAGTTTGTTTTTATATGTCAAATTTGCTGAATATTTTCACCGATCTGTTTTTCTGATTTTTCTGTTTCAGTCTGATAGAAATGTTTGCCCTATAAAAAGGAGATTAAGTTTGAACTGGTAAAGGTTTTTTTTTAAAATTCCTATGTGATACAAATCACGGTAGCAATGTCCTATGAAACGGATTGCTCTTAAAATGCTCTCATATTTCAAACAAGACTAAAACATGCTACAACCTTGGCCCGAATTCTAATGACACATGATTTTATAGTCTCATGTACCCATATCTCTGTCCAGTGCTTTTCAATGTTCGTGATTTTCAGCAACATTGAGTCAATTTGCAATAACTGTGATGATTCTAAATCCCCGTAATCGAATAATACAATAATTGGTCGTATTTACTATATAATTAGAAATTCAACATAAAGTTTCTTTCGCAATGTATTTCTGTTTCTGTAAAAGAGGAATCATGGCTTCGTCCGGTAGGCCAAAGGCTAAAGCGATACTCACATCGAAGAAGATATACTGGGAAGACCTGCTATATGTTCAAGATGAGAAAAAGGTAAGTCCATGATGGTTATTATTACCATTATGTTTATCATAAGGTTATCCTTATATAATGTTTGATTTCCTTTCCACTCGCTGATGCATTCATCGCATACCGACACCCCAACAACTAATCATGTTCATCATAATGATGATGATGAAGGTGGAAATTCAGATGACAAACAGCCGGTTGATATTTAAAACTTTCGGCATCTTGGCCTTCTTCTAATCTTATTGCTTACTCCAAGGTCGAAGCAATTTGTTTTCTCGTGTATGATATACATATAGATGTTACAATAACTTACATAATACCTGAAGTAATGCCATATGCAGCCATTATCATACATTATTTTACATCTTTTAGAAAATGCTAAGTGTGAAAATGGATTAAAACGCGTATCAGTCACCATTTGCATGTTTGTTGTTTAGCTGAATTATTGGTTTGAACAATAAATTAATAGTTCTTTTTAATAACTTTCACCTTGCGGCACAAATCCTGTTTCTGTATTCCTGGACCCAGATACCCTGCCCAGATTCAATACGTCCTTGTCGGGGAGGGGTTCGTCCCCACCTATTTATATCTTTAAAAAAATAAATATATAATTACTCCACTGGGGATTGTGAACATCTAGGTCAGAGTTTAGGGATCAAAATGGTTTCTCAAGTAAATTATGGATAACTGACAAAGCACATGTTATTGCAACATTATATGAAACATCTTCAAATGAACAAATCAATAGTTTATGCATTAATTATAAAGAATCGACCTGTTCAGACACTTTCAATCAAAACGAAATAATGCAAAAAATATATATGATCGCATTGTGCTGTTGCTAATGACACTACAATGGATAAAACCCCATATAAATCAAAAGCATGATTTGCAAATTATGAATAGATGGGTTGAAAGGAACTTCGGACGTCCTACCCTCAACCCTTCTGACGCAAATTAGGGCCTGAAAAAAGGATTTTTCTGTATCACCATTGGCTCGGGGGCGGTCGCCAAAACGCCAAACCTTCTACTCAGAGCTATGACTCCATGATACATGACAAAAATGAACATGTCATGTAGATTCTTGATCCCAACTAAAAAAAAAAAAAAAGACGAGAGAGAAAAGGTGGGGCGAATATAGAGAAAAAGCCTAAAAAGATGCTACGAGCCGTTACCTTTCTCTCTAAATTTGCTTAAACGTCAAAGCTTTCGCGCTTTGCGCGGGAGGGTGGAAACTCCCCCTCTCTGCGCTCACCCCTGTTACATGTACAGCGCAGTATAGCGTCCAAATAATTGAAAAGCAATCAGGGAATTGAACTTTCCGCCTAAAAAAGGTGCTACGAGTCGTTATCTCTCTCTCAAAATTTGCTAAAACGCCAAAGCTTCCGCGCTTTGCGCGGGAGGGTGGAAACCCCCCTCATTCTTGAATAGCAATAATTTATTCTTGTTTCAAAGATTCTAAAGTCAGGTGGAATCTTTCAGTATGACCTAAAATTATCACGGATTTTATTTCCATTGTCAACACACTTGACCTCTTATGGAACTCAAGCAGGAAATAAGAACAATGTTATCTATTCATAGTGAATGGGAGTTGATGTAATTTATTTTCATAACAAAGAATGCTGAAGATTTGTTTACAGTTAGGTCTATAACTAGCGTGGTAATACAAATTCGTCTTTTAGAGCTCATTCACGTCCGCTTTTTTTCATCTAGAACATAGAACATTTATGATATACACACATTTCAAATAGCATTTTCAGTGTTTCGCACTATTCATAATATTATTCCTAGCAATATCTCTCAAATGTCGATTGTCAATAAATTGTTCATTAACAACACTGACTGGAGTAATAAATTTCATTGTCCAAAAGTTCAAACTCAGTCACTGATCAATTATGTTATAGAAACTGTAGTCCAAGACTGGAACAACCTTTCATACGTTATCAGGGGTTCTTCTACTATTAATTCATTTAAAGCAAAGTTGAAAATATATATTAATGTAATTATACATTGAAATTATCCATTGTGATTGTTATGTTTATGATTGAAAAAAATAATAAAATGGAATTGAATTGAATTAAAAGATTACAAAATGTACAAAATGTACCATGGCGAACATGCTTAAATACAGAGGATATTGACATCGCATGGGAAACATGGCTTGTATTTTTTTTATGAATAATGTTAATAAACATATGCCGTCATGCGAGAAAAGAATTCGCAAAAATGCATGCCCTTGGATTAATGAGGAGATTATTGAAGCAATACACAAAAGAGATCATGCCCATGATATTGCATTGAAAAGGGCTGATAACTCGTCATGGAAAAAGTACAAAGAACTAAAGAACAAGGTGAATCATCTTTTGAAGAAGGAAAAAAGAAAATATCACGTGCCCAAATAAATGATAGTAAAGGAAATAGCAGAAATATAATCAGGTCTTACCATGTAGTATAGAAGTGATTGGGACCAGGATTCTAGATAATAAGTGCATTGCGCAGAGCTTTAATATAACAAGTGGTACCCCAAAGTTATCTTAGACCAAAATGAATTCGTTAATACTAAATGTGAATTTGATTTACAGCCAGTAACGAGCGCCTTTGTTTTAAAGGAAATTGAAAATATGAGTAATCATAAAGCAACAGGGGATGATGGGGTAAGTTGTTGCCTTTTAAAAATGGCAAGATATATTATTTTGGACTCTTTGACATGTCTTATAAATATATCCATTACCAAAGGACATGTACCAAGAGGCTGGAAGAAAGCAAGGGTAATTCCAATATACAAGAATGGTGATATGTCCACTCCTAGTAATTACAGACCAATATCGGTATTATCCATTGTGAGTAAAATCTTAGAAAAGGCAGTTCACAAACAATTTTCTGACTTTCTTGACGAAAATGATGTATAATGTCCTGACCAGTCTGGATTGCGTCCTTTGCACTCTACTGCAACATCGCTAATGAAGCTTATCATAATGAAGATCAGTGGTCTTCCATTGATCATCATTGATCATTAACATTGATAAAAATAAGTTAACAGGTGTTATCTGCGAAAAGCATTTGATACATTCGATCATGATATTCTGTTATGTAAATTAAAGGCCATTGGATGTTCTGATCACAGTGTTCAGTGGTTTAAATCGTATTTGTCCAACCGAGAACAGTCGGTTTGTATTAAAAGGGCAACATGAAGTTCCTTAAAAGACTAGTTATCATGGGTTTATGGCAACTTCTGTTTTCTTTATATATAAATAGTTTGCCTAAATGTATTGATTTTGGCATTGTTGATATCTACGCTGACGACACGACTCTAACAGTCAGCGGAAGCAAGGCCGATGTTGTCCTTTAAAGAAGTAGAAGAAAAATTAACTAGAGGTATGGAAAATATACTTTATGGGTAACTAATAACCGTTTAGTCCTCAATGCTGATAAGACAAACTTCATGCTAGTAGGATCAAGATCGGTTGTTAACAGTGTAAGTGATTTTACTGTCACACTAAATAGTCCGGGAGCCGGGGTCAACCTAGCTGGAAAGGAAACCAATTTTCATGTGCATGAATACAAAGATCGCATAGTCCAATATAACGAATTGACCGTCTGGCATGTTCTACACTCTTAGAAATATTGGGCGAAATTTTACCCAAATTTTACCCAACATGAGGGTCCTTATGAGTCCGACCAACTTTTGGGTAAACTTTACCAATTTCATTCTTATTTTTGACCAATGTTGGGTAAATGCATGTAAAAGTTGAGCAAGATTTAACCAACCTATGCCCAATCTTCATTTACCCAGTGGCATTTACCCAACATTTCTAAGAGTGTATGTGGTGGGTCACAAAGTGGTCCAGCTGGAAAGGAAACCCTAAAAAAACCTATATCAAAAGATTTGTCATAGTCCCAAGGTACATGAATAGACAATGACAGACGTTTTAAATGGTGGAAGGTGCCCGCCAGACGCCCCCAAAGAGGGTCCAAAACTTGAGCTAGATCAGCTGGAAAGGAAACCCCTATATAAGAAACCTATATCAAAAGACTCGCCATAGTCCCAGGGTACATGAATGGGCAATGCCAGACGTTTTAAGTGGTGGGAAGGGCTTGTCAGACGCCCCTAAAGTACCCCAACCCCCAATATTGAGCTAGATCAGCTGGAAAGGAAACCCGAAGAAACCTACATCAAAAGATTCGCCATAGTCCCAAGGTACATGAATGGACAATGCCAGACGTTTTAAGTGGTGGAAGGTGCCCGCCAGACGCCCCCAAAGGGGGTCCAAAAATTGAGCTACATTAGCTGGAAAGGAAACCCGAAGAAACCTATATCAAAAGATTCGCCATAGTCCCAAGGTACATGAATGAGCAATGTCAGACGATTTAAGTGGTGGGGAGTGCTTGCCAGACGCCCCTAAAGTACCCCAACCCCCAATATTGAGCTAAATCAGCTGGAAAGGAAACCTCTTTGGGGCGTCTGGCGGGCATCTTCCACCACTTAAAATGTCTGGCATTGTCCATTCATGTACCTTGGGACTATGGCGAATCTTTTGATATAGGTTTCTTAGGGTTTCCTTTCCAGCTGATCTAGCTCATTTTTGACCACTTTGTGACCTCCCCCTGACCACACTATGCGATCTTTATATTCATGCACTTGAAAATTGGTTTCCTTTCCAGATAGGTTGACCCCCCCCCCGGCTCTTGGACTATAAACGGAAGCTTTTTGAAAAGAGTAAGAGTGACAAAATGCCTGGGTGTTATGATTGACGAAGAGTTACGTTGGTCTGAACATGTTGAAAAAATTATCAAAACTACTCAAAAAATATCAGTGTGATTAATTGTGCTAAAAGCGATGTTCCTTAACGATCTCTTAAACTTTTTTATAATGCCATTGTTCTGATTTCAAAGACAAACGATTAGATTACAAAAGGTTCAAAAAACGAGCTGCCCGTGTAGTGTTGGGAGAAGGATTTGATGTTTCTTCCAGTGCCATGTTCACACGTTTAGGATGGATGCCTATTCGGACACGTTTCCAGTTTGGACGTGCAGTGATGATGTATAAGTGTAACATGATATGGCACCCACATATTTAAAGAGAGATTTAAGTCATGTTAGCTTATTACATGGTTACAATACAAGACAAGCTGAAAAAAGATGCATTGTGTGTACCAAAATTTAGGACGGACACATACAAACACAGTCCTTTGGTTTCGGGGATTAGAGTATGGAACCAACTTGAAAGTTCTGTCAAGAAATCACCTACATTGAACAGTTTTAAACATAACTTGAAAGTTCTGCTATCTGCAGAAAACGTTTAAGTGAATATCGTTTACGTTGCATATTGATTAACGGGTGTTTGCTGCCAAAATTATTTAGTTACATTTCTCTATAAAATTTACTTACTTATTCACAAACCTTTTGATGACATGAATCTTTTGAAACTGAATGTATGACACCACTCATCAGAGTTATTGGTGCTTTCATTGGTATTTATGATGAACATACTCAATCATTATGCTGTATAATGAACGTTATATAATATGTAGATATAATTTTTGGTATTCCAAGTGGGGATTTACATTGAACCAAGATCATCTCTTTACTTTGTTTGAGCTTTCATAAATATTACTATATTTTGAAGGGATGTCAAAAAGCATTTGATAACCTTTCATCTCATTTAAAACCCAATTACCGAATGTATATGACATATATATCAATGATTTATGTTCAATACGCTTTTGAAAATTTCCATTTATTACAAGGATACCAGATAATATGTATATATTTAACTATCTTCGTTATTTTTTGTTGTTGCTGTAATGAGTTTATATTGTTACTTAATATCTTTGTTATCAAACAGGGCCTCATGGAAGACCACCACTATTGGTGAAAATGAGCTACCCTGTATAATTATCAGAAATAAATAAATAAATAAATAAATTGAATTGAATTAATGCCAAAAGATTAAAAAAAAGAGATAACATTTCTGCAGGGGGAGAGAGGGAGCGAGGGGGTGGGGAGTCGGGTGTAGAAAATGTTGACCGAAAGTTTACTAAATATGGACATGACAACGACCATGCAGGACTTTTACTAGACAGAAAAATCCGTCTGTTTGGAGGAGTTTATAACATTTTTTGACTTTTGAGGTTCTCCTCCATCGGACAGACGGAAGCCTCCCATAGGCACCGTAGTCGAGTACCTCTCCCCAACCCGTAATTTGAAATACAAAGTCGTAAATGAAAAAATACACGGAATGTAATGATCTTCATATACTTAATATAATGCACTCACCTGATTTTTTAAATAATCAAAAATTTACAGCAAATTAACCCCGTTTTGCCATGTTGTCAATGGGGTTATCGCAAGTGAATCGAGGCGAACGGAATACTAGTATAGTGAACACACGCGCGCGCGTACGCATATAGGTCCCAGCCATAGACGTATTATAGCTCTGTACTCAAATGCAGTCAAAGCTGATAAATTTGTTGTTTCACCGTATTTCGGTAAAAATATCACGAATATCACGTTAAGATAATCTTACAAACCTTACTTAAACTGCAAAAAAAAAGTAAACTTGCGTGAAGGAGGATGAATTTTACGATTTGAATATTTTCCGATGAGAAAAAAAGCGAGAATATTATATCGAGAACGATCGCGAATGACCTTTTCTCCCATTCTGAAGCACTACTGCGCGTGCGCAATGGTGATTGCCACTCCGATTTTCGAGAGACCAGCACTGAGAAAAGATCGTTTGTGACATTCTGTCGCATTTTTTTTTTGCCTAAGAAATATTGAAAACGTACAAATCATCACTCCTATTGCAAGTTTTTAAAAAATTAAAGTATGAGTAGAGTTGGCCAAAGCAATTTGACAGGAAGATAACGACTCGTAGCACCTTTTTTTAGGCGGAAAGTCGTCGTCCGGACTGCTTTTCAGTTATTTGGACGTAATACTGCACTGCAGGGATGGGTGCAGGGAGGGGGAGTTTCCCCCTTTCCGCGCGAAGCGCGAGAGCTCTGACGGTTTAGCAAATTTAAGAGAAAGATAACGGATTGTAGCAAACAATTTTTTAGGCGGTAAGTTATAGTTCGACGCCCCGAATGCATTTCAATTACTTGGACGCAATATTGCACTGTATGTAACAGGGGTGGGTGCAGGGAGGGTGAGTTCCCCCCCCCCCCTCCCGCGCGAAGCGCCAAAGCTCTTACGTTTTACAGCAAATTTGGGAGAAAGATAACGGCTTTTTTTAAGGCGGAAAGTTAGTTCGACGCCCTGGCTGCTTTTCAGTTATTTTGACGCAATACTGCACTGTATGTAACAGGGGTGGGTGCAGGGAGGGGGGACTTTCCCCCTTCCCGCGCTAAGCGCGAAAGCTCTGATGTTTTAGCACCTCTTTTTGGGCGGAATGTTAGTTCGAAGCCCTGGCTGCTTTTCAGTTATTTTGGACTCAATATTGCACTGTATATAACAGGGGTGGGTGCAGTGAGGGCCAAGTGAGGGGGAGTTTCCCCTTTCCGCGCGAAGCGCGAAAGCTGTGAAAAGCTGCGAAAGCTGTGACGAATTATTGAATCGCCGTCATGTGGGAGAAATTTTTGCTTCTGAAGAAGGGCTGAGATGCAAAATAGCGCCCCCCTGGATACGCCACTGACGTTAAAGGTCGGTCCCAGACGTAAATAATCATATCTGATTGATACACGTCTGTAAAAACCCAATTACACACACACACGCTGAAACATGTGACTCGTTTGAGCGAGCATAAAGCCAAGAAATCATATGAAATGGACGAAGAGCACAATTTCATTCATCGTCGAATCATCACAATCAAATTTGATCAAGAACAACGAAGTAATACTCCCAATGCACTTCTTGAAGAGAACAGTGTACCCGTACAGGCAGATCGTTTGTTGTTTACAAATCGCATTTTGGCGCGCTTTATCGCCAGGGCGCAGTGCCGTATACGGCACTGCCAGGGCGCGCCCTACAGCGCCATGCACGGTGACCTATTAAACGCACACAGACAGTCGAGATTTGTCCCCCGGCTAGAGGGGGATTCTGCTTTCGATTCTCACACCGAACGTCGGCTACTACGAGTCACGTCATATTTATCCCCCTGCGCATGCGCGAGCTTCTAGTCCCACGTTCCCTTCCAAATTCAACTACGGGAGTCGGGGGAGATTTCCCTGAATTCTCGTCGTCGTGAAAACGACAACGTGTGTGCAATTTCCTCGGTATCCCCGATCAACTTAGTAGACGACTCGGTAACTAGGTATGTGTTTTTTTTATTCTCATGTAAGTCATTGTTGTAATTTTAGGATGTATAGGCTATATTTACCAGTTATCATTGGGATCATATTTGCCATGAATTTCTTTTCTAGATTATAAAATTTTGAGTGAAAGGGGTGAAAGTTCTCTAGCCGAAGTGTTGTTTTTCAGACAGCAGCCGGCCGGGCAGGCGGGCGGGCAGCCTGTGTGTAGCGCTGGCTGATAGAGCCGAGCAGGCCTGCAGCCAAGACTCGAGTATCCTTACACTCTTAAAATGTTGGGTAAATTTAGTTGGGTAACTGCTGGTTGGTTAAAAATATGCCCAAATTCTGGGCTATTATTAACCAACTGGACACTCGAGTGGTGTAACAAATATTGGTCAATAATTTTTTACCTAAATATTTGGCATATATTTACCATTAGTGTTTGGTAAGTATGGGTTGGGTACTTGTTGCCCTGTAGTTGTGTAATTTTGTCACATTCCCTTTGCCAGTTGGGTAAATTTTGTTGGGTAACTGCTGGTTGGTTAAAAATATGCCCAATTCTGGGCTATTATTAACCAACTGGACACTCGAGTGGTGTAACAAATATTGGTCAATAATTTTTACCTTAATATTGGGCATATATTTACCATCAGTGTTTGGTAAGTATGGGTTGGGTACTTGTTGCCCTGTAGTTGTGTAATTTTGGCACATTCCCTTTGCCAGTTGGGTAAATTTTGTTGGGTAACTGCTGGTTGGTTAGAAATTCGCATTTTTTCCCCCGAATATTGGGGAAAACACTGATATGAATATTCATTTTTAGTAGCGTATGGTTTGGGGTTGCCCGATTTTACTAACTGTCACCTAGGTTGGAGGAAAAAGGAAACAATTGGGCAACTGAATTTGCCCAACCACATAATATTTATTACCCAACACCTGGACAAAAAGAGGGTTGGGTAAAATTGGTTGGGCAAATAATTACCCAACTGAGAATATAACCAACCGTTGGGCAATTGTAGAGTTGGGTAAAATCTGATGGGTCACCAACTGATGGGCAATTTAATTTGCCCAACAACATAGTAAATGGATTGCCCAACATCAGTTGGGCAAATTTTAACCAATAGTTGTGTGGACAGTATGTTGCCCAATGTTGGTCAAAAGTTGGGCATTTTTTTGTTCAATTATTTTAAGAGTGAAGCTCTCAGTAAAGGCTAAATAGCCACTCGCAAAACTCGATTTTAAACTCAACTATGATTAAGCTGTGTTTTTGTGGGCATGCACTAACCCTGATAGCAGAAAGTGGTAAAAATTACGTGATAATTACGTCGTGGTTTTCGTCTTTTTTACGTCCTGTAATTACGTCAATAAGACGACAACTTGCACCAACGCAAGACGTCAAGAGGACGTCTTATTTTGACGTCATCTGTACACTGTAAAAACTGAAGTGCTGTATATAGCACTTTTTGAGGGCATGCATAGGGACTGCACTCAGAGTGCTATTGAATGCACACAGCGTGCTATTTCAGCACTTTCGCGGGAGCTGGACCGGCTCCTTAAACTGCTAAACATTCATTAAAAAAAAATGATTTGGGCGAGCTTCGAACCAGGGTCCGCTGATCGAGAATTGCTGGCATTACCGCTAGACTAACTCACATTGTACGATTTAGAGCAGATCATATTGTTACATAGTGAATTTACGACACCACATAGCTCATGTTATCTACTTGACTCCCATGACTAAACTGGATTGCAAGAAGCATTCGTTAGTCCATCGGTAACGTCAGCGCCTCTCAATCAGCGGAACCTGGTTCGAGGCTCGCCACGGTCACATTTTTTTTTTGCTGGTAAATTAGCACACTACAAGTGCTATAAACAGCATTTCAGGTGCAGTCACTATACATGCCCCTAAAAGTAGCACTTTAGTTTTTACAGTGTACAAGACGTAGAGATGACGTCAAAACAAGACGTCCTCTTGACGTCTTGCGTTGGTGCAAGTTGTCGTCTTATTGACGTAATTACAGGACGTAAAAAAGACGAAAACCGGGACGTAAATATCACGTCATTTTTAACACTTTCTGCTATCAGGGAAGAGGAATGAAGACGTAGAAATGACGTCAAAATAAGACGTCCTCTTGACGTCTTGCGTTGTCTTATTGACGTAATTACAGGACGTAAAAAAGACGAAAACCACGACGTAAATATCACGTCATTTTTTAACACTTTCTGCTATCAGGGAAGCTAGTCTATAAAGCAAGTTATGGTTTAGTTAATTCTTTAATAATATTAATATATCAACATTTTATACATTTTCTTTTTAGGAAACTGTAATCATCATGGATGCTCCCTCAACATCTGCCTCCTCCACATCTGCCTCCTCCATATCTGCCTCGGCTTCAGTGTCCACTTCAAAGTCAGCAACTACTACAACTTAAAAATTCAAGAGTTTATTTGTCCTTCCCTAGTAGTATGAAATAAACATTTACTTGAAATACCATTTGAAGCATAATAATTCTAGACCTCTGCCTCTGACCTCTATATCTATTGAATCATTCAATCAAACATTATACTTCTAGCTCTTTTTTAAAGCTATATATATTTAATAAAACACTGTAAGGAGTAAGGTATATGGAGGATGTGACATGTATGCCTACTTCATGTGCAACCAAAATTTTGATGAAGATAGATGAATAAACCGTAGAAGACAAATAAATGAATAAACCGTAGAATATTAATCAATTATTTGTCTTTTATTCATCTATCTTCATTGTTTGTCTTCTACAGTTTATTCATTTATATTCATCGTGTGTTTTCTTATATATGTTACTATAACCCACACAGAACAACCGTCTTTATTTCCTATATATCTCTAGCATGCAGAATAATATGTTGCAGAGGCACATGCAATACCTTGTTTCAATCCAAGCCAAGTTTTAAACGTTTAAACGTTTAAAATAATTTGTTATAACACTCAATCTAATGTGAGTAAAGACAGATGGTTGATGAAAAAATTTAGAAAACATATGTTTAAATCATGAAATATTGCACAGTCAAGGATTCACAATTTCTGAAAATTTGTGTTGTGATAGAAATTGCAAGATTTTATATTGTGGTAATTATCACAATTATTTATTGTTTTGTCAAAAACCAACATATCTCTAGCTCGGTGCAAGTTCGCCATTTTAAGATTTTCGCGCACTGTGAATTTAGTCACCTGATTTAGTCACCTGATCTCAAACTTGGTCACGTGACCGACAATAGCACCGTCGCGAAAAAATCGAAAGCACTTCCGCGAAGGGAACGGACGTGAGCTGCGCTACGTCTCCACGCTCCAGTAAGTCGTAGTAGCCGACGTTCGGTGTGAGAATCGAAAGCTGCCTAATATGGGCGCTCGGTCGTAAAAAAGATAAGATCCCTCCCCCTTCCCCCGCTAAAGGGGGGGGGGGGGGGGGGGTAGTCTGAACGTCGGGTGTATGTGACAGGTGTTGGTGCATGGAGCCCCTTTCCGCGCGAAGCGCGAAAGCTCTAACGTTTCAGCAAATATGAGAGGAAGATAACGGCTCGTAGTAAAAAAAAAATTTAGGCGGAAAGTTATAGTTCGACGCAGTTCTGCATATATATATATATATACTAGCAGAAGCAGCCCATGGACATCCACGGGCGCTAGCTGTGATTAATTACCGTATACCGTATATTTGTCACAATCAAGTGAATAAAAAAAAAGTCGGGTAAAGTTATTTTTTACCAAGTAGTATTTACAACATGTGAGTATGTGTTATTTATCCAAAGCTGGCATGAGTTCTGAAGAAAATACATTTTCATCTTGATGAAGACGAAATGATATAGATATAATTATGTTCGAGTAGAATATCCATGCATAGACCTAGAGGGAGCGATTTGATATTGCCATGTTTCTGTGGTTTAATACTCGGAGAAAGCATGAAAACCTAACGTGCGTAGCGGTACGTCCCTTGTAAAGGATGCAAAAATGAAAAAAAAAAGAAGAATTTATTGTAATTTTCTTTTCAGGGGGATTATGGTCCCTTATATGGGTCTTGGGCGGACAGACGGATTGACTTTTCCCTGCTACCCTCCCGTCACCCCCAGCGCGAAGGGAGACGGGAGTAATGTCCTATACGTAATACGTATCCATATCATAGTGGAAATATTTTTGAAGGAAATTTTGGTTGGTTTGGTTGAGGGGGAGGGGCTCCTTCTTTACACCGTGGCAACCGATATTCCTAAGTGATGTGATCTCCTACACCTCCCCTCCCCGAATGATCTCCACAGATCGGTTTAGTCTGTCATAAGGGAATGAATAATATATTTGAGGCGATATACAATAACATGTTTCCAACGGCCATTTTCCCCATTCATGTCAATTTAGTTGTTGATAATAGGAATGACTTATGCGACAGCCACCAAGTTTGCGGTTACGTAAACCCGAAACTCCAACCCTAAACTCTAAACCTAACCCCAACCCTAACCCTATATATTGTTTTAATTTGGGGAGGCTGTCGCAAAAGGAAGTTAACCCTAGTATATGCTTCCATGATATAGGTAAAATAAATTGAAATAAAGAGTCCTAAAATATATATGAAGTGGCAGAAATCCCCTCCTTTTTTTTAACATTTAATAGTTACATGTTCCTCCCCTTCACCCTGTCTCATCGAACATCAACCCCCACATAAAAGAAATTGTAGCACAGAAAGAATTAAGTTCAACTAAGAAACAGCCCCCCAAAAAACAAAAACAAGAAAACAAGAAAACAAAAAAGGTGGAGGTGTTGTGGATTAGTGGATAAGTCCCCGGACTGTGAACCACGAGGTCCGGGGTTCGAATCCCACCGCAGCACTAGCGTCCTTTGGCAAGACGTTAATCTACATTTGCCACTCTCCACCCAGGTGTTAAATGGGTACCCGGTAGGATGCGAAAGTTAATGTCGTTTGCTTAGCATGTGGCGCTTTATAGCGACTGGCTGGAATACTCCCCAGGGAGCGGATAAAGTGCAGACATTGTGTGCGGGCATGTCAGAATCCAATGACCGGGGTAATAATATATCTGTAAAGCGCTTAGAAACACAATGTATTAGGCGCTATATAAAAGCGGAATATTATTATTATTATTATTAAAAAACCAAAAAAAAAAAAAAAAAATGTTCAATTTAGAAAGTAATGGCATGCTTATATAAATCGGACTCCCTGGAGCCGAATTTTCACAAATAAGAGGAAGAAAAGTTTACGGGCACCTGAATCGATCCAAATCGATCGCGACGACCGCCCCCCCCCCCCCCCCTCATTGAGACCTGTACATTATCCGCGTAAATCACTTGCTGAATTAAAAAGCAGATTGAAGTAGGGGCAGATTTTGATACCTTAAACCGGGAAACCCGTCTATCCCCTATTTTTATACCATTAACGGCACTTTTATATCTTGCTTGCTATTTTACATCCTATTTATTGGGCTACATCATCATCATAGACTTCTTTTTAGCCAAAAAGGAACCGTAAAAGCAATTTAACCTAATTTGGAACACATTACCAAACTATTCCCCCCCCCTCCCCTCCTTCCGCGGATCTTCTTCTTATCAGTCTCTGAATTTCATACCCTTTTTCTCGATTTTTGCTTTTTTTGATACCCTAAAGGCGTAACCCGGGTTATGCGCCTATACCTGAAAAGGTACACTTTTTATTCGTTTTCACGTGGATGATGTACCGTACCGGCCTCAATGAGACACCCCCCCCCCCGGCGACCGCCGTGAACCCATAGAGTTACATACACACTAAATTGTGTGTATGTAACCATGAAGCTTCAAATGATGTAACTATGCGTGAAACATAGTACCTGTACAGTGCGAACGAATAACACGTGTGTTGCGTCGTATACATTGAAGCCATGGCCTTGGAGTATACACGTCACGCTGTTCTTTGGCAATACCAATTGAGGTTTCTCCCTTTCACAGGTAAAGGGTATGGGTTGGGCATGAAGCTACAAACCAGCTTCATGGGTTGGCAGAATTTTACTCCCTCCGGAAATTCAATGTTTAGAAATGAATTTATGAAATATGGACTGCACGTCAGTCCTTAAAAAGTGCCTCCCAACCTTCTAAGAACCATTCCCCGCCCGTGGGTACCAAAAGGTGGGGACCGAAAGAGCCAGAGGAGGCGCCTATTCGAACCAAAAAAAAAGGCCCAAAATATTTAGCGTAATATACATGTATAAACCCCTCATAAAAAGTTTGGAAACTCAAGTTCAATCGATTATATCTCTCTTGTCATGGCATAATCATCGCTTTGTTTAGCATAATATGAAGGTGTGTTATTCTTCTTTAAAATGATACCATATCTGTTGTGATTTTGCAGTCATGGAATGAGCAGTACATCAGAATAAGGGACAGGGTCAAAAGTGAAAAGTTGCAAAATGCACTCACTGGTAAGCACTGGTATTGTTATGCAGAGCACTCTTTCTTTCTTTGACATAAGAGAGTGTTTTCTGTAAAAAATGTGGGGCTACAGTCAGCCCGCAGCCTCTGCGTTTCTGCTGCGGAACTATTCACACCGGGGCGAGAATTATGAATATTGATGAGCAGAAGGGAATAGTAGAAAACTTCCAATTACTCCGCTGTTTCTGAACGGATTTTTACGATAAATGTCAAAAAGGGTATGGGTTGGGGAATCGCAGAAGGTACTTTTTCGAGCGTACGGCAGTGCGCTGTTCCATCGGCAGAATTATTACTCCCTTCGGAAATTCAATGTTTTACAATTAATTTAGGAAATATGGACGGCACGTCAGCCCTTAAAAAGTGCCTCCCAACCCTCTAAGAACCATTCCCCGCCCGTGGGTACCAGAAGGTGGGGGGGGGGGGGGGGGGGGGGGGGGGGCGAAAGAGCCAGGGGAGGCGCCTATTCGAACCCCCCCCCCAAAAAAAAGTCCCCAAATCCTTAGCGTAATATGTATATATATATACATATACATGTATATACAATGCGAGAGGAAATGAGAGAATAATGGTTGCGTAACTTAAATCAAAGTTCCCCAGAGCTTTTTACCCCAGAGCTTTTTTACATATATATATACATACACCAAAGGAAAAAAGAAACTTATAAATGTTCAAGAGATCACCAAATTAAATTCTCTGCATGGAAATGTACCAAATTTGGATATAATGTTGATTCAATGCATGGCTTTAAATGACAGTCAATAACAAAAAGTTTTCTTCAATGCCACAAAAGAAATGTGCACTGAAGCAAAGGACTCTCTAATCCCCAAGTCACAAAGACAAACTGCAGCCTTGTACACCATATGCATGTCAATGAATGAAACAAAAGAATTTCAAAAGGGATTTGCAAGTTCATATCCAAACAGATTAATAGCCAGTATGTCCACCTCTAGCTTGCTGGCAAGCTGTACACCGTCTTCGCATGCTTCCGATCAGATTCGCGATGGTAGCCTGGGGAACATTGTTCCATTCCTCTTGCAGTGCTGCAATGAGCGTCTCCCTATTGATGGGTTGATTGTCACGCCTTGACACACGTCGACCAAGCTCTTCCCAGAGATGTTCAATTGGGGAAAGGTCTGGTGAACGGGCGCACCATGGCAGAACATCAATATCCTCTTGCTCGAGGGGTGCAAATCCCTTTTGAAATTCTTTTGTTTCATTCATTGACATGCATATGGTGTACAAGGCTGCAGTTTGTCTTTGTGACTTGGGGATTAGAGAGTCCTTTGCTTCAGTGCACATTTCTTTTGTGGCATTGAAGAAAACTTTTTGTTATTGACTGTCATTTCAAGCCATGCATTGAATCAACATTATATCCAAATTTGGTACATTTCCATGCAGAGAATTTAATTTGGTGATCTCTTGAACTTTTATAAGTTTCTTTTTTCCTTTAGTGTATATATATATATATAAATTACATACATAGTTCAAAAAGTTCTGCGACGGAGATTAAAAATACAATTACAAATTTAAACACAAATATATATATACAGCGTGTCTCTAAAAAAAGTAAACCCAACTTCAACGGCAAATTTTCAGAAAACTATAAAATATTTACACATTATTTTTTCATGGTTAGATAGTCCAATAAGTCATCTGTCCAATTATATCACTTAGGTTATCTAACTGTCATGCATGACTGAGCATGATTCAACTTAGTGAATGGGTGTCAAATCATCACTGTGGCAAGTTAGTTTCACAATGGTTTGTGAACCAGTGCAACCGAGATCGACAGTTCCTCCAGTTTTTTACCATCGGGGATGAAGCAACGTTTTCCATGGATGGAATGGTAAACGACCACAATGTGCACGAGTATGCTGAACTCCACCATCCATCGGGATATGCTTTAATTAATAAGAACATTAGCAGGGAGAAAGTGAGTGTCTGGATTGGTCTTTGTGGCAATGGTTCATTGGTGGGACCTTACTTTTTTGAAGGCAACATCAATGGCCAGGCGTACCTTGACATGCTGAACAATTTTATTGTGCCTGAGATGGAACAGATGTTCCCCCGACAACGACGTGGAGCATTCCGCAGGGCCTGGTGGGCTCAGGATGGGGCCCTTGCCCACAGACTTCTTGCCGTGAGGAATCGTTTGACTGAACTCTTTGCCAATCGCATCATTGCTCTTCATTTCCCAGTTGAGTGGCCTGCACGTTCACCAGATCTGACACCATGCGATTTCTTTCTTTGGGGGTATCTTAAAGGAAAAGTGTTCCAAACCCCACCGGCCACAATTCAGGAGCTGAGGCAACGGATAACAGGTGAAGTGAACCGATTACGACAAGATCAGGCGTGCTGTCAGGGACATGAGGAGGCGTTGCGAGCTTTGCATGGAAATGAATGGCAGTCATGTCGAGGGTACAAATCCCTAAGCTATGCTCGTAGGAAATCAGACATTTCCTATGTCAGAACTTCCAATCAAAGTGCAATTCTAACTTGCCACAGTGATGATTTGACACCCATTCACTAAGTTGAATCATGCTCAGTCATGCATGAGAGTTACATAACCTACGTGGTATCATTGGACAGAGGACTTATTGGACTATCTAACCATGAAAAAATAATGTGTAAATATTTTATAGTTTTCTGAAAATTTGCCGTTGAAGTTGGGTTTACTTTTTTTAGAGACACCCTGTATATATAAATACATACGATTCCCGGCGGAGACATTTTTTCAGCCTTTGCAAAAATTTCAAAAAGGGAGGACAGCTCTGGGGAACTTTGATTGAGCTACGCAACGTTATTCTCGCAATTTCTTTCACATTTGTATTTATTTCCACGAGATTTGCCAAAGCTGTTGTATATGTTATTTCCTTACACTTGTTAATAATTATTCTAATATATACATGTATTCAAAGCATTCGCTTGGATCCAGCTGAGGCACGCGGCTTGTCTTTGTTCAAAACTCACCTGCCCCCGACAAAGGAATTAATTAATAAGGTTGAGGATTTGTCAATCTGTCGGTCAATTGAATCTGGTGTCGTCGAAACCACTAACCCGTCTCCGTGGTCTAGTGGTTAAGGCATTGGCGTTCTAAGCCAACGACCCGGGTTCGATTCCCGGCGGAGACATTTTTTCAGCCTTTGCAAAAATTTCAAAAAGGGAGGACAGCTCTGGGGAACTTTGATTGAGCTACGCAACGTTATTCTCGCAATTTCTTTCACATTTGTATTTATTTCCACGAGATTTGCCAAAGCTGTTGTATATGTTATTTCCTTACACTTGTAAATACACATATATATATATATATATAGAGGCAACAAAATGAGTACATCTGCAGACGTAGCTGTTGGTACCACGCTTTTAATTCGAGCTAATTAAAAGCGTGGTACCAACAGCTACGTCTGCAGATGTACTCATTTTGTTGCCTCTATATAATTAGCCCCCGAGTACACTACCCCACCATGTTAAAGAGTGTGAGCCAATTGTTGCTCTGATATATATATATATATATATAATTATATATATATATATACATCCCCTTTGGATTAAACGATGATAAAGACCAGGATGCAACGCTAAAAAGTAGCTACTTAATAACTTGCCAGCGTCATGATCTATCGTTTGCTTGGTTGGTTTTACTACAAAAGAGTCTAACAATAATTGGAGTATGAATAGGGCGCTTTTTTAAAAAGCGCACTCCCTTTGATTGAATGTACTTGCGCCATGTCCATTTTGTATAATACATGTATTCTGGTATCTCTAATGTCATTATATACCTTGTACATGTATATATATATATCTAAGCAGAGAAACAAGATCTTATATTCCACCTGAAAAATAAACGAAAGCGCTTGTGGAAAAATCATCACTGCTTGCTCTGTGTATTTTCTCTCCGTGTTACCTATTTATATATATATATATATATATTCTCGCAATTTCTTTCACATTTGTATTTATTTCCACGAGATTTGCCAAAGCTGTTGTATATGTTATTTCCTTACAATAATGTTATTAAGAATAATTTATTCCAATGTATACATGTATTCAAAGCATTCGCTTGGATCCAGCTGAGGCACTAGCGGCTTGTCTTGTTCAAAAACTCATCTGCCCCCGACAAGGGGAATTAATTAATAAGGTTGAGGATTTGTCAATCTGTCGGTCAATTGAATCTGGTGTCGCCGAAAGCACTAACCCGTCTCCGTGGTCTAGTGGTTAAGGCATTGGCGTTCTAAGCCAACGACCCGGGTTCGATTCCCGGCGGAGACATTTTTTCAGGTTGATTTAGCTACGCAACGTTATTCTCGCAATTTCTTTCACATTTATATATATATATATATATATATATATATATATAGTTCAAAAAGTTCTGCAACGGAGATTAAAAGTACAATTAAAAATACAATTAAAAATTACAAATTTATCTCTCTTCCTATATCCTTTGCTTTCTTTATCTTTCTTCATCACTGTCTCGCGCGCTCTCTCTCTCTCTCTTCCTCTTTCTCCTTTCCGGATCCCCCCTCTCTCTCTCTCTTTCTTGCCCCTTGACTCTGCTGTTAATTTACGCTTTTTGTTTTGACAATAATTACGCGCTATGCACTACATGCTTGTTGCATTTTTGTAGTAAAGTATCATTTCCGGAAGAAGCCTTATAGGCAAAATATTGAACCTTTTGTGTCTAACGGAATCATTTATTCTGTGTGCGTATCTGGGTATGTGTATGTGTGGGTGTGAGTGTGTGTGTGTCTCTCTCTCTTTCTCTCTCTCTATATATAAAAATATAAAATGTGAGTCATTAAAGAGGAAAATCAGATTCAACCCTAAATATCTTTGCAATCGGTGCATATATATTTAGTCCAAGGTACTCTCATTGTAGCCTGTCGTGTCTCCTTTGATTTAACATCAGGATCAATCAAATCTGACCGTGGAGAGCTGAACAGTAACATTTTCCTGAGTCATGCCAAAATTGCCTTTGCCCAAGTCTTGAATGAAATTGATGGTCAACCTAAGGTTGGTTGAATGGTCTCCCATTCCAGCTGAATGCACTCGGAACATAATAGCATGAATAATGAAAGTAACTCCGATCCTGAACATGCGTTCAGCCCAAACTGGGGCAATGACGATTTGAACATGCTGTTTAAAAATGGCCAGTACTCAGTCATCCAGGATCGAATTTTGGTGAGCATTATAATACATTCCAGCGATTTCACTTATTAAAAAAAATATTTGGGCTTAAATATGGGTTTCCTTTTTATTGACTCACACTGCATATAATATATGAATAGGAGATGCCCATGTGGGTAACCAGTACCACATCATGCGACCGCATCACTTGCATCAGGCGACCTCTTCTTTAAATACTTTAATCGGAGTACGTATGTCCACCCTAACTATCCTCGAGTATATTTTCCTCTTTTCTCAGACGGGTGATACCGGTTGGAATTGGACTGCTAGGCACGCCCACCTTGCAGATTATCAGGGAGGGATCTATATGTTATTATTCAACAGCAAACCATCAGATGGAGATAAAAGTCCAAAGCCCAAAGGATATTGGATTTTACACGGAGTCGTTGAGAAAATAGCACCACGAGGATTTTCTACCAACGATGGAACTGGCAGTAATATGTTAACAGTTGGTTTACAAACGAAGGATCCGGAAGGGATGAAATTTGTCGGACTTAAAAATAAGTAAATATGAATATTCCCTATAATAATATTGTAATTTATTTATCTCGGGAAAGCTTAGTTCTGTTTATGTAGCATAGTAATATGCGTTTACGCTGGATTCACTATTTAGGGAACAATAAGTCATTGATCACGTGACCCTTAGTGTGCTGATAATTATAATCAATATTATGAATACAATGTTATTATCGGTATTGTCGCATTTCTTGATGAAATAAGTGATTACAATTCGGGTAGGTAATACGAGACCTTTTTTCCAAGATTAAATTTGAGATTTTTAATACTTAGCTGCTTAGAAGACGATCTACTTGTTTTATGTAGTGTTGTAAACGCACTTTTAGTAAGTTTTCATTACGAATATATTGGTTCGACATAATAGTAATGGGAGAACCAACGACATTTTCGGGGGGAGCTATATTTCGTTTAGTGCGTTTGCCATTTTTGAAAGAGAGGGAGAGAGAGAGAGAGAGAATGGTGATTTCTCTCTATTGCATGCATTCTCGGGCTTTACTAATCTTGTAACTTTTTGTTATCTTTATAAAGGGGTACGGTATATTATACCGATGTTCCAAGAGCGAGCGCTTTAGTAAAGAAACAATGTTCCAAAGTTTCCATTAACACTGTTGATTACGATACAATACTACTACTTCTGCTGCTACTGCTGCTAACACTACTACATGTACTACTGCTGCTACTACTACTACTACTATACTACTAGCAACATCACAAAAATGATAATGGTTATAATAATGATAATAATAATAATAATAGATCATTCATGTTATCAATTATAATAAATGTACGTATTCGGGTTATTATGATTATAATAATTTTTACTTTGGCTAAAATACGGAGAGGGGGGGGGGGGGGGGTGATTGTACATACCACCAATTCCTCAAAAAGATATGGGTTATGGATTCTTTATCCCTCGGGATGTCCGGATCTACGTGAATGATTCTCAGTACTGTTTTCTTTCCTTCTTTTTATTTCGAATACAACCCTTGAAATTAGATTTGCTTTTGAGACGTTTCTAGACGCAGTAAAGAAGTCACTAGGTGACTCTCCAAGTCAGATAACAAGGGCCAAAAGTTCACCTGAAACCAGAAAGGTGCCTCCATCGAAACCTCCGCAACGGAGAAGACTATCGGCTTATCCTAGATTGCAAACCAACCAGGTAGTCTTTCCACACATTTTCAGACTCTGTTTTTTTAACAGAGATACATTTCAAATAATTGCATTTTCATCAGGTCTGTGGAGTTGTTTTGATATTCGTTATTCGTTATTCGATATTCATTTGATATTAATTTGATATTCATTTGATATTCAAAAATGCCTAATATCTGATTTTTTTTTCGACGTATGCCTGGCGCCCACGGTCCCCGATCTGATGCCATGATGACCTTGACCTTGACCCCTCAAGGTCATGGTAAAAAATGGCGCCAAAAATGAATACTAACTTTTTGAAGAACTGAAAGTGGCCCAAAATCGAAAATTTGTCGACCCCTGCCTGGCGCCCACTGTCCCCGATCTAATGCCATGATGACCTTGACCTTGAACCCTCAAGGTCATGGTCAAAAATGGCGCCGAAAATGAATACTAGCTTTTTGAAGAACTGAAAGTGGCCCAAAATCGAAAATTTCTCGACCCCTGCGTGGCGCTCACGGTCTCCAATCTAATGCCTTGATGACCTTGACCTTGACCTCTCAAGGTCATGGTAAAAAACGGCGCCAAAAATGAATACTAGCTTATTGAGGAACTGAAAGTGGCCCCAAATCGAAAATTTTTCGATGACCTTGACCTTGACCCCTCAAGGTCATGGTCAAAAATGGCGCCAAAAAAGAATTTTCGATTATGGGCCACTTTCAGTTCGTCAAAAAGCTAGTATTCATTTTTGGCGCAATTTTTTACCATGACTTTGAGGGGTCAAGGTCAAGGTCATCATGGCATTAGATCGGGGACAGTGGGCGCCAGACAGGGGTCAAAAAATTTTCGATTTTGGGCCACTTTCAGTTCGTCAAAAAGCTAGTATTCATTTAGCGAAAGCGATGCCAGTGGCGGCTCATTCGCATTACTAGTTGAGGTTGGGCCTGCACCACCGATGAATCATGCTTATACCACATAAACTATTATGGACCCGATTTATGCATATATCTTCTTCAAATAGGTTGGACAGAGCCTGTTACAACCGATATTGTCCTATCGACGCATACTGTCATAAAATTGTGACATTATGCGTTGACCAGCTAACTCATAACGTAAAAAAAACCCAGCGCATAATGTTACAACTTTTCTCGAGCACAAAATTACATCTTTTGACACATAATGTGATCAACGCATAATGTCACAACTTCTTTTGAATAGTAAATTTCTGCTTCTTATTTAGGCTAGGATTCGTGAAATCTTTCTTACATGTTTTTGTTTAATATAAATTTTCCACAAACCCACTCTAATAGACCCCAGTTCGAACCCAATCGAGTCTCCTGAATGCCGCAAAAGGTCGGTCCCCAGGTGAAAATATTGCAGTTTGATTGATTAAAACTTAATTACACACACACACACACGCACGTTTACATGGCTTTACTTCCGAGGACAACTATTGTTCCTCTATTGTTACTCGTCCTCGGACAGTCGACGGAATAAGGCATAAATTCATTGTTCGACGTTCGAGGACTATTGTCCGCCTTCCGAGGACCATTGTTGTCATGATTTTTTTTTTGTTCTCTGTCCGAAAATGTCCTCGGACATAATGCTAAACAAACGCACCCTCACACACACACACACACATGCACACATTGAAACATGCACCAACACTTTCTGAAAAAAGACAAATTTAGGAGTTTCTCTCTGAAAATGTTCGGAAAATGTAACAGAATAAAGATGTGTTTTAGACATTTTCATTAAAAATGATATCAAATCATATAATCGTATACACATCAGCTTGGTTATATATAGTGATGTAGATTTTCCAAACTTATATTTCAGGAAGAAATGGAGGATGCTTCCATGGGTCATATTGGAGAGTCCGCATCAACGAGTGCAGCAGGCGATGACTTCAATGACCCCCACTACCGAGCACGAGGAACAATTATTAAACGCAATCGAGGGATGGGTGCCGTACAGATCTGGGAATCAGAGGTCCCCGATTTACCCCCTCGGAATAACACTGCCCCCCATGATTATGCAGCCCATGTTTTTCGACCGTCAGATCCACTCACAAGGGATGGGGAGGAAAGTAGCTGAAAAAAGTCGTGATTTGCCAATTTATACAACGATAAAGAAAAATGGGCAATGATATACATCAAAGTGATTAAAATTTTAATAATAATAATAATAATAATAATAATAATAATAATAATAATAATAATAGATAGATAGATAGATAGATAGATAAGATAGATAGATAATTTTATTCGTCCAATTAAGGAAATTTGCTTTGTTGGCTTACAAAAGTACATAACATTCATATAAATAAACAAAATTACACAAGTTATGAACATGTAGTCATATGTGGTCATAAACATACAGAATTATACGTACTACAATCAGCATATTTTTTCAGCCTAAACTCATCAGAAAGGAAAGATTTTCAATTTAGGTTTAGATTGCTATACAAATTAGCTTTCTATATAGAGTCAACATAAAAAAAAAATATGAGGATAATACGTTGAACAAGTCAATAATGTCTATTCTGGTGAGTTGCATGTAACGAGACGATAATTGTATAGCTTTGTTACTTGAGTTTATTGTATTCCCGGATTGACAGCGGGATAAATGAGTTTCCAAAACGATTTGTTCGAAATCCTACCGAAATCCTAATAATAATAATAATCCTAATAATAATAATAATAATAATAATAATAATAATAATAATAATAATAATAATAATAATAATAATAATAATAATAATAATAATAATAATAATAATAATAATAATAATAATAATAATAATAAGTCTTGTTTACCCAAGGTAGCCTCATCAGTATTATATACTGTTCTCCCTGAGGGCCCTGCAATCATATTATTACCCCGGCTTTAGCCGAGCGACCATGATAAGGTGCTCAAGCATTCAAGGAATTTCTTCCTACAAGGTACCCATTTACTTCTCCTGGGTGGAGAGTGGCAAATGTAGATTAATGTAGATTAATGACAGGATGCCCTCTTAATTTTCCTGTCAGAATTACTATTATCAATATTACTGAAAATAATAATGACATTTATTATAATTCTGAAAATTTTCCCCTTCATTTTACTTGCATAATCCTGAAGTACAACTTTCTTCGCTTTCGGATATTCATTAAGTAAATACTCCTTTTTCCTATTCGGTCCATTACTTTTTTTTTTTTTTGAAGTTGTAAGCTAAAGGTTAGATAAAACATTTGCTAGGCCTTTACTACTAGTTTTTACTATAGAGTTATAAGCCTATTCGAACCGAAAAGGTCTAAAAACGCAATACTCCCTGGATAAACTCGAATATATATAAGCAGTGCATGATGAAAGATGGAGACAAAATCAAGCATAAAGCTTTCAGGACTGTCACTATATAGAAAGCTTCGAAATAAAGTTACATTTGCAGTTCGAAAGGCTAAACGCAAATATTTTACTGACAAATTTTCAAATGTGAATACTGATCCAAGACCAACTTGGAAAATTTAAAAATCAGTCATATCTGATAATAAATGTGACTCTTCAAAAGGTGATACAAAATGAAAGTTGTAAAGTAGCGGAAAAGTTTAACTCGTATTTTGCCAGTATTGGAACAACATTAGCCGATCAAATTCCATCACTTCACTTTTCATACGGCAAAAGCGCAGCCTGGGATAACACATTTAGCTCTACGCCCATAAGTGAAAGTGAAACGTTGAATTTAATCAGAAAATAGAAAAATAAACAATCAAATGGTCTATGGAAACTCAGTATTCATCTTGAAGTTAAGTGCCATAGAAATTGTTCCCATCCTCACTTACTTCATCAACAAATTAATGAAAATGTGAAAATTCCCGAATCCTTGGAAAGCGGCTAAAATTGTTAATTCCCACACGTTTCCCCCGGGTATTTTCAGGCCAATTTCGTTATTACCTTGTGTGTAAAAGATTTCAGAACGTGTTGTATACGACGCCAATTACTAGACTACTTATATATAACAAAATAATATTTCATGTCGAGAACAGTCTGGATTCAGACCTAAACATTCGACCACATCTGCCCTGATAAATGTCACAGAACTGATGATTGGCTACAGCCATGGACGATTCTAAAGACACAGGCGCCGTATTCATGGTATTTTTCGATCTGCGGAAAGCATGCGACACCCGGCCGTCGACCACCAGATTCTTATGAAGAAAATGCATAGCATCAGCATTAAAATTTGACTATCGACTGGTTCTATAGCTATTTACATTAAGTGGAAGAACATGCAAAACACTTGTAAATCATTGTCTTCCACCTTCCAAATTTATATCGTGCAGGGTCCCGCAAGTTCTCTCTTATAGGGCCTCTCTTATATATTATATATGTCAACGATCTTGCAGAAGATATTTAGTCAAGCATTTTGAAATTATATGCAGATGACAGTGTACTTTATTACTCGATAACTTAGTGTGTAATATTTGATCAGCTTTGGACAGTGACCTTTTTCTTTTAGATCACTAGATGAATAAAATTAGACTTAGTGTAAATTATGAAGAAAAAAAACAATCACCCAGTTTGTATGTTAATTGGTAGTCGCTATATACTGTCAACCTTTGTAAATTGCAAATTCAACAAGTAGATAATGTCAAGTACTTAGGCATCATTATTTTGTGACGAGCAAATTAAATGGAACATTCACACTGATAAAACAAAAATATGACAAATGGTAAGCTTTCATGGTAGATTAAGAAGCACCGTAAATGAATCTATACTAAAACTAGTGTATGATACAGTGGTTCTTCCCCTCTTCGACTACGGAGTTATTGTATATGGCTCGGCCAGTAAGTATTCAACTGAAAGAATACCAATATTCCAAAACCGTGCTGGACGTTTAAGTTTGCATATCAATCGTGACTCTCGTATACCGAATTTAGAAATACACAATTGGCTGTATCGATAAAACTAGCATTTGCTTGGAAGCAAGTACTACCTAGTAAAAGATTGTACTCAAGCTATAGCTATGACCCACCCTTTTGCTTGACCTGAGAGCTGGTGCCTGAGCAAATACTTGAGCTCATGCTAATGGTCCAAACAATTATTAAGTTGGCATATCGAGATGTGGGACGAAGCATGCTCAGATGCAGAGCACTGTGCAGGTGCACAAGCAATGACAGGGGCACTGTAGCATCATTGTCACACAATGCTACCAAACAACATTTCATACATTAACAAAGTTATTTCTATGTCTTCACTTTCTCCGAAACATAGATAAATGTAATTCTTATTTTTTTCAACTCTGCGCTATTCACTATGCATGAAATATTTGCCTTCTTTCCTTTGTATAGAATAGGTATAATATTAAAACATTTAAAAAAAATATATATATATATATTTTTGTTATATAGTAATTACCTACCTTAGTCACGTTAGTCGTTTTTAAGCGTTTTTCGTTTAGGGCTTCCATCATCTCATAATATAATAATGTAAAATTAACATCCATTTCTCTCTAAAGACTTTAAAATGGGAATTTTTTATATGATAAAAATTAACTCTTGATAAGATAATGGTAGTAGATCATGGGAATTGAGAGGAGGGTGGGGGGGGGGGGGGGATTGTTGTCAGACCAAATTTGCGGAATGTCATACTAAATATTGTTTTGAAGGTATTTTTATTTGGTTCAAATAGATAACCGGTAGAAATCATTTGTAAGTGTATACTGGAAGGGAGAGAAATAGAGAGAGAGAGAGAGAGAGAGATGAGAGAGATCGTTTAGCAAGATGGGGAGGGGGAATTAAAATAATCATGATAATAGCTCAATCAATCAATGCATCCTTCAGTCATTCAACCATTTAGCCAGTCAGTCAATAAGGTAATCAGTTATTCAACAATCAATCAATCAATTGCTCAAACCATCGATCAGTCCATCAACCAGTCAGACAGTCGGGCAATTATGTCAATCAATCTATCAATCATAGTGTAATTTAACAAATTATTCACAAACACATCAAAGCACTTACAAACCAGTCATTCAGTCAAGAAAGCCAAATTAATCAATTTCAATCAATCAATCAATCAATCAATTAACCATGTAAATCAATCTCTCGATTGACTGATCAATAAATCAACCAGTCAATCCTGCTGTACGTATTCAATCAATATATCAAGCAATCAATCAATCACAGTGTATCCATTATGTAACCAGTGGCGGATCCACATAGGGGAAAATCTGCCGCCAATGTAACCATGTAACAATCACACGCATCTACAGGACCATTCTTTGCCACCTCACAAGCTATTTTATGCTCCTTATCCCGTATTCTGGGAGCAAAGTTAACAAGTCCCTGATGAAATTCATGATAGGAAGCAATAAAAGGAGAGAAAGATTTATTTATTTTTTCGAATTTTTGAAACATCTGAAAACGCTGTTTGTGTGCCAGATTTCGAGATCCAGAAGAAAAAGGGACTGAGCTTAAGAAAAAAAAAATGAATATTGAACCTAATATACAAAAAAGTATTTCTCATGTACTTTTTCTTAGATAAGGGGCGCATAAGTATTCCCATTTTCTCCTCTTTATTTTTCTCTCTTTTGCGATTTTTGCGTCCCATCAAGTGCCGCCCGGTGTACTTTAAACCTCTACCCCAATCGAATGGCGAGGGAGAAGGGGAAGAAAAAAGAGAAAAGGAGAGCAAGGGAAAGTGAGAAAAGAAAAGGATGAGAAAAGAAGATGAACATGATTTAAGGACCCCTCCCGCACCCTCCCTGTATTATTCCATTCACTCAGTAAGACCGGCGCCTCTGCCCCAAAGAAAAAAAATATTACGGGAAATAATCCTGTCTCAACTTTTTTCAAGTCATATCATTTGGGTCGCACTCGACGACTGTAGTGGTGCCTAGTAGGCTTCCTCCTTTTTACAGAACCAGTTCACCGCACTCAGCTCTGCAGCACATTATTGTTTGAATTATTTTTTTTTTCAATTGAGTTATGTCGTAACTGACCCATCAATACATGCATTTTTCTTTTGCCAAAGAGACGTGAAGTTTTCAAACCCATCTTCAAGTTTGTACGAAATTTACACTTGAAAACAAGAACCGATTCACTGCTGCCATGCATGCCATGCACGTCAGTACGGAACACACAATTTCATATTACAGTACATACAGATGCATCTATTATAGAATCACATATATCTGTTTAGAAACAGATCTTTATGGTTACAGCTGTCTAGCTTCGATTAAAAAGTCTGAAATTATTCCTTTGTATTGGAAAGAAACAATATAATTGTTCAGAATGAACTTCACGCAATAATACCATGCATACAGCTTGTTTAAAAAGGGACACGGTTGGAGATATCCCCTAATAAAGCTATACATTTCACAATATCTGGATTTTTTGTCTTTTATGATTATGTGTTAGGGTCTATATTGAGCTATTGGAATGTTCGAAAGAACTGACTTGATCAGAAAATTGTAGTGCATGCCAGACGTCAATTCGAGGGAATACAATTAAATAAACTTATTTAGCCGCTAGAGGGCGTCAACAGATACTCATCAAATACTTGCTTTTGATAGGTTGACAAGTCATGCTGCGGGCTGTGATAACTCCTTGCTCGTTTGTATGGTCAAGGAGTTATAACTCCTTGGTATAATTTAAAGGGAAGGTAAACCCTGGACTTTTGGCCTACTGAGAGTGTTAAGAGCACAATTCTTGACATTACTGTGAAAATTTACCTCTTATGAACGCTTGACGGTGGAGTAATTCACACTTTTGTGAGCAATGATCGTCTGCTACAGCCTGCTATCGGGTTTTGGCCATATTTTTGATTCACCCGCGCTATGATGACGTTTTGTCGGACATGCCAAGGGGGAACTGTGATTGGCCGAAATTCGGAACGTCTTGTTCATTTTTATTATACTGGAGCATCCGAACGCCTGACAGTACACCATTTTGAAACGCGTAATTATGGCGGCATCCGGGTACTTCTGGTCCGAGAGGTCCGACAAAACGTCACAGGGCGGGGCTTATCTGTTCAAAATGACGACGCACAAGATCGATATAGGACCTTCTAGCAGACGACAAAATGATATTTCTAACTACTTGTTGACGGCGTTAGGGGGGCCCAAATGTGTTGAAATTCGACATATATAATCAACAATGTGCCCTTCAACTAAACAGCTAACTAAATCGCCAGGATTTACTTTCCCTTTAAATCAATGTTTAAGTCACTTTTCAATAGTGTTTAGACCCGTTATTGGCTAAAACACATCAAGTAATTGCTAATCAATAGGAAAACTCAAAATTCACGCCTCTACTGGAAGTACATGTAGGCGTCACAACAAAAGTAAATAGCGCCAGTTTTCCTACAGCTATTGTCGATCCCTCAAATTGCTTTTAGTTATCAGTAAAATTATTTTTGCTAACCATGTACTTCCTATACTTGCAACACACATAAACACATACGCCCACGCGTACACCACTGCAGGAGCGCAGGTCGTATCTTTTTGCGCACGATTTCCCTTTTTGTTGGGAGCATTTATGGAAAGCATGCAATACCGATATACGAAAAGTATTCAGTCTTGATGGAGGGAGAATAAAATATATATTTTTAGAATTTAATTTGGTTTGCCGCCACCCCTTCCATCCAATTGAAAATTAAAGATCTTTACCTCCTTCAGTTAGACCAGTTTATGTATTCTTATAATAACGACATGCTTTCTTCCGTTTTTAATGATATGTTTACCCAAAATAAATCCTCTCAAGTACCCAACCCGGCGTTGTCATGACTATCATCTACCTCTGCTGAGAACCCTTCAAGCTCAAAACACGTTTATTTATACAGCCCCAACATTTTGGAACTCTATTCAAAATAACATTCAACTTGTCCCCTCACTTAATTCAATTAAGAGGAAATTGAAATTCTCTCTTATACTTCCTTACAATACAAATTGATATCAGTGCATTGTCAAATCACTATATACACTACCGCTGTAGTATGCACAATGCACATCGTGCTCTCTCTCTCTCTGTCTGTCCTTTCTTCTCCTCTCCACCTCGCCTCCCTTTTTCTTTACTCTTTGCATATGCAGCAATATTTTCTACCCTTGCATTTTCTCTTCCCTTGCTTTATTTTTCTGTTGTCTTATAGTCTTTTGTTTTTATTATGTTCACTATACTATATACGTGTCGTAACAATGTTCAAATTATGGATTTATAATTATATTATCATTCTGACACATTTTGGTAATCTTCTATGTATATTTATATTTTTTCTAGTCGATATATTTACATGTTACAAAAAACTATGTTCGTCTTTACTTCGAGGGATCCACATTCTACAAGCTCTGCTTTTTATTTTAGTGGATCCCTCCATTTCCACAGGTTTAACTTAAAAAAAAAGAACTATTATACTGGATGTTTATGTATACTTTCTACTCTATAACCTTAAACCATGTAAAATGTATTATATTATTGAACATTGAGTTGCATAATTGATTTTTGATTTGTTGTCAAAAAATAAAATGTTGGAAATAAAACTAAAACTGAAACTAAAACTGAAACTGATACAATGTAATACTTGTAGATACTAAAAAAAAAATCACACGATGAAGTGCTATCTTTGAATGAATGAATGAATGAAAGAACTTTATTACCAAATACACTGATTACAATATAGTATACATTTGAAAAACAATGGACACCACTAGATAGCAATACTGTTAGTAGGGTGTGGCCCCCTTGAAACATATATAACAATGCACTTACATCATAAATGAATTACATTCCTTGTAAAAGAGGCTATGACATAAAATTGAGTAGCTATAATATCTACATTATAGTCAGGTAGATATCAGTAAATATCAGTAAATACGTTATCAGTAATATGTTTATCAGTAAATATCTTTACTTTTTCAAATTTTCATATAAAATACCTTGTGTCCGAGGGGTTCTTGAAATATGAAAGAGAAATTTGAAGGTACAAAGTATTATGTCGGGATCTCCTGTTACAGATTTGCATTTTCCTACACGCTATTAAAAATGTCATAATTTGACGTCTGATTTTTTCTCAAATTTATCTCCTTCTCGCCTGTTTCTCTTGTTACGTATTTGTGCTTACTGAAAACAGTTTCTTTTTGTGTCGGTTCCCTGCTTTAAACAGAACGTATAAAAACGTTAGAGTTGTGAGGGCATATGGTAGGCTAAAGTTTCAATAAAAGAATAGAGATATGACCTAGAATTCAAAAGCATACTGGTGAATTACCTTTATATCCTTACACATGCACGTTAAGCTTATCTGACTATATCTTCGTAATATAATACACGCAAAAAACCCCAACCACCCCTCGTTCAAAATCGTTATTTGCTCGCTCTCCCACGTATAACTCACAGAATAACATCCCAAACCATGACACCTGATTGATGATGTTTATTTAATGCAACGTTTTTATGTGCAACTCTGATATAACCGATGTATGAATGAAAAGTGACTCCCATCATCTCCATGCTGGAAAGATATCTCGCAAGGAAAATGCAGATTCATTATAAATTTTCTGTCCTTATGCCCTTTGCATACGAGCCATGATTTCAAAGGACATTCATTAATTTGGTCTTGTTTATCCAGTGTAACCACATCAATATTAATACTGCTCTTCATCAGGGCCATGCAGTTATTATTACCCCAGCATTGCCAGTACCTATTTAATAGACCTGGGTCGAGAGGGACAAATATGGGCAAAACACCTTGTACAAGGATGTTAACACCAATCGAGGATCGTACCCAGGACCGCTCATAATTATGAGAACCAATAGCCTTCACCAATATACCAAGGTGCTCCCATTTAGGCTTATAAATGTATAGGACGAGTCCAGACTAAATTCCTAGCAAGAAGAAGATTAAAAAGAAAAAGAAAAAGAGTAAGACGAGAGTAGAAAGAAGTAAATGAGAAGCAGAGGAAAAAGGAAACGCTTAAAATAATGTGTTACCTGCCCCCCCCCCTTCCAGGGGCCGCAGAGCGTTTTTGAAAGTAGGGGGCTGATTTGATTTCATTCATTAATGGTGGAAAAACCGACTTTGTCATGCTGGGATCAAAGCAACAACTTGCCAAGTTTGAAACTGGCAACCTACGCATTGGTACAATGTCTATCCTCCCAGTGAACAAGGTTCGTGATCTTGGAGTCATTCTTGACTCCAACATGACAATGGAGTCACAGGTGTCGACTAAGGTGAGACTTGCATATCACAGCCTTGGCAGTCTCCGTGATATCCGCAAGTATCTTACTCCGATGGCTGCTAAACAGCTTGTGCATGCATTTGTTACGTCCCGCATTGACTGTTTAACTCTCTACTCCATGACCTCCTATCCCCAAGTGCCAAGTACTAAAGGTGCAACGTTTTCAAATAGCTTCGGTGACATATACACGGAGATCCTCTCATATCACACCAATCCACAAACAACTTCACTGGCTTCCTGTCGAACAACGTCTTGCCTACAAATTCCTTCTCATCACATACCGGGCTTTGAAGTTCTCCTCACCAGAGTACATTTCCTCTCTAATCACCCTTCATATGCCATCTCGCTCTGGTCTTCGTTCTTCAAATGCATCTTCCCTGCTCGTCCCCAAGACAAAACGATCAGGGGGAGATAGAGCGTTCACGTCAGCAGCTCCCAGGTTGTGGAATGGACTCCCCAAGGCAGTGAGACATTGTGAAACAATAAATGACTTTAAGAGGAAACTAAAAACGTACCTTATGACAAATTTTTTCTCTTGAACATTGTAGTGTAAGCGTCATTAGTGTATTTTTATTTAATTGATTGTAAGCGCCTTGAGCATCCTTTTTGGGTGGATTTGTTTGCGCGTTATACTTTTCGAACATTTTTTCCGAGATTTCATGAAACGCGTCTGTGTGTGTGTGAGAGAGAGAGAGAGAGAGAGGGGGAGAGTGGTAGGGGAGAGGGAAAGAGGGAGAGAGAGAGAGTGTGTGTGTGTAAAATAGAGAACGATATATATAGAGAGAGAGAGAGAGAAAGAAAGAAAGAAAGAGAGAAAGAAAGAAAGAGAGAAAGGAAGAGAGATAGATAGAGCGAGAGAGAGAGAGAAAGAAAGAAAGAAAGAGAGAAAGAAAGAAAGAGAGAAAGGAAGAGAGATAGATAGAGCGAGAGAGAGAGAGAGAGAAAGAGAGAGGGAGGGAGAGAGAGGGAGGGAGAGAGAGAGAGAGAGAGAGAGAAGGGAGGGAGGAGGGAGCTGGCGTGGTTAGCTCTACTTGCCTTCTTGAATATACATTACTTGGTATATTCGACTATTAAACAGCAAAACCCCAATTTTGTCAGAACTTAAACAATTTGCACAAAATAATAAAGTGATTAATGACTATCCAATCCGATCAAAAAGATATTTCACAGAGCGCCTTGTTCTCGCAGTTTCAAAGCGCTGCACACAATTCTCCACATCAAGGGTGGACTGCGATTGAAATTCGGTTGGGAAATTTACATCCGACTGGCCCACTCAACCCAAAATATACATATTTACCGGCCCTTAACTTCAAGCCAAAATATAAAGCCAGTGGCGTATCTAGGTATGCTGGCGCCCGGGGCAAACTATCAAATATGCGGCCCCTCCCCCAATGCCCAAACCCAGATTAATGAGCGTTTTTAATTTAGAAATGATGGCGCTACGTGAAAATGAGTTTTGATGCACATAAGCTGGAGTTGTTAGCCCAAATTTGATGAGTTATTGTATAAGCGAGGTAGCAACGCAACCAAGTGGCAAATTGTTTTGTCCTTTTCACCCCTCAAATTAATATTTCTTATGTATTTTACCCTTACAAAAAAAAAAAATCCAATGGAATACAGCTCCCAGCAATATTTTTTGCTTTTTAACCCAGAAGAAATTTAAAAGAGGAATTTAGTAAGGCAATTGCAAGGCAGATTTATGATTTCTATCGAATGTTCTATACTTTGAAAGTGCTTTTTATGCACTTATATCCTGCCTTATGCGGGGAGGGGGGGGGGGGGGCAAATCAACTAGAGTCAATAAAACATAATTTCTTACGCATTTTGTCCTTGACTGGGGCGCAAATAACCCTGAAAGACCATAAATTTGTGTGTATTTCTCCCCCTTTTCTTTCTCTCTTTTGCGTTTTTTGCGCCCCCTTCAAGTGCCGCCCGGGGCACTTGCCCCCTCTGCCCCCGTAAATACGCCACTGATTACTTGTATTGACGCAATTCCTGTAAAAAATGAATATAAAGTTTCCATTTCTAAACAATGTTCTTTTTTTAAATAGAGAGTATGACATGTATGAGAAAGGGATTTATGATCGCAAAGATTTTTCGAGAAAAGGGCGATCTCAATATCCTGTATCCCATAGAAATCATGTTCGGATTACGATGTCAATGTTATGTTCGAACATTTAAATAAGTGAACAACGTTATTAATAGACCTGTTCACAAAGTTATTCAAATTTATGGATGTTTATTTCCTGGGGACCTAGTAACGAAGTACTCCATTAACCCGTTATTAACGAATCCACTGCACCATACGAAAAGTGTCCTCAAAGAATCAGACCCGCTTAGGGAGAGACTCACCCTTCCTCAACACGAGTTTTTGGAGGAGGAATTCTCCGTTGAACTTCAATATCACATTTAGAATCAGTACGTAACCAGCAATCAATAACTCCTATTCAGAGAAAATGGCCATTTAATTTCGGAACAAAAGAGTGCTAAACCTTCGCTCTCTGTCTGCTCCCAAGTAAAACTGGGTATTCAAATGGCGATAGCAACCGGTATGAAGGGATTATCAGATTAGGCTGAATTTTGGTATGCTGCTCCAGGAGGACCTATTCATTACTCACTCCAAAAATCAAGGTAAATTAGTAATTTGGCATTGAATGAAAGTATTAGAAAAGCTCTCCAAACATTCATTAGCTCGCCAGGTGAAAAAAGGAGTCATTTTAAAATGCCCCCAAAACATATTTCTAAGTCGAATTACGACTCACAAACTTGAGACATGATAAAATGATAATGAAACTACCCATTTCTATCAAAAACAGAAAATCGACTGATCCAAGCAAATTTACTATTTTGGGCTGTTTGCTACGTTGTGGTCCGTGCGACTTCTTGTAGGTTTTGAGGCGGCGCGTCACCTTTGTTCTCTTCACAGGAGATGGTCAGTGCAGCCGCCCGCGTCGCCTCAAAAATGGTGTTGCTCAGGGCTCCGTCCTTGCGCCGACCCTCTACAATATCTACACTGCTGACTTTCCTGCCACCTCTGCCACACGATGCATTATGCAGATGATGTTGCCCTCACAGTTTCAGCCACTCAAGTGAGGGAAGCAGAAGAAAGCCTTTCCTCTGATATGAATACCATTTGTCACTACTTGAGAAAGTGGAGGCTCAAACCACCAAAACAGTTTCATCGATCTTCCACTTACGCAATCACATGGCAAGCTATCAACTGAAAGTAAAGCTAGACTCTGCTCTCCTCAAATTCGACCCAACTCCTACTTACCTTGGAGTTAAACTGGACCGTAGCCTCACCTTCAAAAACCACCTCTCAAACATGAAATGCAAAGTTTCCTCCAGAGTGGCCCTTATCAGGCGCCTAGCCGGCATGAACTGGGGTGCTTCCTTTAACACACTCAGGACCTCTACCATGGCCTTGGTACAGTCTGCAGCAGAGTACTGCTCACCTGTTTGGACGCAGAGTGCTCACACCCATAGAATTGATGTTCCTATCCATGAGGCTATGAGGCTTATTTCGGGTTCTGTTAGATCCACTCCTCTGAGTCATCTGCCATTCTTGTCTGGGATCCAATCCCCACAAGTCCGCCGAGACAATCACCTGCAGACGACTCTACAAGAAATCCGCTAAGGATCCGCTAAGGCCCCACACAGGCTGCGGTCAAGGAAGCCCCTCCGCACATTCCTTGAAAATCTGGAAGAAGCAGAACCTCCAACTTCAGAAATACCAGAGCGGCTCCAGCCTTACTTTGATGCATGGACATCTCACCCCCCAGGTTGCAATCTACCAAGAAAGCCCTGGGTACAACTGAACAGATTGCGGTCTGGTTTTGGCCGATATGCAGCAACCATGAAAAGATGGGGAATCACAGACTCTGACCTCTGCCCATGTGGACAAGTACAAACCCATGTACATGTTATCAATGAGTGTCCTGTGATGAGACCCCCATGCCCACTCACAGAGGTAGACAACCCAGACCTGGTCACCTACCTCAGTAACTGCAAATTTTGACTGATGTGGATGACATACGAGAGAAAAAAGAACGAATGCACTACAATACTTGGAATCCAGTTTGCACACATTACTTGTTGCTTTGTCTGACAAGCCTCTGACAAGCCTCTGAAAGAACAACCTTTGTTTTAATAGTATGCATACAATTTAAATACATTTGTGAACAGGTCTATTGTCTTAGGTTGTTGTTTCGAAAGTCGTTGTGATCGTGTTTTGGGAAAAATAGAGAGAGATGCAAGGAGAGACAAATAAAGAGAGACAGATAGTACGTGAGACAGACAGACAGACAGACAGAAAGAAAGACAGATGGAGAAACAGATGCAAAGATAGAAAACTCAAATGAAAGGGGAGGTCGAGAAAGAAGGAGAGAAACCGAGCATTAGGAATTTCCGAACATTTGCTAGGTCCGATCACCGTTCATCTATTCCTTTTCAGGATCGAGATGTACCAGCGCCCCCTGACGTCCAAGAAACATACGACGACGATACTTTGACCAAAGGTAAATATCCGCTCTTTGATAAATGTCTTTGTTGAACATTACCCCATATGTTTTGCAATCATCGGTGTCATCATTATAAATATTATTGTTATTTCCGATAGTAACGTAGTCATCGTATAGTTTATTGTATCATCATCATCATCATTACGAGCGTCGTTGCACCATCATTATTATCATCAACATTTTGATTAACATCATCATTGTTATCATCACCGCCACCACCATCACCACCACCACCACCATCATCATCATTACCATTACTTCTTCATCCTCCCCCTCGTTTACATTTCCCTTCCATTATCATCAATCTCAATAGCATCATCACCATCCTGGTTAAGCCTTGTTAAAACTACCTATGTCAAAATAATCCTAACCTCGTCCATCATGACCATTATCACCATCACCTTCACTTTCAACATCACTTCCTTACCACCACCACCACCACCACCACCACCATCACCACCATCACATTCATCGTTATCAACATCAGCATGTCCATGCGCCAAGTCAGTCAACCCATACTCTTCTCTTTCCAGATGTCGTTTTACGGACCATCTCCAAGGGCATCCCCAAGGACTTCGTCACGCCTCTCTGCATGCATCTCTTCGGTCTTGGCGAAGTCGAAGTCCTCAACCTCCACTCTTAGAAATGTTGGGTAAAACAATGCCACTGGGAAAATGAAGATTGGGGATAGGTTGGTTAAATCTTGCTCAACTTTTACATGCATTTACCCAACATTGGTCAAAAATAAGAATGAAATTGGTAAAGTTTACCCAAAAGTTGGTCGGACTCATAAGGACCCTCATGTTGGGTAAAATTTGGGTAAAATTTTGCCCAATATTTCTAAGAGTGTCGGCATGCTCCCTCATCATCGTGACTTCGAGGAACAACGGTACGGTTTCCTCGATAAGTGGAAGGGGGAGCCGTTAAGATGAAGTCTGCTTCCGCCACGCTCAACAGGAATCTTCTCACCGAATGATGTAGGCCTAAACATAAGACGTACAGAGGTAGAAACCAAACGACAGCTTTATAAGATGAGAGGGATAGTGTACATGGTTTCAATCAGAAATCAAAATTACAAGTTGTAGTTTAACAAATTGGGAGACTAACTTGGGATCGAGTTCGCCCCTGCATACCTGCATGCATCCATTCCGCTATATATTTTTGTCTCCGTATCTTTTAAACTTTGTTCTATTTTCTCCATTCCTTTGTCGAATGAAACCGATAACAATTAATTATTATTAAAATCCACTTAAACCATTGTTGCTAACCATAGGCTGACACCTCCTGCCCAAATATCACCTTTCCAGTTTCTAATCCTCGGGGGGGGGGGGGGGGGGGGGCTGCAGGCCTGTCTGACGCCTATTTTTGCTAAGTTGAGTAATAAATCCATTGTATGTTTTTAGATGCTTTTTTGTGGGGGTGTATGGGGCGCCAAGTGTAAAGTGCCTATTCCGTTACAAAATTGCCTCATTTCGTGACAAAATTCACTCGGACCAGAACCGAATGGTTTTGTCCATTTTCATTTTGTAACAGAATTCATTCTGACCATTTTCATTCTGTAACAAAAATTTATTTTGTGACAAAATATTTTACACTCCCATTTTATTCTGTAACGAAATCATTCTGTTACAAAATTATATTTCATTTTGTAACAGAATTCATTCCGTACGCACAGGACCAGGACCGAATGGTTTTGTCCATTTTCATTTTGTAACAGAATTCATTCCGTACGCACAGGACCAGGACCGAATGGTTTTGTCCATTTTCATTTTGTAACAGAATTCATTCCGTTACAAAATTATTGAACGGTTCATTTTGTTACAAAATGAATTTGGAAAGGTTATTCTGTAACAAAATGATTCTGACCATTTTCATTCTGTAACAAAAATTTATTTTGTGACAAAATATTTTACACTCCCATTTTATTCTGTAACGAAATCATTCTGTTACAAAATTATATTTCATTTTGTAACAGAATTCATTCCGTACGCACAGGACCAGGACCAAATGGTTTTGTCCATTTTCATTTTGTAACAGAATTCATTCCGTACGCACAGGACCAGGACCGAATGGTTTTGTCCATTTTCATTTTGTAACAGAATTCATTCCGTACGCACAGGACCAGGACCGAATGGTTTTGTCCATTTTCATTTTGTAACAGAATTCATTCCGTACGCACAGGACCAGGACCGAATGGTTTTGTCCATTTTCATTTTGTAACAGAATTCATTCCGTACGCACAGGACCAGGACCATTCTGTGTGGTCTTTTATTTTGTCGATTCAGCACCATTGCTCTAAATATAACAAGGGCGCTGATTGGCTCAACTTGCCTTGCCCATGTGTCGTAGCGTTCGCTTGGAAAATCACCAGTTCCAGGATATTATAGTCAAACACAACCATTCTTTTGCAGATTTTGGAGGTCTAAAAGTCATATTGAGAAGGTAAGATCTAGATCTATAAGCTGTACCTCTACCGTAGAATTAAGAAATGTGACTAAACTAATCTGAGCCCCAAGGCTCAGTCACCATGCACTTCTAAAAATGTTTAATTTCCCTGCATTGTGATTGTGGTAGACTACATCTAACTGTTACTGTTATACTGTTAGTGTTAGGCCTAACTTTTAGTGATGATAATAATGAATAGAAACAGAATGACATGAGAGAAAGAAAATGATAGAATGCAAAGAGTTTTATAAGGAAAGAGGGAAGTAAAGATTAGATCTAATCAATTGATAACATAATAGAGAGAATATAAAGTTATGTGAAAGAAGGATAAAGATATAGACCTAGGTCTAACCTAAATAGAGAGAGAGAGAGAGAGAGAGAAATGGTAGAAGGATATAGGCCTAAAGAAAACCATGGTGAAAGATGAAGAGAAGATTATTTTTCAAAAAGGCCCCCCTGCCCCCCCCCCCCAAAAAAAAAAGAAAAAAGAATAGCATAACAAAATTATATATGAAAAGCAACAAGAAAAAGAAAATAAAAGATAAAAAGAAAGAATAATGCAAAATAGAGAATTAGGCCTAGGTCTAGCATTTTTCACTGTTAATAATTTGCACAATTAGATCTAAGACTAAGTTAAATCTAATGAATTTCACAATTCTGTGTAAGTTAGAAGTTTTGAAGCCCCCACCAAGCCCTATCAGTATCAGATAAAACACAAAATGAATGAAAATCCGGTCCAAAACAGAGATGTAGACCCTAGCATTTTTCGTTGACTTTGGTTGGGTGTAAATCTAGATCTAGATCTAAACCAAATGATGATAGACCAAACGGCTAGTAGGCCTAGACGAACATTGATTGATACTAGGCAAGTGGTAATTAGAACAAATGGTAATTGGACGAAATGTTAATGAGACTAATTGGTAGACCAAGTGATTTTAGGCAAAATGACCAATTGGCTGAAGACTAAGTGGCAATTTTACAGTACAGCCCCGTCCCATCCGTACCCCCACGCCGGCGCTGTCGAGAGCGAAAGCGTAGACCTACCTATTAAAGTCTACCTCATCGCTGACTAACTGTTAGTTTGAGATAGATCTGGGGAGCGTTTCATCAAGCATTTTGTCAGTGATTTTCACTGACAACTGTTATAAGCTACTGAAATCCTTGCATCTGATTGGTTGAGAGCAAATTTGTCGGTGAAAATCACTGACAAAACGCTTGATGAAATGCTCCCCTGATCTACCTGACCTAGCCTGGGTCTCCAATTTAAAATAGGCCCTTTTTAGGGCCTTCAGCCTTGGGGCTCATATTAGTTTAGTCAAATTTCTTAATTCTACGGTAGAGGTACAGCTTATAGATCTAGGCCTAGATCTTACCTTCTCAGTATGACTTTTAGACCTCCAAAATCTGCAAAAGAATGGTTGTGTTTGACTATAATATCCTGGAACTGGTGATTTTCCGAGCGAACGCTACGACACATGGGCAAGGCAAGTTGAGCCAATCAGCGCCCTTGTTATATTTAGAGCAATGGTGCTGAATCGACAAAATAAAAGACCACACAGAATGGTCCTGGTCCTGTGCGTACGGAATGAATTCTGTTACAAAATGAAAATGGACAAAACCATTCGGTCCTGGTCCTGTGCGTACGGAATGAATTCTGTTACAAAATGAAAATGGACAAAACCATTCGGTCCTGGTCCTGTGCGTACGGAATGAATTCTGTTACAAAATGAAAATGGACAAAACCATTCGGTCCTGGTCCTGTGCGTACGGAATGAATTCTGTTACAAAATGAAAATGGACAAAACCATTTGGTCCTGGTCCTGTGCGTACGGAATGAATTCTGTTACAAAATGAAAATGGACAAAATCATTTTGTTAATTCTATTTTGTAACAGAATGATTTCGTTATACGAAATGAAATACGACAAAATCATTTTGTCCTTTCAATTTTGTAACAGAATGATTCTGTTACAAAATGAAAATGAACAAAATCATTTTGTCCTGTCCATTTTGTAACAGCTATAATTTGGTTACAGAATGAAATGGACAAAATTATTTTGTCCTGTCAATTTTGTAACGGAATGATTTCGTTACAAAATGAAAATGGACAAAATTATTTTGTAATGTCAATTTTGTAACAGAATGATTTCGTTACAGAATAAAATGGGAGTGTAAAATATTTTGTCACAAAATAAATTTTTGTTACAGAATGAAAATGGTCAGAATCATTTTGTTACAGAATAACCTTTCCAAATTCATTTTGTAACAAAATGAACCGTTGTTCAATAATTTTGTAACAGAAGGCAGTTTTGAGTGAATTTTGTCACGAAATGAGGCAATTTTTTAACGAAATAGGCACTTTACACTTGGCGCCGCATAGGGGGGGGGGGGGTTACTTTATATATACTTGCCATGTGCTTTGGTCAGGGTAGTGACAAATCTTTTTTTCAGTAAAACCAAATGAAAATAAAAATTTGTATAATAGTAGCAGAATTAAGTCTGGTATCTTTTAAATACAAACTTGATGACGGAGTATTTCTGTTTTTGTAAATCCTCCACATTCCACCCTGAACCTTACCCACAATCCCATTTATTTATATCACACGTGCGTCTTGTACTTTTCATTATGAGACATTCTGATAAAAAAAAAATCAATTCTTTTTGGAAAGGTCTCCGAAGAGTGGCTAAGCATCTTCCTGGAGACTGCCAACCCCTTGCTGATGCTATGAAGATCAACTTGGATGAGGTCAAGGTGAAATTCTATACTGAGATGGCCGAGTTTAAATACCAGGTATGATTTTCACTTGATTTCTTTGTTCCTGATGATGTATAATAGGCCTACATTGTTCATAATTCAAAACTGGTGTTTGTTAGTTGTTCATATCATGTTGACAAGGATCGTTGTAAGCAATGTATGCAAATTGTGTATTTTATTTGGATAATTGTGAATGAAAGGGAGCATATATAGAATGAAATAATGGGAAGGTTATGACATCTTGTTGAATATGGTTGTGAAGATGGTTAACGGATATAATCTTATTAGATAAATAGATTCATGGCAAAATACTGTATATTCTTTTCATTGTAAAATTATTTTCGTCAGCCGTAGATGTATTATACGTGAGGAGTAAAAGAAAGTCAAATACATGGAAATGGATATTGCATATTCGAGAGCATGGTCACTTCTCTGATTCCTATTCGTTTCAATCTTCCCACAGATAATGACATCAGTTGTTCAGAAAATATATCAACAGTTAAAGTATAGGTATTTTTAAAGATAAAATGCTATAACTTTACGGCGCAACATTATGCATCTGTATTGCAATATGAAATGTTCATTTTTGTTAATTTGTAATCAAGTTTTGATAATGACCTTTGAACTTGTCCCTTGACTCATCACAGATCATCTGGCGATGGAGAGAGGACACCCATCAAAAGCTTCGAGGTCGGGCTAACCATTCCCTGCTGCTGAGGGCGCTACGCTACATCAGCCTTCCATGCACAGGTTGCTGAAGAAATCACGAACATGACATCAGGAGACGTCAGGGATAGTAAGTTATCTTTATAAAAGATTGAAAGAAAGATGAGAAGATAATTCAGAAAAATTAGAATGTACTAAACAGAATTTGGGATGAAGAAAGAGGGGTTAAAACACTTTTAAAGAAAGAGAACGAATATATGGATACTAGGCATAGGTGTAGCTTTTGCAAGGGATTAAGAACGAAATGGAAATAAAGAAGAGTAACGAAAAGACAGGTGCAAAGGATGAAGTGTGGAGATAAAAATGAAGAAGAAAGGGGTTACAAAAAAAATGAGAAGAAAAAGAAGAGCAAAGAAGAAGATGAAAGGAGAGAAAAAACAAAATGAGAAGGGAAATGGGAGATAATAAAACATAGGTATATCAGAAAATGATAAGGTTGCGATTAAGAATGAGAAGAGAATGCATAAAACTGAAGATGAAATAATTAAAAGTTAATGAGGTGATGATTATGATGATTATGACGAAGACGACAACGAAGACAATGCTTGAAATAGAATAATCGTAAATAAAACAATGATGATATCAAATTCCAATCTCATTATCTCGTAGTCGTTATGCTCCGGACAGTCACCAAGGACATCAGCCGCGAGAAGATCTGCGCACTCGTCGACCGCTTCGGGCTCACGGACGACGAAAAGCGGGAGATCACCCGGGAGTACGGCCTCGATTTCAACAAGCGCCTCTACCTCCTCAACGCCCTCGTCAAGTGGAAGGAGAAGGGCGGTGACGAGGACTCGAGGGCATCATATGAGAATCTGATGGCGCACATGGAAGATCTCGACTTCGGACAGAACCCGGCTATCCTCGACGAAGTGCTGATCGATGATAAGTGTAAGTACTTAACACTTCGATATCAAAGGTAATTTTCCAATGTGTTCCTAAATGCTGAATTTTTTCGATTTATCATTTGATTAAACAAATTCCAAAAGGGATATATCAACCATTAATTCAGTATGCTCATGGATATATTATGCTTATCATTGATCTTAATTAAAAATGAAATGAAATTGCACCCCTCCCCCCAAAGAAAAAAAAATCCCTAGCAAGGGAATATTACACCAAATTATGTGAATTATAGCAGTCAGGCATTGGGTTAAAATATATCATTTGAAAAGATTTTAATACGGTTTATTTTATCTGACTTCTAAGAAAGCATGTGATGCTTGTAAGTAAGCAAGCAACCAGGGGAACCGCCGGCTTTAAGGCATCTCCGATGGGATTTTTGTAATGAGGATTAATAACTTACCAAATGGCACTAGCGCGTCCACTTGGTTTAGAATGCGGGTCCTCCCGGTTTCGAGGCCACTGCTCTACCACTGAGCCGTCAATTTTACTAGAGTATTATTTCATTTTAGAAATAATACTCGAGTAAAAGTAATCAAAGGCATGTAATGCCTTATTGAGATGGGAAACAAGTAACAAATTTATCTCGATACCTCCTTCAGGTCTTCGCTATATTTCGACGCTAATCCCCACCGATAGCATGCAGGCTTTGGCAGATTCCGGCGGGAAAAGAATCGGCACTTTTGGGCTATCGTCTGCTTATACGCTGGAAGGAAACACGGGGGAAGTACGCATCTCATACCGAGCTCATTAGTGCCCTCGACAAGGCGGAGCTGGGATCGACTATCGACGTCATTGACCGATTGGGATCAGTGGACATTTCTAGAGGTATTACGATGATGATGCTGATGATTTTTTTTTTCTTTTTTTTCTCTTTCACCTTTCCAGGCATTTATTCTTTCTAATCATATCAATCTAATAACATAATGCACAACATAAAATGAGATATTTCTTATACATTAAGTATACATATTTAGGGCATCCGGAAGCTGATACAATTTCTTCTTACACATTTTTACCAAAGCATTATTTGTGTCCAGGCGTATTTTTAGTTCTTGTAAAAACATATACCATAAATTTTCTTTTCTTCCTTCTTTACCGGTGTTGTTTCTCAAAATTATCATCTTGTATATACTCCAAAAAGCAATGGTTAAAATATCATCAAGATTATTTTCTTTTTGCATTTTTAATAATGAAGAGATGTCTATTTGCAAATCAATGTTATAAACATATTTTACCAGATCAGCAAATTTCTTTAAAAAAGGAATGTTCATTGTACATGTCAAAAATGCATGATTCAAGTCCTCCTGACAACCACATGTTTCACATAGATCGGTATTAGAAAGCTGCCAAATAAACAGTTTCCTTCTAACCGGTAACAAATTATAAAGCAGCTTAAAGTTGAACTGCCTCAATTTATTTTCCTTTGTACCAATCATGTTCCTTTGAAAAACAAGTTTCCAATTTACATCATTATTTAATTTATTTACCCAATATCTGGGTCCTTCTACAGAATATTTTTCCTGGATCAAAATAGAGTAAAATTGTTTACTTGTTAAAAGCTGAACATGTTTTTCATTTTTACCTACTGTAATGGTTGGAATAACTAAGTCAATAGAATCTTTCAGATTGTTCAACCATACCTTTGGAATTGCATTTCTTAATTTAGCATAATCAAATATCATTGTTCCTTTTGTTTTTGTGCCATATATTTTTTCAATGAGCATTTGTGTTGGTTTAAAATAACCTTTCAAACATATGTCATTTAGGTAAACAATATTTTTTTCATACCACTTTTTATTAAAGAATGGTAGATTATCTACAGTTACAAATTGGTTAAACCATATAATCTGATTATCAGAATAAATATTACTTTTACAATTCCTCTTTCTGATTTCGAACCATGCTTCAAGCATTTCTAAGTAAAATCTTGGAACTATGGATGCAAAATATGTCCCCATTATCTTTAAATCAACAGAGCAGTTCAAAAGCAATTTAAAGCCCCCAAGAGCTTCAAAGTATAAATTCGCCATGTCTTTCCAAGTGCCATCTGTTTCATCCAATATCCTTCCTAACCATTTAAGTCTGAAACTGTATATAAATTTTCTAATATCACTCATCTTAATTCCTCCATAGTCGTACTCTTTAATAATTGTTTCTTTTTTTACTTTATTTACTTTGGCATTCCATAAAAATTCATATATAATCTTTTCCAATTGTTTTATGACATCCAATGGTACGGAACAAAACATTAACAGATTAACTATCTTTGAAATCAGTAATGTCTTAATTATAATTACCTTTCCTATGAGAGTCAAATTTCTTCTCCTCCAATTATCTGTCAGCCTTTGTATTTTTTCTAATTTGGATTCCCAGTTTAACTTTGCTACCAAGTTTGTGTCTGTACCGATATAACATCCAAGATATTTTATACATCCTTCTTTCCAAACAAGCCCAAATTCGTTAAAATTCCATTTTTTATCTCCTGGGCCAAGCCATTTCAAAATTGTTTTTTCTTTATTTATGACTGGGCCAGCAACTCTCCCAAAATCCTCGATCTCATTTATAATATGTTGCAAAGAAGATTCTTCAGTAAAAAATACTGAAGTGTCATCTGCATATTGTAAAACCTTCACCTCTCTTTGTTTTTCATTTACCCCAAACCTAACCCCTTTAATATTTTCATTATTCCTTATTCGATCTGCCATGACTTCTACTGCCAAAATGAATAATATTGCCGACAAAGGACAACCTTGTCTTATTCCGCGACCCAATTCAAACCTGTTCGTTTTCCATCCATTAACCAATACTAAACTATTCACTTCTGTATACATCAGTTTTATCCAATTACAAAAATCTACTCCAAAATTAAACACCTTTAAACACTCTTCAATGAAATCAAGTTCAATAGTGTCAAATGCTTTACGGAAATCTATTAACATCATAGCACCTTTATTTCTTTTTCTGTGCATATATTCAAAAATATCTTGCGTCAATCTAATATTAAAACCACTTAGTCTTTTCTTAACATATCCGACCTGATTTTCATGTATTAATCTTGGCACCACTTTATGCAACCTATTAGCTAGAGCTGCAGCCATGATTTTGTAGTCATAATTTAATAAGGTTATCGGCCTCCAGTTTTTCAAATCTTCAATTTCCCCTTTTTTATAAATCAAAGTAATAATGCCTTGTTTTTGCGTTTCTGACATATTTCTATTCACAAAATTCTCATTTAGTGCACTGACAAGAATAGATTCGATGTCATCCCAAAACTCTTGGTAAAATTCAATCGGGAGACCGTCCCCACCTGGAGCCTTCTTCTTTGGCATTTTAAAAGCAGCTTTACGGCATTCTGTATTACTAAGCAACCCTTCACACTTTCGTTTGTCTTCCTCATTCAACTTATTGACCTTGCTCTTATTACAATATGTTTTAACCTCATGTCTCAGTCTTCCTTTACTTGTATACAAGTTTTTATAAAAATATGAAACCTCTCGCAAAATATCATTATGATTTTGAATAACTTTTTTACCTTTTTTTAACTTTAAAATATGTTTCCTTTCACCATTCTTCTTTTCTAAACTCATGAAATACTTTGTGTTTCTTTCACCGTCCTCTAACCATTTGATACGTGATCTAATACTAGCACCTTTACATTCCCTTTTGTAAATATTTTCAAGTGCACTTTTAATTTGAATATATTTTCTTTTCGTTACATCATTCATCCTAACCTGATTATCTATCTCTTCACTTAAATGTGACAATTGTTCTTGTAAGTTTTTCTTTAATGTTTGAACCTCAGAATTAAGTCGTTTACAATATTTTTGCGTATATTCACGACATTTAATTTTTATCAGTTCCCATCTATCAGAAAAACTAATCGGCAGTTTTTCAATCCTTTCAATAATTTCTCTTACTTGGTTCTTATAACTCATATTGTTCAAAACTTGCGTATTCATTTTCCAGTATCCAGGACCCTTTTTTATTTTACCAAATACAAGTTTCAAAAATATAGCATTGTGATCACAACGCACACTTGGGCGTATATCATTACACATTACTCGTGCTTTTAAATTTTTATCAATCAACCAATAATCTAAACGCGAAGCAATGTTTAATGATAAATTTCTCCAAGTAAACTGTTTTTTTGTGGGATACCATATTCTCCATATATCACACAACATTAATTTTTTAATAAGTTTTTTTAAGTTTTTTGGTGTTTTATAATAAAGTGTTCTGTCTCCTTTGACATCTTTATTTGGAGACAACACAGAGTTAAAATCGCCTCCAATAACTAATTCAAAATGATCAAGCTTGTTTGTTTGTATCCAAATTAGCAGTTTCTTGAAGAAATTTTCCCTATATTTCTTTTCAGTGGGTGCATAAATATTCACAATGCATGCCTTAAAATCAAATAACTTTGCATTAATCATAATAGCTCGTCCATCTGGACCATGAATAACACTCTCAATAATAAGCGGGAGGTGCCTCGAAATGAGGATTGCCACCCCTCTGGAATGATTTGTTCCATTTGAAAAATAACATGGACCTTTCCATTTATTCTGTATAATCTGAAGAATATTATCTGTAAAATAAGTTTCTTGAAGTAGTAGAATTTCAGCCTTTTGACATCTACACCATGCAAATATAGTATCTCGTTTACTTTTGCTTCTTAACCCTCTGCAATTTATACTAAGTAAATTACACTGTTTATTTTTACTAAATAACATCCTTCCAGCTATTTACAAAATGATGCTGATGATGATGATGATGTAGAAAATCAGACTGGGCTCAGATGGGTGCCGAGTTTGACCATGGAACAGCTTGGCAAAACCGGAAACGGCTTGTAATAGCAACGAATATATCTCATAATGATACAAGGAGTGTTTTTAAAGAACTTTTTAGTATGAGTTACTCGAAAAGTAATCCTAGCTCAAGATTCAATTCAGCATCCTATTCGGCAAACTATGGAGAATTGGAGATGAATATATTGCTAATGATGATGAGGTATATGAAGATTGCAGCATATTAAAAAAAGTTTGGTGAAGAATATTTAGAATATTGAGGTTCCTTTTTTTCATAGAAATATATTTCATTATTTCTCCTTCATTTTCCCAGGTGCCATGAGTGAATTCTGTCTTCGATACGTCGGGTCATGGGTGCACGTCAGCCGCGCTCATGAATGGCCTTCCATCGTCCAGAACATCCCATCCCAGCTCATCCATGGACTTGATGACCGCACCGTAGCCCAGATCAAGCGCGAGCTCCGTGACCCGCAAGAGCAGCTCTCCAGGGCCCTCGTCCTCTGCCGCGACCGCCGGATCATTTCTTCGACGGGCGTGCTCTGCAATCGCCTGATCGCCTGCGGGTTTGAACGCGCCGCGCTGACGCTGTTGGACGTTTCGAGGTCGCAGTATTACTGTACGACGCTGAGGTTGGAAAAAGGACCATACGGGGGCATCGACGGGGTCGGGTCCGAATACCAGGAGGAAGGGGGAGCTGAGATGGAGGAAGAGACCGAGTGAAGTGATGGTCCCGTTGCTAAGCAACAATTTAGGCTCGTTCAAAAAAAAATCAATGTGGGTGTATCGCTTATTTAACGCAAGCTCGAATGATTCATTTTTGCTTGTTTGATTGATTGATTGAACAATTCATGATGAATACCCGTAGCACTTCAAAACAGCACAAATGTATTAAGGTATAGCCTCATTTTAAATAGCAAAGGATATGTTACTTGAATTCGATTGATAAACAGGAGGCGATACCAACAATAATTGAAGATAACGAGCGATAGTTGTGCTTAATTAAGAAAAAGGAGGTAAAATCCAAAGCATCATGCTGTGCTTGCAGTAAATAAAAATGCTGTCAATTTTGGAGATTATTTTTTACTTTTGCTGCTGCTTTGGAAGTGTGTAAATATCCAAATACGCATCAAACATGAGCGCAAAGACTTTTAAGAATGCAACATAGGGAAGTTTCACCTATTGATCTGTCCGAACATTACAATGGATTATTACACAATCCGAATATTATTACTTTAGGCTGTACAAACAACATGGTATTGAAATTGCCGTCGAGTTGATTTCTTGAGAGGATTTACGATCGTGTTATCCTAGGTAAAAGCGGGTTCGAATTCACTGACGTGAATGCGGTAGTGTCCTTTGGTATGGCATTAATCCTCATTATCAAGTCCATCTGAGAGGACTTAAAGCCGTCGGTCCCCTGGTTGGTTACTTATTAGCACAAACATGCTTAGCAGTCAAGTAAACTAAACCATAACACCTTTATTATTAAGCAAAGGAGACTTAGATCAGTAACATTGGACGAGCATATACTATAGGGCTTAAATTTTATATGGGGTCTCATGTTACTTGTATGAATTTGTCGTGGTTGTCATTCTATCCCTTTTCAAAATGGGATGTGCGAATTTAAAGATCTATCATCTTGCTTATTATGAAGTAATTAATCAGTAAAATATGTTTGTGCGTGTGTGAGTGCGCGTGTGTCCAATGCCACGTTTTGCCGCGAAGTGTGATCTGCAATGCAAAAACGTAATGTCACTTGCCAACTTCAGCGATTTTACAAGCGTAGGTTTATACGGGCACAATTTCACGATGGAGCTGACGTCTCTTATCCGAATATCAACTTTCGTATTTCTATAAATTGGTAACAAGCGAGCAAAAATGACATTTTATTATTTTAATCAGAATGTAATTTTCTAACTAAAATATATTAAACACAATACAAAAAATTACAAATAGACCACCCGAATATGAGGTGACGGCTTCCTCCGAATATTGGTCTTCTAAAATGATAAGGGGTGGGATGGGAGAAGGTGGGGGGGGGGGGGGGGTTGTTTGGGGGGAGGGCGTGTCGCTCCCGTCCCTCATTTTTCTTTTTTTTTATGAACTTATTTGTGAACATGCATTGCCTCCTTTTTGATGTTTTCAAAAGAAAGTGGAAATAGATGAAATGAAATTAGTAAAGAATAGTGTGAATGCCCATCAACAATGGAAAGACAGAAGCCGGCCAGAGCCTCCGAACTTGGGCTAATACTCCTACATTGCAAAAGAAGTCAAGTGGTATTAGGATTTGCGTATTTGTCCTATAATTCTCTCTCCCTACACTGTAAAAAAAAGTACTGTAAAATTACAGAAATCTGATGTCAGCAGAGTCGTCAAAAGTTTGCTGTAAAAATATATGATGTATGTAATTTTAGCACACATTTCAGATCTGTAATTCAGATAACAGGTTCTTATGTATTATAATTGCGTTGGAACCCGAGTCCTAGGAACCCGAGTCCTACAATACGTTAAGGTAAAAAAAATTAAACTGTAAAATTACACAAAAAACTGTATAAAAACCCTATTTTGCCTTAAAATCACAAGTTTCTGATGTAACTCAGTTTCGCAATTACAAATGAGGTACTTTTACGGGAAAATGTAAAAATAACATCACAACTGCTGTATTTATAATAAACAGAACAAATCTGTATTTTTCCCATGTAAAAATACAAATATTTTTTACAGTGTAGCTCTCTCACTCTTCTTCTTCTCCTTCTTTCTCACCGTTAATTTACACTCGTATCCTCTTTTCTAATATCACTTAAAATATCAAATGTTCGGATTGATACCAGAAAGTACGACTATAGTTAAATTTGGATATGCCTCGTTAATAAAGATATTTTAGATCTTTATTTTAAGGATCATTTTTAAGCACTACAGAATATTGCCGAATTGTCTTTTTGCTTAGGATTAAGTATCAGTTGTTTCAGCTAATAATAATAATTCAGCTTTTTAATATTCAAATATAAGTTAGATATTATAATATTTTCATGTTTGAGTAGTTTTTTGCTTTTAATAAGGCCTGTATATTGTATTTACAATCTCTTAGTTATAATGCATGAAATCGTTATATTCACTTGCAATTCAACAAAATATTTAGCTGTATGTATACATGTATTTGTCTTTAAACCAAGCAGTTGAAAAGCAAGAAATGCTTTTTGTATGAGTTTTATAATTAGGTAAAAACAAATATAAGAAGAGAGGTGTACAGTCTATGACAAAATAATTTATGATAATTTCTGCAGTGTTTCTAAGTCAATTTTTAGTGTCTAAGCAGAAAATCAGAACGATTCCGTCCAGCTCCAGGAAAACACAAAACTTACATTTTTATGTATTCCGTAAAGCTAGCAAATATTTAAACAAAATGTATTGCCATCGAGTGGACTGCCCTTGTGCTATTTCAATTTGCAATGAAAATGTCAGTATTTCATATCTGTTTGTGCAATAAATTGCATTACGTCATATTGTTTTGGCCCCTGCTTTGGCAATAAATGCACGTTTATTTACTCGAGGTATATGTGATTGGTGACTTTTTATGTGAAGATTCGAGTATATGACACATAGTATTAGAGTAGGAAATAAGTATACAATAATCCGATGATAAAACTCGGTGTGACCATATTTCGCACATAACCAAACTTCGCGCACAGTCAACATCACAAGAAACCAAAAATATTTAGAGAATAGAGTACCGCCATTGAAAAGAGGAACCTAAAATTACCTTTTGATGAAATTTTCTTTGGAATTGGGTAGGTAATTATGAAAATATTGACAAAAGATCGGAAAATAATTGGTGGGGAAAAAACATACTATTCACTGACAAGGGTCTGGGAATCTTCATTTAAAAGAAGAATCGTGGATTGAAAAGCGAAACGAACTGATTGTACAAATACTTTGCCTTGCAATCGATGCAATTATCAAACATTTGATGCATAGCTGTTTTTTTATAAATCATCTGTAAACTCGTGTGCGTGAAGTTTGGATTTTTTATGAGCTCTTTGTTCATTTGAAGCGCTTTGAGATCAGCCATTGAATTTTGAGATCGCGATATCCCGAGATTTTATTTGTTGCGCCCATTTTGCATGTTTTTAGTCTGAAATTTTAATCGATCTAGTAAACTTCCCTAAAGTATGGGGATTTATGGATTAAACATTACATTTTTAAGAACTTTAAAATGTGTACGAGATTTTGACAGTGCATCATAAGACGTTTTATTCCTCTTTACTAGATGCAGGTGAAAGAACAGAGCCACTGCTTTTATTTATTCTCTCAGTTAGAATCCCATAAATAGGATAAGAAATGAAAACAAGTAATAATCGGTAAAATGATCATGTTATGACGATGTAGTAAGTAATTCCAATGATGGATTGGAATGTCTCATTAAGGTGATTAGTGCAGATTTGGGATTATTGATGGCATGCTTATAATCTATGTTTGTAGCATGTTTTACAAGCAGAAATATCGGATCAACAACCCAAAATACCAGAATTATTTGCATGGCAAGTTACAAAAAATATATTTCGTTTATCAGTGGTGGATGCGGGCTTCACCTACGGGGGGGGGGGGGGCACAAGTCTGAAAATGTCTGACACATAAATAAAGAGTTATCACATTTTCAGTTGCCTTTTGGGGTCTAGAATTGCTGCAGGAAAAAACAAAAATGGGGCATTTTGCGAACTAAAAATAAACTGAGGGTTTGCCACAGAGGGGGAAGCCCACAGACTGATTATATGCATTGAACACATACAAGATCTAGGGTTTGTAAAAGGGATAGACAGAAATTGGCTCTTCCTGGCCTATCCCTTTTAGATGATTATGAAGATATTCGCTTAAAATCAATGTTTTAGATGCCCTATATTTTCTGAAGTTCAAAAGTTTACATGCTTGCCATTGCACGCCCTCTCTCTCTCACACTCAAACAGACACTCGTACACACAGTCTTGTATTGCTTTATTTCCGAGGACAAGTATTGTTCCTCTATTGTTCCTCCGTCCTCGGACAGTCGACGGATAAGGCACAAATTCATTGTTCGACGTTCGAGGCTTCCGAGGACCATTGTTCTCATGATTTTTTTTTGTTCTCTGTCCGAAAATGTCCTCGGACATACGGCTAAACACGCCCACACACGCACATCGTTCACACGCACCCTCAAACACATACACACACACCCTCACACACCCACATCCACCCTCACACACGCACGAACACCCCCACACATACACATGTGCACACATCTATGTTTTCTATTGTTCGAATTTCAACCGATGACTCCACTATTGAATTGCGTCACAAAATTCATTGACAGAATAAACCTCACCAATATTATTGTTCTCTTTGTTCGATGTCATGCACGCACAAACACCCACCACGTACAATTCCCACATTCCATTTTATCTTTCCTCTCAGTTGATACCTAGCCCCATGGTTTAATTGTATTTTTCGCAGTTAAATGGGGGGGGGGGGGCGTACGTTGTTTATCATCTTAAAAACGTCATCCAGGGGACTTAGGGGTCAAGACTTTAATTCTACCCTTACACCTCCCCCATTTGTCATTCCCCGCTGTCTGTGCTCCCCTGTTCAACAAGTCTGGCTACGCCAGTGGGGGGGGGGGGGGGGAGAATATTTTTCTTCTTACACTCCATTATTATCAGCAATTTTCATTATAGAGCTAAAATAATATCTATGTTGTGAATTCCGTTTGGCAACGTTTCTGGGACCTCGTGTCCAGGTGTAGTTTTAGCAAAGTAATAAAACTAATTTGCACAAATTTTTTTCAACTGATATGCTATATTTCTTTACAGTGGACTATAAAATAGCACCTTTGTATTTCAATAGACTCCTTCATTTTATGCTACTCTCACACTTCCCAAATTACTCTTATAAATATATTAATGGACACCACAAGCAGGTTCATCGTAAAATATATCACATTTTACTAACATATGATAAATCATCTGTTATTGCAATGATTATACTTATGAAAAGAATTCTTTTTATTATTTATGATATGCAATTGTTCCTAAAATCCACAACACAATATGCCGAAATAAAACGAAGTTTGAACCTTAACAATTTGGCCTTAATTTTTTTATCATTGCGTTCAGTGACAATTATAATCATACCGTCAATACCTGTGGGCCATGCGTAACTTGGAATATCTATATCAAGTTCATTCTGAAGATTCCGCAGCTGTAAAGAAGACGTCACATTGAATTCCGATTTAAGGTATGTTTTTAACATTATCATCAAACGATACTACACAGGAAGAGAGAAATTGTAACGGAACTACTTTGGGAATATTCTCTATCATACATAAAAATGAATGGAGTATCTAGAATTTGGCCAGCCTTCTGAAAAGTTACCTTAAGGTTAACAAGACAAACAGTCCAAGAGACCGGTCTCTACGCCCTTCTGACAACATTTCTGAGATTTGACGTTAGCAGTGTTGTAGTATGGAAAAGTAGTATGGAAAAGTTCCTCTTGATAAAAAGATCATTTGTCGGCACTCTCATCGCTAAATCATTCCAATGTGAAAATTTACTCAGTTTAAAAATAATTGTAAATATCTGTCAATGCACTTGAATGATATTTAGTTAGATTTAAATTTAGTTTCAATAGGGCTAATATACAAATTAATAGGTTGTATGTGCATTATGGATAACATTCCTGTCCAAAAATTGTCTGTACCAAGGACAAAGAGGCCATTTTTCTGCTCGCTTACTTGCTGTTAGTAATGATATTAAAGTGTGTTGCAAATTAAATCTTATCGAAATAAAAATAAATAACTTACAGATGGGGAAGAGATTAAATAACGAATTGTTCTTCACTCTTCCCCACAAACCTGAAGCCAGGGTCGGGATACGGCACTGTTCTATGGTGAGAAAACTGGAGAATGAAGGGTCACTCTTAAAAAGAATCCTGACAAATTTGTACACAAAAATAGTCAACATGTTTAGTCAAAGAGGGGGGGGGGGGCATCGCTAGAGCGGAATGTGCGTTTTGATATCCAACTCATTCAACATTTATGACTTCTCAGGGAGGGGGGGGGGGGGATGGCCTGTACAAATATACCCCCATTTCAAGGAAGAAATAATTTCTATATATCAATCATTTATTCATAAAATTGATGAAAGTAATATAAAAGTAATATAGTAGTGAAAATTCCTCCTTAAAATGCTAAAAATATGATTTTGAATGTCCCGATATTTCCTCTTTTATAATTTTATATAAAATCTCTCATCCATGTCCAACATGTTTTCCATTGGTACAAATAAGCATTACATCCCCTCGTCTTTAATGCACAGTTAATGCAAATGTAGACCTAATAAAACATGGCATTATAAACAAAGTGTAGAAAACAAGCTCAGATATTTTCACGTCATGCTGAGGACACGAGAAGACTTCTCGGGACTGTACCGCATTCTCTAAAATGACAGTCTATATCTAATACATCTTCTACAAGTTCATGAGTCTTCTTTCAGGATTCAGATTGACGGATCAGCTCTTTAGAGAAATTTTGGGATTATTTAAAATCAGACCCTGTGGAGTGGGGGGGGGGGGGGTGTACAGTTCAGGAATTTGTGTATCCTAGAAGTTCGCCCTTGTACATAGGAAAGTGTTCCTTTTACATCAGATAAGTGCCCTCTTTCCTGCCCGTTCCACATTCTTACAATTTGATTTTCTTACCATTGATAATTGCCAGATGCCTATTAAAAATCTGAGAGGTGCCCTTTCTTCCTTGTCAACTGTCCTTTTCCTTTGTAAGAAGTGCCCCTTCCCCTTCTGTAAGTATCGTTTATATTATAACACGTGCCCCTTTTCCAATCTCATAATTGCCCCTATTCTTTCTGATAAGTGATCCCTTTATTTTATTTCTAAAAACGAACCTCCTTTTCACCTCTCATAAAACCCCTAATAAAATCTTTCCTTCAACAATTCCCTTTTAAATCAATTGCATCAAATGTACCTATTAATCCCTTTCAATAACTGCCTTTATTCCATTCTCACTTTTCAAATACAAGAATTACCCCCTTTCCATCTGATAAGTGCATGTTCACCTGTGGCAATGGCCTCTATTAAAATTTGAGAGGTGCCTTTTCTAATTTGACAAGTGCCCCTTCTGCCTTCTGCTAAATGACACTTGTCATCTCTGATGAGTGACACTTGTCATCTCTGATGAGTGCCCCTTTACACCTCTGATATGTTGCCCTTAATTAATTTTGACACGGACTCCTTTTCTTTTTAAGAAGTACAATTATGTAGGGTATATATGCCAATGTTTTCCCGTTGTAGGTGCCCCCCGAATAGCCCTTTAGTATTGGTGCCCCCAAACTTCCGCTCAACATTGCGATCATACCCCCACTTCTTGAACCGGATTTACGCCGGTGAAGAGAGATATTACCAAACGAAATTGTTCAGTTCTTTGGCTCGCATCGCTTTGTGCAAATAGATTATACAATTATTCGAACGCCAGATCTGCTGCCTTTCTTTCCGTGCAAGCTTGCTCAGCCAATAAATCTGGCACTTTGGACTCTCTTCGAAACATCAGACAGACCAAACAAAAATATGAATGATATTAATTCCACGACTCACATGAGTGTTTTATCTTTCATATTTAGTCGGCATGTTTGTAGGTGTATAATTTTGCAGGTGGCTCTCTTTTACACGTATACCTCTTCCGCCATTAATTACATTTCAGTTTTCAGCATAATTCCAACATTTTCCTTCGAAATATGAAGCTCAAATGCCCCTGATTATGATTATGATTATGATTGTCATTGTCAGTGTAGTCAACCGTGTTCAGAAGCTTTCGTAAAACCTTAATATTTTCTCAAAAACAATCGCTCTTGAAGCATTATTATGATTGTACCCATTGATGAAGATAACAATAAGACGATGGCAGGACACAGAATTGTGTTGATTTTCCCTTTTCCCCTTGGAAAAAGTTCATTCTCTCTTCACTCGCTCGTATTTTAGGTCTTAAAACCAGTATATCCTTACATTCCCTACTGACAAAGATGATGTTGTATTAATAAGACAGTGAAGAAACGAACCTACAAATTCCTTGAATGCTTCAGCGCCTTATAATGGTTGTCGGCTAAAGCCGGGGCAATTATATATTTGCTGGGTTCTGTGGAAGTACAGTATCAATACTGATGAGGTTATTCCCTGGTTAAACAAGACGTAGCAGTATTTATATTTCAATTTTCATAATAATAATAATAATAATAATTATTATTATCATTATTATTATTAGTATTATTATTATTATTTTTAGTATCAGTATCACTATTGATAGTATTACTATAACTATTAGCAGATTAGTATTACTATTACTTTTATTTGTATCATTATTATCATTATTATTATTATTATTATTGTTATTATTATTATTATTATTATTATTGTCATTATTACTGTTATATTTATCATTATCATTATAAAACTCGACTTGTGACACATGCAAACAACACATCATAGTACTATTTTAAGGAAAAAAAACCACATTTACTAATTTTTAAGTCCGACAAATTTGAGCCCTTCTGGATACTTCGTCTGTAAACCAATGGTGAACATGTCCATTTTGATTTTTTTTTTTAATTTTGAAGTTGTGTGAGTATGCGATAAATTGCAAAAGAATTATAATTGGAAAACTTGTGCGGATGTGAAAAGGATTAATTAGCTTTTGAGTAAATAATAACAATAGGGTTACACTTATTTTTTTCGGCTAGAAAAAAAGTCGCGTATTTAAAAAAAAATAGCATTTTTTTAAAGTGTTAAGACCTTGCCTTTTCCTCTGTTGTCGAGCGGCATATAGTCCAACCGCGCATTTTGTCCCAAGCAAAACTGGATATTGGGCCATCTCAGATTGGGTCCCTAGGACCGCCACGTGGTATTTATTCCTATATACTTAGCTTAAAATTGATATATCTTATGAAATTCAGAATTAATGAAATATATGTAATAATCTTTGAGATGTTAGTGTAACATAAAGTTATTGAATTGTAGAATAATTGTAAAGTGATACTAAATGGGATCAGTGAAACATCTCTTTCAAAATTGACAAAACATGTGGCGCAGGTGCCCATTATGAGGAAGGAGCCCAGAACGCACTTTTGTGTAAAATAAGATTTTCATATTTTATCTTAATCTCACTAGTGCAATTTTGTAATAAAAGCACCCGGGTTTGGCACAAAGATTGGTGAATATGTTCTAAGGAAATCGGGATATCGAGCCATCTCAAATTTGGCTCCTGATGCTCATTTTTTCCCAGTATGATAAGTCCAAAATCAATATAGAATTCATATAGTTAAAATGTCCAGGCTTCTCAATTACCACAATAACCCATGCGCCTTAGCTTTACCATACAAATTAAACTTCTCCCCCATGGGAAAGATTCTTCCACTGTTTTTGTACATGTCTTCTTTGTTTGCAGTGAACTCGCCCATATTCCTTTCATTCATTTTCCTCCTTCATAATCTTTCTTCTCTTTCTCTTTTTTTCTTGGGGAACAAATTCTCTGGACTGACGCCGTAAACCGCCCTTCACTTAGTATTTCACCCGACAAACAACTCATTCAGTTCTGTTTAAATGCTGTCTATGGATAATACTTTTCAAAACATATTTCAATTTATTTGGGTTAGCGACTATGAACTCCAATCTATTTTTACACCTGTCCAACACTGTACTAATCTGCTCGACCCTCCGGACCACAATTTTGACAATAGAATAACGACATTTTATAATAGAAACCAACCCGATTTAAAATATAACTTTGATGCGAATGATAACGTACCCAATATAAACGACCAATACTGTACTGAAAGCCAGCTTGTTGCTAAAATGAAAAAAAATAAATAAAAAAATTCTTTATCATGCATTTCAACATAAGAAGCTTGAACAAAGAAAAATCATATGTTACTTGGAGAATTTAAAAATATTTCTTCTGTCATATGTCTCTCTGGAACTTGGTTATCAGAAAACTCCTGTCCACTCCTGATACTCCCAGGCTACACCCTAGTAACAAATAACAGACAAAACAGAGGAGGAGGGGTAGCCATTTGCATATCAAGAAATACAAATTTAAAATAATACGGAAATGAATATCATGAGTCCAAATTTGGAATCGCTTTGTAATGAAATATCAATACTGGGCAAAAGAAAAGCATCCTATTGTAGAATTCTATAGGCCCCCAATACCAACACTAACCATTTTTAGACCAATTCCAGTCTTTTATGTCCCAATCATATATTGACACGAAACATTGTTTCTTAATGGGGGACTTTAATATCGATCTAATTAATAGCAATGAACACTTTACTGTGGATTATGTGGATTTATTAGTTTCTAATTCATTCCTCTCATTGCTCTGTGATCCGGGTAAGGTTTGGCAATCTGCAACACTCATTGATCACATATCTTCAAATATTCACCCATTCCAAGATACAGGTTTGTCAGACATGACTGATCATTTTCCTATCTTCACGTATATTCCTGTATCCTCTCAGCTTGTTCAATCCACCTGCAGAAAAACGCGGCGATTGGCAACTGAAAACATTGCTCATCTGAAAGAAAGACTAAGCTCAATTGACTGGGAAGTTGTACTGGAGATACAAGACTGCAATGAATCATTGATACACACTTATAATGTTATTCCAGGACAAACACTAAAAAAGTCCCGCGATCCCCTCTTTAAGGTGTATACCCCCGCCAACAAAAAAAAAAAAAAAAAAAAAAAAAACCCACAAAAACACACACACTTGTACTACAAATACAAACATAATCCCACCCCTCGAGCTCGAGTGAAATATTTCAATTTCAGTTTCAGTTTATCCTTTCATATTTCACATTTAGAGTACTTTACAGTGTAAATGGTACAAACCATATAAATGGTACAAACAAGATAAACGAGCACGAAATATATTGTCAGAGAAAATATAAGAAGGTGAGTACATCATATCTATACCTTTGCATGCAGTATTTACTGAAAAGACTGGGCTAGAATAAAGTATTGAGGAGCCTAAGGAGAAAGCTACGCTTGTGAGTTATAGGCTCCAAAAAGTAATATGATTTATAATAGTCTTTAAAAATAGTGGGAATGAGCAAGGAATGATACAGCAATATGAGTATAAAGTTAAAAAATTATTGTGTCGCAGTAATCGAATTCGCATTCAAAGAAATAGTATCGGATGGTAGCGTCACTTTCATTACAGCAATATTATAACAACTGCACATTATTTGGATAAATAAGCATTACTTTTACGCCGTGGCGATTTCTGGAGCATACTGAAGTGTTGAGATGATTTAGCATTTTTCTCAATACTCGGTACGTATGCTAGTATTGAGAAAAATGCTAAATCATCTCAACACTTCAGTATGCTCCAGAAATCGCCACGGCGTAAAAGAATGCTCATATAGAGCATACGTACGCTCTATTTGGACATACGTTCCGGGTACGTACGCCGTTTTGGAGCATACGTATCCGCTAAAATAGAGCAAAAGTACCGGATACGTATCCGATACGAATTATGGCGTCGATAGCCTTCCATAGTTCAAAAGCCGATTGTAGATCTACACGCGGCTTCATTTCATCAACACTGCTGAGGCAGTCAAATCGCAGGTCCAAAAAAGTGCTCTATTTTATTTCCAGTTTTGCTTGACTGGGTCAGTCTCTGAATACATAATGAGCAGGAATCCCAAGGAACATCCAATTTCCAAATGAATGAATGGACTAGTTAACATTTACCGATCGTCATGATTTACACATCAAATAAAAGAGGAGGGATTAGAAATTGATGACATATTCTATTTGTTTATGAAAAATATGACAAAATTGGTGAAAACTTATGTTATTTTATGACCAAAAAAATGGAAACGAAGCGAAAAGTAAACCTGTAAAAAACTCACATAGTTTTATTATGAGCCAGGTTGAATTTGACATGAGTGTGAAGGGCAATATCTTTACTACAAATATTTAAATAATATCAAATTACACTTTATGACAGGGTCAGGATCCAGCAAAATGTAACCAAGGTACACATTGTGTCATTCAAACAGTTGATTCTAGCACTCTGATTGGTTAATTCACAGGCCCTTTCCCCCAAATAGATCAACATGTTTGTCACAGCCAGGACCATGTTTCCACAAGAGGTCAAGAGCCTGGTTTCAAATATCGCGCCCTAATCTTGCAGGGTGGCCTTGTCAGCCAATCACAGTGCTAGGATTCTATGGTCTTGACAATTTCAAGAATATATTATGTACTTGGGTTGAATATTGCTGGATCTTGACCCTGTCATAAATATATGGGTGTTTTGAATATGACAATGTTAAAGATAAAACTTCAACGCTTCCATACATGTGCGTTTTAATAGTGGCTCATATACTTTTTATATGTCTTTTATGGACTTGAAATTTTATAAAGAAGTCTTTTGTATCACTATTTTATCACTTATTTTCAACTACTTATTCTTTGAATTATAACTTAAACAAGGTATGTCTGTGTTGATAAACTATCCATTTATCTTTCCAGAAAGTTTGATGAGCACAGCATTAATATTTTTGGAGTTAATGAACTTTGAATATAACCATGCAAAACGGCACACTGGTTGCAAAGAGAGTGTGCCATTTCAGGCAAGGGAAATAAAATCAGCCCTTTTTGCTTATTTGCATACGACCTGCGGTCTGACTGGAGGCGGCTTATTATTAAGTCCAAATAGACGGTGGAAGCGTACCGTACGTGAAATTTATGCCTATGTAATTTCGCTGACCCGAAAAAGGTCGAAAGGACTGGGAACTTCGAAGCCTGCCAAAGAAAATTCGGAATTGTAAAAAACCTTTAAATAATACGACCAAAATACCACAAACAACCCCCCTCGTGACAATCTAGGAACAATTTAACCACGTTTAAAAAAAAAACCCAGCTCGATTGAGTGGAAAATCGCGGATAACTGCGCTTTCAAACAAACGGAAGACACACATTAGCCAAATCATAGTAAGGATTTACCGATGGCTTAAACGCGCTACATAAAAAAATAAGAATAAAACAGCAACCACGTATCCACCAATGTAACGGGATTATGATGCAAAAAGATAGAACATTATAGGCCATGGGCCTGTCACGAAATAGTCACCGATTTTGCCAATAAGATTATTTTGACCCCTTAAAGTTACTTAGACCATCTAAATCATTGACTTTTAGCCCCAGAGCCCCCAAAAGAGACCTCAAACAGGGGCGGATACATGATTTCCAGAAAGGGGGGGGGGGGGGGCGCATTTCAGAAGGGGGGGGGGGGGCGCACACTGAGGAACCCTCCGTTTGACGAAGCCAAACGGCCATCTAGGAGGTCCGGGGGCATACTTTGTCAGACAAAACGGGGGGGGGGGGCGCACGCCCCTTGCGCCCCCTCTGGATCCGCGCTTGCCAAAGTCGGGTCGATTGCACCCAATTTCCTCCACGCACCAAGCTTTATCAGTAGGATGTAGTATGACTGGACATTACAAAACACACAAAATTTATAAAAATTTCCGTCGGGTTGGGGTTTAAGACGGCCCCTAAAAATTGGGGTAAATTTTCCCTTGAAGCACAGGGACCTAATTATTTCAGGAGAAATAACTATGGATGTACATTCCAAAAATACAAAAACTGACAAAATTGTCCATCGGAAAGAGGGTGACAGACTTTCTGAAACCGAAACACCACAGTGCCCTTTGACAACGTTTCTGCCCCCTCCCCCAAAAAGTGTTCTGTAGGTAAAGAAAAATAATTTTCTTGCCTTCTGACTATGATAACTCAAAAGTGTTTTCTGCAATTCAACTCAAAATTTTAAGTCATAATTTTTAACATAATAATCTTCATGTTAACAGGTTTAGAAGAGAGCTTGTGTGTCATCACTTTATTCTCACAATCTGATGAGTGGCTAGTTACTCCTTGAAGTTTGTTGACGATATTCTGAGTCTTATCATAGAAAAACTGTCCGATATCATTAGCCAGATTTATATCTGACTCATGGTCTGGTAGAAGTTGCTGTTAATATTGCTCAAATTAGCACGTTTCTTTCTATTTTTTCTTTTTGTTTAAGGACTGTAACTATTTTTTTTCAAACAGGGGTCTATGAAATACAAGCTATGCTTACTTAATAGACTCTTCCACTTATGTTTTTCTTTACAATTACAGTGTTTACATTATACCAATTATCACTTCATCAGTGTAAACCATAACCATGTCCATTGAATTATGTTCTGTTATATTTATGTTTCAATTCATATCTTTGTTATGTTCTTGTTCTTAATTTTCATATGAACGGTTTTAAAAATTTGTAAAATACATGTATTTGTGGAAATCAATAAACTTTGAAACTTTGAAACTTTATAAATGTGCCCTAGGTGCCTTTTTGTGCCACATATTTTTGTAAATTTTAAAGGAGATATTTCGCTGATCCAAATTAGAATCACTTAGAATGCAATAGATTTATCATACGGTAATATATGGAATGTCCCCTTTTTAAATGGGCACCTACAGTTTCTGTTCAGAATTCTGAGGCCCTGTAATTTGAAATATGACTTCAACATATTTCACCGAACCTAACCAAACCGAACCTGTCGGCAATCTGAATTTGAACATCTATCAGCAAATTATAAATCTTATTTAGTTTTGACTAGTTGGAAATTTCCTGTCACGTTGCCGTCAAATTTAATCCAAATTCCACCCTCCCCTGCCTTTCTACTTCTCCACTCTTTTAAGTTTGAGGAAAATCCGATGGGAATGGGATTTTATTTTTTTAATTTACGAAGTTGTAATCGACCAAACACAAATTGATAACTCTGTGACGTACTTCTCGAGGGCCTCTCCTATTTGTTTTGTACTTCATATATTTCATATATTTCTATTTTCTCTAAAGAAAATATTTGATTAACATGTACATGATGCATATACCCTGAATATTATTACTGCATATTTTTTTTTACACAACTCCTGTAAGAAATAGATTTATTTCTTCATTGACAAACAAAAAAATGGAAATTTATGGAATTTTCAGTATAAAGCAAACCGGAGAGGTGCTCGAAAGTTACCTCGCAGAGTTGCTAATTTGCGTTTGATCGATTACAACTTCATAAATTCATAACTGTCTTATTTCTTTTAAATGTATTTTCTTCAAAATTTCAATAATTTTTAAAATAATTTTTCTGATCGCCACAAAAATGTCAGATATGCTGTTTAGATCTTTGGCAGACATTCTTTAGCCTCTAGTGGGCCTGGCAGAACATCATGTAAAAGACACCACATAGCTAGTGGATAGCCTAAACGACATACAGATTGAAGGGGATGAAATGTATATCTATCTCCCATGATGTTGTCCCCCTCTTCACAAAGACACCAATCAAGGAGGAGTTAAGGGTGATCCAGAAACGCCTAGAAGATGATGAACGTACTTTGCAGTAGAATACATGTATATTGTCTCTTCTGGAATTTTGTCTTCTCTTTAACCTACTCCTTCGGTGGAAAAATCTGCAACAGACATTTGGAGCCGCAATGGGAAGCCCAGTTTCCCCCATTGTAGCTAATCTTTTCATAGAACATCTCGAGCAGACGGTTTTGTCTACAGCGTAAACCAATCATGCCAATACTATGAAAAAGATACGCTGATGACATCCTGGAGATTGTGAAGAAGGATGGTGTAAACCATCTGTCTGAACATCTCAACCAAGTCGATTAGCCACGCAGCATACAGTTCATACTTGAACTAGAGAATGATGGCCCCATTTCGTTCTTGGACACCCTCATCACGAGACTACCCTATAAAGGCCATATCAAGATTAACATATACAGAAAGCCCACTCACGCTAATCATCACCCCAAAGTCGAGTCGCATCACCCTCTTCATCAGAAGGGGTGGTTAAGATCCTTATCCACAGATGTGAAACAGTCTTGAGAGAGCCGAAAGATAGAGACAAAGGATGTCAAGTAATAACCACAGCCTTGTAAAATTGAGAAGGATGAGGGGTTGGGGAGAGGGTATTTTGTTCTTCCTTGCTTACTTGAATATGTTTGATTATAAATAAGATATTCGACTAATAATTTATTTCTCAAGAGGGAAATCCCCGCAAACTTTCCTTTATTGAACAATCACGAAAATATGGGTAAATCCATCAGATCTGTTTCACTGTGTTCGATGACAATGAATACATTCCAGCACATAATTTCACATGCTTCAATAGATTTTCTGTTCTGAACAATGGTCATCGTTATTCGCAAACTACCTAGACTGCGACTGTAAAGTACACGCGTACGCTACACTGATATCTCAATACAAACGTGTCTCACAATGTTATTCAGATATCTGGAGAAGTGAGAAACATTGCAGATAGAGGCTGTTCTTGATTATAAATTTAACTACAAGTAATATCCCAGGATTGCCATTTTTGTTATAAGAAACGGTTCGGATTGAGTAACCGTTCGGTAAGTAGCTTCTTCCGAATACTTGTACAAATACAGGTTGCCATTTTACCCTTGTAATCATGTGTGCTTGTCTGCTTGAAAACGTGCAACGTATCTTTTTAAAAATTTCTTTTTGTTTTTCGTATACTGGTCACAGGCGCTGTATAAGACACAGCTATTGATATTATCATTATTATTTCTAGTTTTATTCATTTCCAAAAAAATATTATAGTATGGGCCGCGCGAGAAACGCGGGCCCTTTTAGCTGCAGAGCTAATGTGGTAAAACCGCGCGAAAGTTTCCTAAGCGCTTGGGTAGTAGGTGTGTGTGTAGGTGTGTGTATGTGTACATGTTATGTGTACGCATTCAAACCGATGACATCGAACAAGGAGAACAATGGGTCATCAGTAGTAATTCAATAGGTCATCGGTTGTCAACAATTGGTGAGGTTTATTCCGTCAATGAATTTTGTGACGCAATTCAATAGTGGAGTCATCGGTTGAAATTCGAACAATAGAAAACATATATGTGTGTGTATGCAGCGCAAGCGCGGCGAAGTTATGTTCTTGATGCAAATAAATACAAAGTACACATACTGTACATGTGCTGTAGCATGAGGGGTTGTGTATCCGGACACTTAACAAAAATTTACCTGTCAAATTTACGGTCGGAATTGACGAAAAATATGCATCAAGTAACACTAATATCACTGAATGTTTGCAAATCGTACAACCTATACCTAAATCTAAAGGGCCGTTTCATTGGAGAAAATATACGCCTACTAATTCATGTTCCAAATTTCTGTATCATTGAGTATCGACTTTGAAAAGGCTTTCGATGTGATTGATTGGGAATTTTTATATTATGCTTTGAATGCTTTTAATTTTGATCAGTCATTTATACATTGGGTCAAATTGTTATAGTTTTAAGACTTGTTTTTGCTATATAACTTTCCATATCATAATAAGATTCATCAGCTAACATAACTTTTTCAAATAGTGGTATGTGGTTTTTTACATTCAGCTGAATAAATTTCCTTTCTTACAATAATTAAAATACTAGCGGGACCCGTGGAAATCCACGGGTTCACTTTTTACATTGCACTCTCAACATTTTCACAATCGATGTGTACATTCTTGTGAGTTTATTTATTTATTATTTTTATGTTAATGAAATTATCACGCATACGTGCTCATGATCACAATTACTTAGTCAAACATACCCACATACTCAGTTAAAAATATTGTATAATGTTATGTAATGTACAGAATATATTAAAATTCTATCTCAGATATCATTATGACATAAGGGGGAGGGAGAGAGAAATAGAGAGAGAGAGGGGGGGGGGGGGACAGAGAGAGAGAGAGAGTGTGTGTGTTGGTAGACAGATAAGAAGAGAGAGAAATTGATGTAGAGAATATAAACATAACAGAAAGAGAAAAAGTGGAATATAGATAAAAGACTTTCTTTCGATGTTAGTGTTTCCATTTAACATATTGTTTTATTATATAGTTGTAAAATTAATTAGCAAGTTAATGGCCTAGTTATGTATATTTTGTGTACGGAATATTGTTTTCATCGTATAGGTCGCTCATTACTAATTAGTCTATAGCAAGAAATACAATTTTAGTTAGAAATCGGTAGTAGTTATCTATTTTCTATAAGTAATCGAGCGAAAATTCACCTACACATATCTCAGATTCAGTGAGACACAGTCATGTATGAGCAATAAATGCGTTCAATCACATCCTACAATAAACATTAAAAGTATTTAAAGGGATACTCAATCGCCGATTGTGGACGTTTTTATGCCGCGAGAGGGCACCGTGTTCGTTACCTGATCATGCCGTTGCCCTGCGGGGCGCAAACCTCGGATAGACAGGTCGCCGCACAAACATGCACGCTTCGCCTGAGCTCGAGCTCTCGTGCGAGATTCGGTCGGCTTCGTGCAGTCCGAAATATAATCCCAGTAGTCCAACGGACGCGTTCGACGCACAAACTTTGTGTACAAGTGAATGGGGCTTACGCGATCCTGACTTTCCCCACAGCCGCCTGGTTGCGTATCCCTTTAAAAAAATAGAAGTATGAATTTCCGAATATTGGGCCCCCTCCCTCACAAAATCCTGGATCCGCCGTTGGACATGGCGGATGGTGAAGGCAGGCCCTATCATGCCCCTGCCCTCACTCTACTCCATCCGGTGGCATACAAGGTCCCAAATACAATGAAAATAAAAATGATTGATGCATTCACATAACCCCGCGTCACCCATCCCATCTTTAACCCCTGCTAGTGCTATCTACACTGAGTTTATTTTCTACAATTAAAAAAAATGTAAATGTGCATTCACATATCCCCACCCCCTGCCCGCTATATATCTACGCCAATGACTTTAATGGAATAACGCTCCTCTAGCATAATGCTTGCCCCTCAAACTGATAATATTCATGGAACATTTTTTCTTTTTTAAAGAAACAAAATAGATGTAGAATATACTCAAATAAGATGGATTTACTATCGAATAAAAAATGAATACAGGTGTATTCGGCCTAATCTGTTTCCAATCTTGATATAAGAAACCCAGTGACTCATTTACTGCAGTGCGGGCTTTAAAATTCAAGTAATATATAGAATCTGCTCTGACACATATGCGCGTACCAAGGGGGGTGTTTTGGATGTTTTAGGTGTTCAAACACCCCCGTTTGGTGTTATTTGAAGTTAAAACGCCCCCTTTACAATTCCTGATAACCCGTTTTTTTTTGCTTGTCATATATTTTTTGAAAAAAAGACCCCTACCCATTAAAAAAGAAATACTGATTTTTTTTTGCTTGCCAGAGATTTTTGAAGTAAAAACCACCCCCTTTAAAAAATCCTGGGTACGCCACTGCTCTGACATACGGTAGGATATATTCATCGTCAAATGTTAACTGCAGTTTTAAAAAAATGGTAAGTAGGTCTATACCTATTTTCAATCTTGAAATAACCAGCGCTCAGTATAAGGTATTTACTGCTGGACATTTCGAACCAGCCAAGCCGTATTATACTACAGCTCAGTCGCAGAATGTCGACTATACGTGGGCGCTGCCGTGACAGATTACCAGCGTTGTAAAGAAGAATTAAATACAGATCGAATGGGGAAAAACAGAGCCCACAAATACTATACTCAAACATTTTTTGTTCTCAACAACGTCACTCACGTCCAAAGTTAACCTTAAAATATCGAAATAAACGGCTTTTACTGCAGGTTTCTTCCCCCCGGAGTTCATGCAGCCAAGGCTGCAGTGCTGGTACCGCTAGCTCAGAGCAGAGTGCAACGACGCCGAGACAGAGTCCGGCTAAAAAGAGAAGAATTTCATCAATTAACTATATAGAGAATAAAGGGACAAACAAAGTCTATAAATAAAGTTTCTAACATTATTTAGTTCAATATAAAATAACTAACGTCCAAAATCATCTTTAGAATGTATGAGTTCGCTCGGGATTTCGCAGTTATCTCATGTTGAGTATGGGGCGTCGAGTGTTCGCTTGTAAAGTCCGTCCATGTTTCCACCATTTTCGTACGAAATCCACTTTGTTTTGTACAAATGAAATTCCGTTCACGAAATTTGTTTCGACCTAAACGAAATGGATTTCGTAGTGACAAAATACACTTTCTATGGTACGAAATTCATTTCGTACCATAGAAAGTGGATTCCGTTGCGACGAAATCAATTCCGTACACGAAATACATTTCGTACCATACGAAATGGCTTTCGTTGAACGAAATCCATTTTGTGTGGTACCTAACGCAATTCCGTACACGAAATACATTTCGTACCATACGAAATGGCTTTCGTTGAACGAAATCCATTTTGTGTGGTACCTATAACGCAATTCCGTACACGAAATACATTTCGGACCATACGAAATGGCTTTCGCTGAACGAAATCCATTTTGTGTGGTACCTAACGCAATTCCGTACACGAAATACATTTCGTACCATACGAAATGGCTTTTGTTGAACGAAATCCATTTTGTGTGGTACCTAACGCAATTCCGTACACGAAATACATTTCGTACCATACGAAATGGCTTTCGCTGAACGAAATCCATTTTGTGTGGTACCTAACGCAATTCCGTACACGAAATACATTTCGTACCATACGAAATGGCTTTCGTTGAACGAAATCCATTTTGTGTGGTACCTATATATAACGCAATTCCGTACACGAAATACATTTCGGACCATACGAAATGGCTTTCGTTGAACGAAATCCATTTCTTGTGGTACCTAACGCAATTCCGTACACGAAATACATTTCGTACCATACGAAATGGCTTTCGCTGAACGAAATCCATTTTGTGTGGTACCTAACGCAATTCCGTACACGAAATACATTTCGTACCATACGAAATGGCTTTCGTTGAACGAAATCCATTTTGTGTGGTACCTATATATAACGCAATTCCGTACACGAAATACATTTCGGACCATACGAAATGGCTTTCGTTGAACGAAATCCATTTCTTGTGGTACCTAACGCAATTCTGTACACGAAATACATTTCGTACCATACTAAATGGCTTTCGCTGAACGAAATCCATTTTGTGTGGTACCTAACGCAATTCCGTACACGAAATACATTTCGTACCATACGAAATGGCTTTTGTTGAACGAAATCCATTTTGTGTGGTACCTAACGCAATTCCGTACACGAAATACATTTCGTACCATACGAAATGGCTTTCGCTGAACGAAATCCATTTTGTGTGGTACCTAACGCAATTCCGTACACGAAATACATTTCGTACCATACGAAATGGCTTTCGTTGAACGAAATCCATTTTGTGTGGTACCTATAACGCAATTCCGTACACGAAATACATTTCGGACCATACGAAATGGCTTTCGCTGAACGAAATCCATTTCTTGTGGTACCTAACGCAATTCCGTACACGAAATACATTTCGTACCATACGAAATGGCTTTTGTTGAACGAAATCCATTTTGTGTGGTACCTAACGCAATTCCGTACACGAAATACATTTCGTACCATACGAAATGGCTTTCGCTGAACGAAATCCATTTTGTGTGGTACATGTACCTATAACGCAATTCCGTACACGAAATACATTTCGTACCATACGAAATGGCTTTCGTTGAACGAAATCCATTTTGTGTGGTACCTAACGCAATTCCGTACACGAAATACATTTCGTACCATACGAAATGGCTTTCGTTGAACGAAATCCATTTTGTGTGGTACCTATATATAACGCAATTCCGTACACGAAATACATTTCGGACCATACGAAATGGTTTTCGTTGAACGAAATCCATTTTGTGTGGTACCTAACGCAATTCCGTACACGAAATACATTTCGTTGCAACGAAATTTATTTCGTGCGCTACTTAGTGCAATTCTGTACACGAAATGTATTTCGTGGTACACCCAAATCCATTTTGTCTGTGTCTGTGCTATGACCACGTGCCACTGATCTGTACGGAAAGATTTCTCTCCGTATATCGTGCCATGTGTATCTTGGACTGGGATGCTACATCAAACTCGGATGCAAGTCGACTAACCACCGAGTTGTCTCGGCATCCCTTAACTTTAACCATGAGGAGAGAGCGACAAGAATTTCGTTGTGGCACTATTTGCTTCATAAAGGGGTACTCCAGGCTGAAAATTATGTCATTTGAATAGAGCTGCAGAGTCTGCACTACGTACCGTTCGCCGGACGCACGTGCAATCGTCGTCTGATTCGGTCGACGGCGAGGCAAAGCACGCGGGCCAACGGGATTTGGTCGTTCAGGAGAAGGCGACGTTGCACATGCGGGCGGCCAGGCCGACCGGTCGGGACGGAAGGCGGCTCGCGGCGGGCAGCGGGAAATGTTTTTATAGAGTCCATCGGACCCACTCCTGCAGCGCGTGCAAAGTCAATCGGGGCGGGCGCGGGACCCCCCGCGTCGCCTTAGCAAATTAATTATATTAGACAATTAAAACCTTTGTCATGACATCCATTAAAGCTCAACAGTTTATTCTGGTTTGTGAATTTGACCTTTATATTGGTTTTACAGAACGAACAACCATTCCTCAAGTTTTGACCATATTACATTTGAATGTGGACAGTAATACAAAAAATATGAATAATTGCCTCTTCACTGCTGTTACAAACTGTACATTGTTTATCATATATTTGCTGGCTGTAAACCTCTTTTTATTAAGTAGTTTATTAAGTGGTTTGAATCCAATGTGATTTATGTAAGAGATATTCTAAATGGTTCCTTTGTGTCATTTAACTCTATATTTGCCACATAAATAATGTAAATACTCTTCTATGGGATTTGTGTGTGGAGTCTGTGCCAAATGGCACAATGACATAGCAAGTGTTAATGAAAAGTTATGCTAGGTTTACATTATTTTGCCTGCGGCCATTTCAGCCCCTTTGGCCGAAACGTAGTGCGCCGTGGGCAGGGTGGTATTTTGGCCATATTTCCCCCTCGTATTCAAGTTTAGTTAGGTCTTTAGCGAGGTTCACGTTTTAGAGAAGACGGAAAACCATGTTTGACGCGTTCTCGATCTGAATAGTGGACAAGGGAGAAGCCAGTGAACGGGTGAGCCGTTCTTGCACAAAGCGCGGTATGCAGCTAACACAAAGCAGTCCATTGTAGCTGGGAGGATCTAGGACGGCGTTCAAGTCGACACATTCGAAAGCTCACTTATCACGGTATCCGTGACGGGCCGTGGGGGAAGGGTCTGCTGAGTCCCCGAGGCTGAAAGGCGCACTACGGTTCGGCCCGCGGTCTGCGCCACGGATGCCATTACGTTCCATCGCGGTCCGTCACGTTATGATGGGTCCCTCACGTTTCTCACGTTCTGATCAAGGTCTAAACGTTTTTCGCGTTCTGTCAAGGCTTTCTACGGATGAAACGTGGACGCCGAGCAGCTTTGAAGCACGTTTGTGCCCACGGCATAAACAAAAGGCCTGCCAAGCAATAACAATCATTGTATCCTCTTAATCTGGCGGCGGTGAACGGCGAGGATCATCAGGCTGCTCCTGCCTCTCTACTGGTGGTGATGGTGCAGGAAGGGGGCTTCGTACGTCTTGGCTTCTTCGGTAACATAGCTTGGCCTTCTTTCTTCACAGCTTGGTCTTCTCTCTTCGAATCGTAGATGCAGTAATGTGTTGTCGATTGCTCAGACTCGAATGATGCTCTTCTGTTAGGCCCGGCTTTTCTGCACTCCATCCCAGACCGTAGAAAAAGGCAACGCTCCATATCACGCCTGGCCAGTAAACCGTCACACGTCGGGGCGCGCCGTGATTGAACGCTACGAAACGGCTACCATACACCCTATAGCTTGCCGTGAGAACCGTGACAAACCGTGGCAAAATGAAACAAAATGCGCAGCAACCGTGAAGCAACCGTGACAAAACGCGCACTAAACGCGGCAGAACGTGTCAGAACCTGAAAGGACCGTGAGATGCCGGGGAATACACATGCTTCCCGTCCCACTACGGACCGCCTCCAAGTTTTGCCATGGTACCCGTTATTCATGTAAATGTGATTTTTGTCTCGCCTGCGTAGCGGAGCGAAACTATAGGCGTCACTTCCGTCGGCGTCGGCGTCGTCGGCGTCGTCAACTTTCATGCTGTAATCAAAATATCTTTCTATGGAATGGAGGTAGAATCACCAAATTCATACCACAGGTACATCTCTTAAAGGAGAATCAACCTCAAACAATAAAGACGATAGTGTTCAAAGGTGTTATTTATTCCTACTTGTTAGGCTATATGGCTTCGCGTCAAAATATACGAGATCGATACGAATCAAGATTTTCTGAGCAAAATTTATCATCTGCTAGCAATATTTATCGTCTGCTAGCAATACATGGGGGCTGCCATTTTTTTATGTGTACAAGAAGATTTTCCTAATCCAAATGCTATATTGCCTTTTTCAAAATTAAAAACCCATTTGAGATTAAAAATATAGAATAGATATGTCAATTTATTTTTAAACTGAAGATTTCCTTATATATTTCTGTTGAAAATCGATATTAGCTTAATAGAAATCTATTTTCTCGATATTGGGCGTATGGGACGGAGCAAATTAATTCAAATTTTATGGATGCTTCTTCCCTAAGCATCTATAGCGGCAAACTATGCATTCACCTGCTTTCGGATAATGGGACTTGAAAAGTCAGAATGCATGCTGCATATATTATGTTCTGCTCTGTTTGGCAAACCCAAGAAAAAAACCCAGACAATTTAAAAGTATCATTATAAAGATTAAATTTTTATAATACATGTAAACACCCACTTTATATTTTCCATCACATATGGGATTTTAGGTAATGAAGAAAATCAATTTAGGTCTTGGATTCAAAATATCTTCCTGACTGGAACATTTCTCAATGGTTCATGTACAACTCCAAATCAGCAAGAAAATGGCAGCCCCCATGTAAATGAGTAGGAGACGATACCGGGTGTTGGAATATCTTTATTTATACCCTTTTCTGATATGTTATTAGAAAATGATTTAGGCCAATAAGTAGGAATATATTACACCTTCCAATATAAGTAAATTTGCCATCAGGGGGTCAAAGGTCAAAAGGCCAATGAATATTCTGCAACAAGCACTGTTATCACAATAACTTTCTATGCATTTGGGGTCGTAAATGTCGTCTTTGTATTACTGGGTGGAGTTTGTCATTTTGTCAGTCTCGCAAAGTCGTTTTTGTATTACTGGGTGGAGTTTGTCAGTTTGTCACTCTCTATAAAGTCGTGGTTACCGAATATTGGTAATGCTTAAAGGAGAATGAAACTCAACAAGCTGATGATCATGTGGAAAATTGTCAGCCTGTTCCAAAATATCTTGAAAATACTCCTATTTAATTGCTCAGTATTAAAGGAGAACAATCTCTGAAAAGTTTGCAGATTCCATGCTAGATATTATCCTATGGGGGCTGCCACTTTGAAAAACTGTGATAGTCGTACATGTCATTTACCTGTACACAATGGATATGATGTTGCATAATGAATAAAGCCACCAATGCAAAATGGCAGCCATCTTGGTACCCCCAGTGTCTCGCACAGGTGATATCTAAGAGCAGTTGTAGGTCTTTGTCACTTCTTTGAAGAATTGACAAACCTTTGTCTGACCAAGCAACAACTTATGCATGCCAAATCCTGCTTAACAAAAGAAACAGCTGAATCAAATATCTTGACACAAATAGGTTATATGACAGGATAAAAGTATCTATGTTTGAATGTACATTATTATGAGAAAATCCAGTGTTATGCATTCCACAGGTGATCATGAATGTATTGTAGCTAGTGTACAGTTCAGTGGGTATCTTACAGATAGCACTGCTCTGACATTTATTTTGTAAAGAAAATGGCAGCCCCCGTGGGATAATGTCTAGCAAGGAAACTGCAACTCTTTGACTCACTGCTCTCCTTAAATAATCAGATAGGAGTAATTTCAGGATATTTGTAATAGGCTGACATTAATTTATCTACATGATTATAGGCTAATGTTTGTTGCCTTTTATTCCCCTTTAAACTCTGGACAAAGTGATTTTAGACCAGATGGATGGTAGACAAACTTGGTATAAACCAAACGGGATTACACCAGCTGGATACGAGACGAAATGTTATTAACCAATAATGATAATATTCGAAACCATTTTGGGTCAGGCAGTCAGGAGGGGCCCTTTTCATCATTTTGAAAAAAAAATAATCTTACTAAACAAGCACTCCATGGAATTTAAAAATACCTCAATCTTAAAAAAAGAAGTTTAAAGACGGGGTATAGGCACTGGCTATAGGCAAGAGACAGACGATCTCGTAGAGTCTTTGGAACTTTATACTTTTTCTACATTTATTTATGTAATTATAATATCATAATTGATAGGATTGAAGTAAATTGAATATATCATAAAGAAAGATTTCTTTATGTATTTTTTTCCTGTCTCGTTGGATGTACACTGGGGGCTACTAGTTTAATCAGCATTAATCAGCATATACAGTACGTACCAAAAAAGAAGGTAACGTCTCCCTAAATGAATATTTGAAGATATTTAAAGGGAATTTTTATACCCGTGGATAACTTAGGTCTCTTCTCTCAAATGACACAAAAAAGTCTGGCGATATTTTATGCTCAAGTTGTCAAATGTCAATCTTTTTGAAATGGTGCAAAATTCATAGTTGACACAATTATTATTGGCCTTGGCTGGTATCAGCAAAGTTGAGAGTCGTGGAAAGGCTTATGAACTTCCATATTCTGATCAACAAGAGACAATTTATGAAATGACAGTCTTTGCTTGAGCGTTTTGAAATATTACTTTTTGATGATATTTAAAATAATTATTGTGGGCTGACCACTCAACCATACAAGCCCCTTTCTTTCATAAATTGTCATTTAATGATCAGGATATGAAAAATTCAAAGCCTTTTCACGACTCTCAACTATACAAACATTTGCCTATGCACCCTTTCACAAAAGTAACTTTTGCTCCCTCAAGCTTAAAATATTTTTAGATCCTTTTTTGCATCCTTTCAGAAAAGTGGCTTTTACTTTAATCAGTCGTAATATGTAGTCTGTTTTTTGTGTTATTTCCTAGAAAATATCTTGAGCTCTCCGCAAGTATGAACATTTCCTGAAAATATTCTGCAATAATTACTTGGGGAGACCAATTGTTAACTTTTTTGACGCACTGTAAATCATTGAGTGCCTTTTCTCGCTTTTTTAATACAAAGAACACAAATGGCTACATACGCTCGCCCACCATCCTCGGAAATATACAGCTCTCCAAATAAACCGTGGGAAAGTCTTTTATACGTTCAAGATGACAAAAAGGTAAGTTTTGTGGTTTCAAATATGTATTACTGCCATAGGGCCATACCTATGAAACAAGCAAAAGCATAGCATTTGCCAGCAAACAAAAGAAAGGACGTTCTTCTTGCAAAAAAGTGCTCCCCCACGATTAGCAGTTACTTGCTTGAATAGAAAGAATTAGGCTTCATCGTCAAGTATATTATGTTTGATATTTTCAAGCTTCTCTCATAGTATCTTGGTCTTTTACTTCACTTTTATTTATCTGAGAAGATCAGCCTTAATTGTTGCATCTTTAATTGTTTTGTTTTCTCTCTCTCTGAGTATATTCGAAAAATAATAATACTTCACGTACTTACATGATAAAAAAACGAATACATTTAATCAATCACAAACATAAGTGATCAAATCACTCAATTTGGAACTATTATTCTCATGTAAGCATTTGCTTGAGCCTTTGCTTGTTTTATAGACGGCCCATGATATTGATAAGGGGGAGGTGGGTCAATGCCATGGATATCGCTTGGCAATTTCCATTATGCTTTTTTAGATCAAGCATCGGACAGGTAAGTGGCGGGATGGGAGGGGGGGATGTTTACTTGCAAATTACTGCAAATTTGTTTCAAAAATGTATTTAAGGTTGTGGTTTACTCTATGAACCTCCGGGGGTTTAAACCTTACTGTACTGGTGGGGGGGGGGGGGGGGGGGGTTGCATCCGAGGCTTCCCTAGACAAATTTCGCCGTGCATTTCAAACTGCTGCATTTTACGCCATGTCGCTTTCTAATATTTTTCTTTCAAGTCTTGCACATCTTTTGACACCAAGTTTGCACAATTTATCATAATTCTAGGAAAACCAATACCCCTGAATCACCCCAGACAACTACCTCCGAATAACTACGTCTTTAAATACCACAGACAAACATACACTTGATCTCGTACAACTAACCCTCTAGGACGACTACCTCCGGGTAGCTACCCTGGGTACAACTACGCCGGACTGTTCTCCAGAATCAGTTACCCCTTTGGAAGATGTGCAAGGGGGTAATTATGATAATTCTCAGGGATCGCTCTACGGGATTAATTGTCGTAGTGGTAATTTTCGAGGGTAGTCGTGGGGTACTTCTTCGGGGGCATTTGTCCTTGGGGAAAGTTGTCCGGGGTAGCCCGGTGATGGTAATCCGGGGTTAAAAGTCGAGGGGTAGTGGCTCTGACATGGTGCATTGCTTATCACAAAAGTGGTATGAAAGTTGGGTCACCAGTATTTAAAACATAATCTACTTTTGAACAAATAGATTTATTTATATATTCATATAATTCAGACAAGCGACTGGAACACGAGGCACGCCTGTCTTTCAAAGTGTGGCCACGAAGTCTATCTGCTCTTTTACGTCACCAGGCCACCGCAAGGCAAAGCGAAAGGCAAAGCGAAAGAATGCTGGACCGTGCACAGGGCTGCAGTAGGATTGGCACCATGGGGTTTCTCCAAAGCTGGCGACAGTGACAAGCTCGACGAAAATCTCATCGTCTGCATTCAAACGAAGGACCCAGAGGCGATCAAATTCATCTCACTGATGAAGCCGTAAATGAAAAACTCTAACGCTCGAATCACGCGAGGCGTTATTTCACGCCAGCTATTTTTCATTTCAGTAGAATTCATGCTACAGGACGAGGTGAATAGCAGCGTAGATTGCTACGCGGACAGTTCATCTTCGGTTTTGTTTGAAAATGGACTGTCGGCGGAACACTAGCGTAGCAATATATAAAAACCAACTGGAGTGCGGGCAGAACATTTGTGTTCTGCATAATTATGCGAGCGCAACCAAGCGCAACCGTTCACTGCTTACTGTGGCACGAATTCTATTGAAATGAAGAATAGTTGGCGTAGTCGACGCTAGTGAAATAACGCCTCGTGTGAGCCGAGCTTAAAACCCAGCTCACACGAGGCGTCATTTCGATTGCACCATTACCTGCGCTAATCGAGCCCGTGAAGGGAATTCTGGATATCGCATATATCCGATATCCAGCGATATCAGCTATCGATAGCAAAGATTTCTTTCCAAGTACCCCGGTGTGCTGGGATGGGTACTTCCGTTACTGGCACTGTACTGTTATGGTACTGTTTGGCATGGCGTTCGTAACTTGTTTATATCGGCTTTATGCGTGCAATACGGATACAAATTGCAGTGTGTGAGGTGATATTTCATATTTTGGGATATTGTTAACGATTTAACGAGTTAACGATAAATAAAAACTACCTCGACTTTGGGGGCTAATAAAAAAGAAACTATCGAATAAGACTTGTAAAACCAAATGAACAATTTGAAGAGTGGATGATTAACAATAAAAATAAATGTATGTTGATACCTGGAAAACCATTGAAAAATCACCATGGCAACAAATAATAAACCATGATTTTATGAATCGATTATATGACAAACAAGGTTATTTTGAGGCCAATTCTGCTGCATTTTACTGACATAAAATACGTACACAATGTGTAGCGTCTGCGTTTCTAACACGGAACTCCTAAGCTGTTACCGGAAGTGAGCGTCCCAGCAAAAATACCACGGATGTTGATATCGATAGCTGATATCGCTGCATATCAGCTATATGCGATAAGGAGAATTGACCATATACACACTAAGAAATTAGGGTTCACTTTAGGGTGCAAATTTTGGCGGAGCACCCGTATATCTACTCGGGTGGAATTTTGCACCCCTACGGGTGCGCTTTGCGAAAACCGGGGTTCAAAATTGTGTAAGGTTGAATTCTGCACCCTTCGAGCAGAAGTATTAGTCTTACATGAATACCCACACTAGCATTGCTGACACTTATGTCACAATATATCATGAAGTATAAGACTTATTATTCAAAAGCATAGAAATGAAATTAATTAGAAGAATAAATAATAAATCCATTTCGATCAGCTTGTGTCGTAAATTTGCTTAAATTGAACATCTCCGTAGTGACGTGTTTCAAAAGAGTAATCGCGCAAAGACTAACAGTAACCGGCTTGCAAGTTGACAGCAACCAACGTATCGCTACTCGTAGGGATTAAGGCAGGAAAATTTGCATAATTCGCATTTTTAAATTATATGGGGATTTTATCACGGCTCATTTTGATAGTTTCTTTGTAAAAAAAGTTATTGAAATAAGAATACGTGTTTACATTTGATAATTCAGTCGGGAATATATCATTTTAAGGGAAAGTGCTAGTTTTACTAACAGTTACTATACTGATTTGTTATAGGAATAGATAGTAGACTATACACTGCAACTTGAAAGTTGAATAAGTAATCCTAAATGTGAGACTGTAGAAGCCCCCGGGCGTGGCCTGATGGATTTCACCGAGATCCCCTCATGGCGTGTATTGTACTGTCTGTGTTCTATGTGCGTGAAATATGAAATAACGGCAACTTTAAATGGTCTGCCGCCAAGCTGTGAAGAGGCGAGAATGGTGATCGATTGTCATCGACGTTGCACCCATTAGGGTGCAGTTATGAACCCAGAGGGTAAAAATGCACCTTATATTGGGGTGCAATTTTGAACCCGATACAGGGGTGCTGCTATTGTACCAGTAGTCTGCACCCCTAGGGGTGCACATCTGCTCCCAATCTGCTCCCAATAAAAGGTTCAAGTCTGCACCCTTAATTGGGGTGCAGAATCTGCACCCCCAAGTAAGGGTGCATATCTGCACCCTTGGTGTGCTGCTATTGTACCAACCCCTAGGGGTTCAAATTTGAACCCCTATTTCTTAGTGTGTACGCAAGTTTTTATAAAGTATTGTTTGCACTGTTCATTTTGCAATCACTTTTTTTCATGACGCGCAAAAGGCTGTACAAGTCAATGACGCGATCCTAATGTCGGCAAATGACGCCTCTGGTGATCCGGGCTTAAGAAAGAATAAATTGTGTGTTTTTTTCAGTTATCACGTACGCTTGATCTTCTTTCTTTATAGTTTTTATCCTGTGCTATTTCTCACCCATGGTCATGATATTTTATAACTATCAGTCAGTCACAATCTCGAAAAACAGAGCACAGTTAAATACTTGGTAAAGGGTAACGCCCGATGAATATAGAGCCCTCATCGTTCAATGCGAGTCTGTGTGTATAAACGGCATAGGGAAGATCTTTCAAAGTCGAGGTTGTGTTAATATGATTACATTCTTTTAAAAAATAATGCTGCGTGTCTATTATCTTCAAAGTCCTTCAATAATTTGTTATATGGAATAACTTGGAACTAACAAACATTTGAAATAAATCTATCCACAGCATTATATCAACAGCAGGTTGGCTTTGCAAGATTCCCCCCCCCCCCCCCGCATTTTGTACACACTGACTTGCACTGAAGGATGCGGGCTCTATATTCATCGTGCTTTATACGCCGATTTCGCAGTTTTACCTGTGCTCGGTTTTCCGTAGTTCTGTCTGTCTGAATTAGAAGTATGTTCGTATTCGATATTCTAAAATACGGGAAAAGAAGAAAGTTTAGCTTATCTGACAAGACCTTGGTAGCCTTGGACTACTGGAAATATACGACAATGTTTTGCTTATGGAAACTACTCATGCTAAAGCTGGGTTCACATAAACAATCCGACGCGCCGTCGATGAGATTTCGATGGATTTTGGGGTGAAAGGGGCACATTCGGCGGCAAGTCTGTGATGCTTCGGCGATCAATCGGGTTTTCCGCCGACAGAAACGACTATTTTTGGTGATCGGCGGCCTGTCGGTCATTTTTAAGTGCGAGTTAAAATTTTGCAATCGATCGGCGAAGAAAGCCCTGGCGGCACCCATCGCCGACTTTTCAGCGGCTGTCGGCGTGCAATCGCAGATTAATAGACGAAACGTCGCCGATTAGTCATTGTTCCCCGTCCGATTACAGCATGTCAGCGAACCTGGGCAGTCATTTCCATCATTGTTCATTTATCGCCGACTGATCGCCGACATTTCGGCGGCTGTCGGCGTGCAATCGTAGATTAATCGACGAAACGCCGCCGATTAGTCATTGTTCCCCGGCCGATTACAGCATGCCGGTGACACATCTAAGACCCTACGGTGATTAGTCAACGACTAGCCGCCGGCGCGTCGCAGATATATCGGGGGCATGTCAGTGATTATGAAGATGGGGTATATATATGAGTGACATTGTGTGATATGTTATCATTATACGTATAGCCTTTTTCACATGGTCCAGAAAGGATGAAATTTTTAATTATTGGAAAAAGTATTTGACATAGAAACTGTATTATTTGCATGATACCTTTTCATCAGCTGTCATATCTAGAAAAACGCAGTTGTACAAAGCACACGTAATCGACGATACATCGGCGACGTGCCGGCGGCTAGTCTTTGACTCGGCCGGGGGACCATTGACTAATCGGCGGCGTATCATCGTTTTATCTCCGATTTCATTGACTCGGCCGGGGACCATTGACTAATCGTCAGCGTATCGTCGTTTTATCTCCGACTGAACGCCGACATATACCACACCCCCATCGACGATGTTCAAAGGAAACCGTCGGGGGAGGTCGGTTTTTTGTGAATGCTCGATAGCACAAGCGTTGCTGGATACCCCGACATCGGATCGCAACGTCAATCTCGCCGACGCCTATAAAATTTAACAAATCGCCGAGGTATCGGTACCGCCGATTTTTATCTGAACCAAGCTTAAGATACAATTAACCCCCTCCAATACATCACTACACTGCAGCTTCCGTTGGAAGGGGGGGGGGGGGGGGGGGAGCGGGGTACTTACCATGTAAGATGAATAAACTTAAATACGATATGGGTCCCTCTCATCATGATTATATTCCATGTTTCGGGTTGATTTTTGCATCGGATGCCGTCCATTATAACTAAATATTTTACAGCCAATTCCCTCTTTTAGAACAGACTATTTGAATATCTCTTTCATTTCCCTTTTCATTTCCTTTTATTTCAAATACCAATAAGGTCTGATCTGATTGAGTTCACCGGTCATGTCAATAGCTTACTTGGTCGGAAAATGACAATGACAAGGGCCGGAACTATGCCGGTATCAAACCAATCTCAAAAGCGACACGTTGAGAATATATCAAGATCAAAATCAGCCTTGCCTGGATTGGCTCCACGTTACAGAAACACGGTAAGAGTCATGGGCACAAATCCAAGGGGACAGGGGGACATGTAACGTTTTGAGCAAACAAATTCAGTCTGTTGATTGAAATCCAAACATACAGTATTATATTCAGGCTCACTTTTCAATTCAATGAGACCATGTGCATCTGCATAATTAGAGTTTATATGTTTCTCCAACATAAAAAACAGGTTTTATTTCGCATACTTGGTAAAAAAAAAAAGGTGCAGATAAATCGGGTTTTAAAGGTTTGAAATTCAAAAACTTCCCGTTCTCAATCACTGTCCTCTCTCGCTAGTACCTTTTGATAATTTTTCTTCTTCAGTTATGATCCCTATTAGAGGATAATGTGCATTCATAATACCATTTTTAATCGCCTCTTTGGATCAATTCACTCATTCATGTAGGGTTTTTTTTTAAAGTTCTTCCGTAATGACAGTATGTGCAAAAAAAAAGTCTTTTAAAAATTTTGGATATGTGATTTTATTTTTCCTAATACTCAAAATTTCCCCAGCGTTTATGTTTTTATAACTGTTTAACTATCTTTAAGTCATAAGTGCCAAGGGATGTCTTTAAAAAAATCCTATGTATATGGTGCATTGGAATTTCGTTCAACTATGCGCTCAAATTGCTGGTAAATGTATAGAAACATATGTTTTATAGGCCAGCCATGGAGACAGCCGTTATTGGAGGAAAATGGATGCCCTCCGTTAAGGGGACGGAATATGCGCTATCATTGAGCCATGCTGCGGAGTTGCGTAGAAAGTTTACAAAAATTACGTGTTTAAAATGACTTGTATATGTCTTCAATAAATCATGAAAAGAAACCCCCAAGGCAAGTTAGCTCTAACGTTTCGTCTATAAAAATACATGACGATCACAAATTTCCAGGGTTAACATTCCTTTTAGCTCCAATCCAGAGTGAAACGTAATAATATTGACACATAAGTGTATTTACCTTTAAGTATTCCCCTCAAAACAGTCAGATTCTAGCATCATTATCTGCCCCACTTTTCAAAATGAATGTGCGTTCTTAAAGAATAATTGCTTTGCTTATGATCAGTCCTATATATTCATTTATCATGTTGCTCAAGTCAAACGAAGACGCTGGAAATATGGTTATATCGAAACAATATAGTTTCAAATTATCCTTTAAAAAATCGATCAAACTACGGTAATTTCTTCGGACTAAGACAATTTTTTACTATTTTCCACTCTTAAGGATGTAATTTTTGTGCAGCCAGCCCAGAAATAAGCTGCTTTTGTGGACAGTCAAGTTATAGCCCCGCGGACTACCCCGCGGGGTACCCCGCTTTACAAAAATTACTCATTTTACACATCCTCACAAGTTTTCCAATTATATTTTTTTGGTAATTTATTGCATACTCACACGACTTCAAACTTTATGGCTGCAAAATTTCCTGACTTGCTTTACTCCACAAGAGTGTTTAGCCGTACCATTCCAGAGCCAAAATGGATGAAGTACCTTTAACATAATCTCAACTTTGCTGAAGCAGTATTACATAAACGAGAGAAGGGAGAATAGACGGAAAGAGGGGAAAGAGTCAGGGGCTTTGCTAAAGAATGGGGGAGGTTTGTCATGTCTGTCGGGTTTGACATCCTTCTTCCATTTTTTGTTGGTTAATTCGTAATTGCTAGTGACGTGTTTTTTTGTTTTTGTTTTTTGTTTGTTTTCAGTTGTTTTTGTTTGTTTGTTTGTGTGGTTTTTTTTTTTTTTGGGGGGGGGGGGGGTGGGGTCAGTTTGAAACAATTGTCAGCAGAACTTTTCCCTTTTATGAGGGCGGGTGGAACGTAAATGTAAACCATGTCGAAAAATAGGATTTGAGTACCTTTGCCTTCATCATTTCTGGCTGGTTGAAAATTTGGTCGGCGAATTTTGACTGATATTCTCAACACTTTAAATGTTCTGGCGGAGTAGGAGTAGTATCATGTTCATAGGAATTACATAGAAAACTCCATTCTGTATTCTACTGTTCCAGGACACATGTTCCTTAGATCACATGCGGGAAAGTTCTAGTACTGCAAGTTCACAAGCAGGCGATATGAATGAACCGGCATACCATGGAGGAGAACCTATGGCTGACGAACAATATGAAGAAGTATCATATTCATAGGAATTACAGAGAGAACTCCATTCTGTATTCTACTGTTCCAGAACACATATTCCTTAGATCACAAGGGGGAAAGTTCTAGTACTGCAAGTTCACAAGCAGGCGATATATACGGATCCCGAATACCATGGAGGAGAAGTTATGCCTGACGAACAATATGAAGAAATAAATGATTAATATTCTAATTCATCAACTTAACAGCACTAAGGCGCTGATCTTTTCTATTAAAGGTTATATTATTCAGAGGCGTATTTAAGAAAATAATAAAAATGGATATACGGGGTGTCCCTGAAAAAAAGGAAACCGAAGTTTATTAGTTAATTGCTTTAGAATTCCAAATTATTCTTTTTTTTTTAAGTATACATCATTGGAAAAACCAAGTTTTCTCTTCATATGACATAAGAATCATGATCAATAAATCCCGCATGATCAATTTCAGACAGTCTGAAGTGGCTGTGTCAGAAACTCAATTGTCCATAATAAGTGGATAGCTGCTTTGTTGGTTCATTAAGTTTTGAAATGATAAGAAATGATAAGAAATTTCTGATTACTTATTGTTAAAAATACACATCACTTGAAAGCTCAATTCTCATCTAAAGTATGACGCCGTGATCATAATATAAGGATCACGCATGGCTGAGCTGGCACAATGTGTACTTGGTAAATAAGGCACATTGTTCTGCTGACTCATTTATTTCCAGAAACAAAATTACAATGTCTGTGCTGCCTGCTCGGTCATGCAATGATCCTTCCCTTATAATTGTGGTCTCATATGAAAGAAAATAGTGTGAGCTTTTCAATGATGTGTATTTGTTAATGATTAATAATTCAAAACCATTTCATAGCTTGTCAAAAGCATAATGAATCCAACGAAGCAGCCATCAACTTATTCTGGACAATTGGGTTTCTGACACTGCCACTTCAAACTGTGTGAACTCAGTCATGCGTGATTTAATGGTCAAGTTCTTCGTATCCTATGAAAGAAGAGAAGATTAATTTTCCAATGATGTGTACATTAACCAAGATATAATTTGTAATTATTGAGTAATTTACCCATAAAAGTGGGTTCCTTTTTTCCAGGGACACCCTGTATTGCTGGGTCATCCACGTGGCACAAATTAAATTCAAGTTTTAGTGATTTTATTTCGGGGACTTCAAACAGGGGGCGTATGCCGGTTCCATCCTATAAGCTAGATCCCCCAATGCTTATTCACTGCTAAAACCAATCGAAATTAGTAAAAGCGAGATCATAATCAAGCAATACAGAAAATTATTTTTACTCTTCTCTTAAACATTTGTTTATAATCATCTTTTTAAAGGCGGGGGGGGGGGGGGGGGGGTGTCGTTGAACGCACTCAGTAATCAAATAAAATGTTGTCCAATTTCTCTCAATGATCATCAAATCGTTTGAAACCACTAAACATTACAGTGTTTGTAACGCTCCAGTGCGTTCTTCAAATTAAAGTAATGATTCCCAAGTTCCTGGAAATAAGCATCGATGAATTTGAATACATAAACGAATAAGCCAATATAAAACATAAGCTTTGTAGTGCATATCAGAATGAAGAACTGCCATAATTATGATAAGTACATCTTGGTGGTTCAGTCACTTGAGTTTCAACCGACAGGTTGAGGGTTCGAATCTTCTGCTGACGCTATGTATATAAGTGTGTGTGGATGCGGGTGTGGGTTTGTGTGTATATAGGTTCTATCATCTTGTAATTTTACATTATATACAAAACATTATTATAACATCTTTTAATCAATATAAAGCATAGAAAACAAGAATGAGTTTTGCTATACGCTTAATATGCCTTTATCTTATAACAAATGAGAACTACTATTGTATTCTTTTAATTACTTAATTATAAAGTGAACTACATGTATAGTCCATTTAAATTTAATGATTGTGGTCTGCACAGTAATGCTGCCTTATGTCGATTCGAATTACATACTCTAACATGTCTAACGTTGTAATTACTTGCTCATTGTGTATTTACCTAAATATTTTATGTATATGTTTAATATGTTATTGATTTGACCTGCATTCTTACAAGCTTATTCTTGGATGATCTTTGAAGGTTTGCATGGTGGAGCTTATAACGTGGAGAAGGTTTACGGTTCACCATGTGTGTTGGTAGGAGGAAAGGGAAAGAGAAAATTGGAGATGGATAGACGAGAAAGGATGACAAGAGAGAAAAGAAGAAATAATCTTTCGTGACACTGGGTGAAGTCCTGAAAAGGACTGTAGACCAGATGAGATGAGAGGAGAAGACTTGGTTGATGACCGATGGATGAGCAGCGATGGATTGAGTAGCGAAGGTTTGAGTAGATGAGGCTTGAGTAGGAGGTTACTCGACGTTTCGGACAGGTTGACTGTCCGTCATCAGGAGTGAAGCTTATTCTTTAAATTTTACGAATTTTGTTTATACATTTTGATTAATTTAAAAAGGGCAATGAGGACAACAGCCCCCTAGACTATAACCCCGGACTACTTTACCCCAGGACAACTAACCCTCGGACAATTACCTCCAGACAACAACCTCTGGACAACTATAGGACAACTATTTCTGAGACACTAACTCCCGGCGAACGGACATTTACTCCTGGAAATAACTCCTAACACAGCACGTTGTCCAGGAGATAATTGACCTAGAGAAGTATCATAGTGAAAATACCTTAGATAACTTCCCCGGACAATTACCACAAAGGACAGTTAGCCCCTAGGACAATCGTTCTCTGGACCATTACCGGGGCACATATCTGGAGGATCGTTGTTCAAGGATATTTTTCCGAATATTGTAATAAATGCATAAAATAAATAACATGTATATTTCTGTAAAAGTGATTGAATTCATGTTTTCGTGATATTTCATGTTTTTTTAAAATATCTTTTTAAGTTTTACCACGAAGTGACAACAAATCATTTCGATACAGAAAAAGGGGAAAATATAATTGTTTAGCGGAGGACTCGAAGAAGGAATCGGCCATGTTGAAACATCGGCATAACGTAGCACTACTTCTCTCTCCTGATGTCCCTCTCTCTCTCGTAACTCCTCTTTCTGTCTTTCTGTCTCTCTCTCGCCACTTCCCTTCCACTCTCTTCCCTCTAGCCTTCCCCTTTCACTAAATCTTCTAAATGGGCACCTAAAACTCAGTTTAACAGCTTCTTTGGAACCTGGAAGTTTTAATTGCATTGCGATATATCTGATTATACTTACATGAAACTGATATCCCCCATTGAGTAGGACATGTACCCGAGTGGCAGCCATTTAAAAAATGGGCACAGTGGGCCTCAGAGGCCGAATTCTATGTGGCCAACTATCCAGTTTTTTTAATAACATATCCATCTATAATATGCAGGGCCCTCAGGGAGAACAGTATTAAGTACTGATGAGGCTACCCTGGGTAAAAAAGACATATTATTATTATTATTATTATATACCTGTGTGCCAAATTTGGTGGTGTAAGATTTGGTATCTTATCATTGTTTTAATCTATGCATTTGGGGCCCCTTTAAAAAAAAAGGACCCATAAAACACATTTTAATGGATTTGGGGAGCTGATAGTTTCAGATTTCAATGTGACATATCTTATTACTCCTACATAGAAAGTGATATCTCACCCAGAGTGGGGCATGTGCCCGAGTTGCCTGCATTTTAAAAAAAAATTGGCACAGCGGGCCTCGGGTTCGAATTCTAGGTGGCCAAATACCCAATTTTGCTTATAACATATCAATCTACCGGTGTGCCAAATTCGGTGCTGTAAGATTCGGTGTCTTACTGTTGTTTCAGTCAATGCATTTGGTCCTTTGTTTAAAAATAAATGGGCGCATAATGCACATGTTTTTATAGATTTGGGTGACCTGAAAGTTTTACATTTCAAGGTGAAAGATCTGTTGACACCTACTTGAGAATTTATTTCCCTTAGTAAGTGGAAAATGTAACCGAGTTGCAGCCAATTAAAAAAAATGGGCCCAATGGGCCCCGAGGGGCCTAATTTTAATTAGGTGGCCAAATAGCCAATTTTGATTATAATACATGCATCTACCTGTGTGCCAAATTTGGTGTTTTTATCACAAAATGCACAATTATTTCACTATGCCGTCTGACTAGATTGGAGAAGTAGGTAGAGGTCAAGACAAATAGAACAGAGGTAATGTTTTCCTGTGCCAAATACGTTCTGTCTTGTAGATTTGTGTCTGAGTAAAGAGAGAGAGAGATCACATCATGGGAGATGAATAGTTTATCCTCTTCGATCTTAGTGTCTTTTAGGCTATCCATGAGCTTCGTAAGGTCTTTGACATAATGTTATGTCAGGCCCACTTGAAGACAGATTGTCTATGATGAGGCGATTACCAAAACGGCATCTCTTGGCGATTAGAAAACTGGCAGCTAGTCTGCCTGAACATGTTTCAGGAAGGTGCATGCTGAACCTGAGATGTCGAAATTGTAAGAGGTAAAAAACTTTGGGACGTGTCATAAAACTGATGTCTTAAAATTCAAACCATCTTGATGAACTTATTCACCAATTTAGTGTAATTTTGAGATTTTTTAAAAACTATTAATATCTTTATAAAGTTGTAATCGATCAAACGCAAATTAGCAACTCTGTGACCTAACTTTCAAGCACCTCTCCAAATTGCTTTGTACTGAAAATTTTATGAATTTCCATTTTCTTGTTTTTCGATGAAGAAATAAATGAGATGTGTCTCATACAGGAGTTGTGTGGAAAACAAAAGCAAAATTAATACCGTATACATTATTTAAATTCAGAGTGCATGATAATCAAATATTTTATTTAGAGAAAATAGATATTTTTTAGTACAAAACAAATGGGAGATGTGCTCGAGAAGTACATGTACGTCACAGTGTTGCCAATTTGTGTTTGGTCGATTACAACTTTGAAATTTAAAAAGATAATATATATACCGTCGACTCAAATAACTCGATCGAGTCATTTGAGTACTCATTCGAGTACGATACAGTACGGGGGAAGATCGGCTCTGCGAGAAAATTCCACTTCTTTTCCATCGAAATAATCGTCAAACCGTGAAATCAAAATGCCGGACTAGTTATAGTATTTCTCCTGAAATGTAAGTACAAATTTTTATCTTACCTGCCGAAATTAAGCGATGAGACCGACCAAACTAATAAGCGAGGAAGATTTGGTTATTTGTACATGTATCTCCACCGCCTAACGGCGGTGGCGATGGAGCTCCCTGCATGGAGTTATGGTTGCCGGAGGTAAAGCCGGGATAATAATATGATTGCTGGACCCTGTGGAACAACAGTATCATTAATGATGAGGCTACCCTGGGTGATGAAAAAATATTAAGGGGCCCATACATTGGTCTAGGACCAAACATGCGAACAAGTGACGCGAGGGAGTGCTTAAAAGTCTTCTTCAACTCGAATATTTGTTCAAGAGTTAGGAGATAAGATATGAGCATGATGAGTGAACACTTCTTTAATTATAAGTTATATTCTCTCATCTTTTATCATCATGTTCCAGTACCACATTGAGTAAGAGCGTTTAGGTAGAGAAAGACTTTCGGCTAACATTCCTATATTAATAATACTAATAATTATTGTGGATTCTTTTATAGCGCTCATATCTGGCTCATTTGCCACTCCTTGAATGCACTGCTGCCGCTCCATTATTACAGTATTACCCCGGCTTTATCGCGGCTACCATTGCAGCGCTCAAGCATTTTAAGCATTGTTGAGGAATCCCTGTCAGATACCCTATTACCTAATTATTATTTTTTTTCAAATGAGTTATGTCGTAACTGACCCATGAATACATGCATTTTTCTTTTGCCGAAAAGACGTGAAGTTTTCAAACCCCATCTTCACGTTTGTGCCATAATTTCTTGCACTTCAAAACAAGAACCGATTCACTGCTGCCATGTACGTCAGTACAGATTACACATTTTCAAATGCAATTTCATGTTGTGCTAGGAGTCCACTGGGCCGGCGCCAGTTGGTTCCAGTTTGCGCCCATGCAATTTGCTGTGGCGCCTAGTGTCGCCAATAAGGTGCCTAGTGGCGTGTAGTGGCGCAAACTGCCTTCCAACTGGCTCGTGGTGGCACCAAATTTGAATTTGGCGGCAAGAAAATTTCAAAATGTTTGAAATCTTCGTCGCGCCACTTGCATCGAGCAATCAGCGCCAAGTGTCCGCCAAGTGGCACCAAATGGCGCGAACATATCGCCCTTTGGCGCAAACAATCCGCCTATTGGAATCCACTGGAATGTAATGGTGCGCGCCAAGTTGCGCCAATGAGATTTCGCGCCACATGGCGCCAAGTGGCACCTTGTTTGGCGCCAAATGTGCAGTGGCGCGAGCCAAACGGCACCCGATTGGTGACTACTTCGCGCCAAATGCCACCTGGTTGCCCGCCATTCAGCGCCACTTGCCGCCTATAAAAGCAGGGCGGCATCGCAGGACTTTCTCACACAACTTGCAAGATTTTCATATAGTCGGCAAGTAGCGCCAAGTGGCGGCAAGTTCAAACCAATTTGGCGACCTTCGGCACACACTAATCACCAAGTGCAACAAAGTAGCCGTCTATTGGCGCGAATGGCGCCAACAGGGTGAATTTTGGAATCAAATGGCCGTGTAATGGCGCAAACTGGCGCAACATTTTGGAGCAAGCCGGGTGGCATTAGGCGCACGCCATATGGCACCCAGTTTATTCCACTTGGCGACACATGCCGAGCGGACATTAATTCGGCGCCACAGCGAGCCACTACGCACCAATCACATAATCTTTGGCGCGAACTGGCACCAACTGGCGCCGGCCCAGTGGACTCCTAGCATTACAGTCCATACAGATGCATCTATTATAGAATCACATATATCTGTTTAGAAACAGATCTCTATGGTTACAGCTGTCTAGCTTCGATTCAGAAGTCTGAAATTATTCCTCTCTATTGAAAAGAAACAATATAATTGATCAAGTGAACTTCACGCATCATGCATACAGCTTGTTTAAAAAAGGACACGGTTGGAGATATCCCTATAATAAAGCAATACATTTCACAATATCTGGATTTTTTGTCTTTTATGATTATGTGTTAGGGTCTATATTGAACTATTGGGAAGTTCGAAAGAACTGACTTAATCAGAAAATTGTAGTGCATGCCCAGACGTCAATTCGAGGAATACAATTAAATAAACTTATTTAGCCGCTAGAGGGCGTTAATAGATACTCATCAAATACTTGCTTTAGATGGTTGACGAATGCTTCGGGCTGTGATAACTCCTTGCTCCGTTGCTCGGTTGTGCTTTGCAACGGAAGCCCATATCAACAAAAACACTTGACGGAAGCCTATATCAACAAAAACACTTATGATTTAAATCAATGTTTAAGTCATTTTTCAATAGTGTTTTAGACCCGTTATTGACTAAAACACATCAACTAATTGCTAATCAATAAGAAAACTCATAATTCACGCCTGTATACCATGTATACGGGAATTAGCGTCACAACAAAAGTAATCTATCACCAACTTTCTTACAGCTATCGTCGATCCCTCGAATTGCTTGTGCTTTCTTAGTTGTCAGTAAATTTATTTTTGCTAACCATGTGATTCCTATCATTCCTTTCCCTTCGCCTACCTGCAACACACAATAAACGTATTCTTATAATAACGAAATGCTTCCTTCCGTTTTTAATGATATGTTTACCCAAAATAAATCCTCTCATAAGTACCCAACCCGGCGTTTTAATCACTATCATCTACCTCTACTGAGAACCCTTCAAGCTCAAAACACGTTTATTTATACAGCCCCCAAATTTTGGAACTCTATTCAAAATGACATTCAACTTGCCCCCTCACTTAATTCATTTAAGAGGAAATTGAAATTCTCTCTTATACTTCCTTACAATACAAATTAATATCAGTGCATTGTCAAATCACTATATTCACTACTGCTGTAGTATGCACAATGCACATCTCTCTGTCTGTCCTTTCTTCTCCTCTCCACCTCGCCTCTCTTTTTCTTTACTGTTCACATATGCAGCAATATTTTATACCCTTGCATTTTTCTCTTCCCTTGCTTTATTTTTCTGTTGTCTTATATCTTTTGTTTTTATTATGTTCACTGTATACGTGTCGTAACAATTTTCAAATTATGGATTTATAATTATATTATCATTCTGACTCATTTTGGTAATCTTCTATGTATATTTATATTTTTCTTGTTGATATATTTACATGTTACAAAAAACTATGTTCGTCTTTACTTCGAGGGATCCACATTCTACGAGCTCTGCTTTTTATTTCAGTGGATCCCTCCATTTCCACAGGTTTAACTTTAAAAAAAGAACTATTATACTGGATGTTTATGTATACTTTCTACTCTATAACCTTAAACCATGTAAAATGTATTATATTATTGAACATTGAGTTATATAATTGATTTTTGATTTTTTGTCAAAAAATAAAATGTTGGAAATAAAACTCAAACTCAAACTCAAAGTGAAACTGATACAATGTAATACTTGCATGTAGATACTAAAAAAGAATCACACGATGAAGTGTTATCTTTGAATGAATGAATGAATGAAAGAACTTTATTACCAAATACACTGATCACAATATAGTATACATTTGAAAAACAATGGACACCACTCGATAGCAATACTGTTAGTAGGGTGTGGCGCCCTTGAAACATATATAACAATGCACTTACATCATAAATGAATTACATTCCTTGTAAAAGATTCTATGACATAAAATTGAGTAGCTATAATATCTACACTATAGTCAGGTAGATATCAGTAAATATCAGTAAATACGTTATCAGTAATATGTTTATCAGTAAATATCTTTACTTTTTCAAATTTTCATATAAAATACCTTGTGTCTAGGGGTTCTTGAAATATGAAAGAGAAATTTGAAGGTACAAATTATATGTCAGGGATCTCCTGTTACAGATTTGCATTTTTCCTACACGCTATTTAAAATGTCTTAATTTCCTCGCTATTTGACGTCTGATTTTTTTCTCAAATTTATCTCCTTTTCGCCTGTTTCTCTTGTTACGTATTTGTGCTTACTGAAAACAGTTTCTTTTTGTGTCGGTTCCCTCCTTTAAACAGAACGTATAAAAACGTTACAGTTGTGAGGGCATATGGTAGGCTAAAGTTTCAATAAAGAATAGAGATATGACCTAGAATTCAAAAGCATACTGGTAAATTAACTTTATATCCTTACACATGCACGTTAAGCTTATCTGACTATATCTTCGTAATATAATACACGCAAAAAACCCCAACCAACCCTCGTTCAAAATCGTTCCTTATTTGCTCGCTCTCTCACGTATACCTCACAGAATAACATCCCAAACCATGAAACCTGATTGATGATGTTTATTTAACTCTGATATAACCGATGTATGAATGAAAAGTGACTTCCATCATGTCCATGGAAAGATATCTCGCAAGGAAAATGCTGATTCATTATAAATTTTCTGTCCTTATGCCCTTTGCATATACGAGCCGTGATTTCAAAGGACATTCATTAGTTTGGTCTTGTTTACCCAGTGTAACCACATCAATATTAATACTGCTCTTCATCAGGGCCATGCAGTTATTATTACCCCAGCATTGCCAGTACCCATTTAATAGACCTGGGTCGAGAGGGACAAATATGGGCAAAACACCTTGTCCAAGGATGTTAACACCAATCGAGGATCGAAACCCAGGACCTCTCATAATTATGAGAGCAAATAGCCTTCACCAATATACCAAGGTGCTCCCATTTAGGCTTATAAATGTATAGGGCGAGTCCAGACTAAATTCCTATAGGAAGAAGAAGATTAAAAAGAAAAAGAATAAGATAAAGACGAAAGTAGAAGGAAGTAATTGAGAAGCAGAGGAAGAAGGAAACGCTTAAAAAATACTGTGTTACCAGCCCCCCCCCCCCTTTCCAGGAGCCGCAGAGCGTTTTTGAAAGTAGGGGGGCTGATTTGATTTCATTCATTAATGACAATGATATTTTCGAACCTTTTTTCCGAGATTTCATGAAACGTGTCGGGGTGTGTGTGTGTGTGTGTGTGTGAGAGGGAGAGAGAGAGGGAGATAGGAGAGTCGGAGAGAGAGAGAGAGAGAGATAGTGCCAACAGGCGAATGAAGTTGTTTTCTATTGTTCGGAAGCGTGACTGCAGTACAGGGCTAGCGCGGCGTGTCAAAATGCAGACAATACAATAGTATACTCATGAAGATATATGGTTTGTAGCTTCATGAATCGTGGTATAATGTACCGGTACTGCAAACAGGAGAGTATCAAATGCAGTGCAACGCACTGAGGCTGTCCAGACAGAGATAGAACAAAACTGGAGCTCCCATCTCCCTGGTAGTACAGTTAAGTATCGGGAACAGTGCAAGCGGCTTGACATCGTAATATGGACACAACCATTGGGATGTCGCGATGGACTTCCATTTATATTGCCCTGGTCGTCTGCTTGGGATGTACTGCATCGACCGCAAGTTGTAAGTGATCGTATATATATGACACTTGTCTGTTATTGGGTATGGAAATGAATATATGAAAATGCTTCATATAACCTTGTGCATAAATTGTTTGAGTGTAGCGGCCGAATGAAGTGACTGGCGAGAGAGGAGGAAGGAGAGAGACGGAGGGATAAGGATGGAGAGAGGGACAGAGCATGCGATAGAGAGAGAAGAGGGGTGCGGACAGGGGGGGAGAGGGGGGCAAGAAAGATAGAATGTCAGGGGAATACTAGTAGACAAAGGGAATAGAAGAGGGAGAGAAAAGAGAGTATGATACATAGAGAGGTAGACAGAGAAAGAGAGATAGAAAGAGAGAGAGAGAGAGAGAGAGAGAGATACGAGGCAGATTGAAATGTATACAGGTACAGGTACATACGTGTACATAGTGTGTAACTCTAGATCTATAATGGTACGTATAGACACTGTCTATTGGCATTATTATGTGGTAAGCACAGAGAGTCAGAGGTAAGTGGGTGTATCAGAACCGACTATTCATGCTTGCATTTTTCATGAATGGTGGCATTTGAACAATACTATGCAATGAATATCAAGTTCATAATCTTGCCTGATACGTGTCACACCATGCTGAAATTGCATACCTAGGTCAATGGAGGCAGCTAGCTAATGACAATGATAGCCTTCCTCGATTAAAAAAAAATATCGAGTGACCACTCTTTTCCCTTTAGAATGTACTCCGATACAAATCGATATCCATTCCTAAACAAGTGAACACTGACGTGACTCCGTGGGAGTGAAAACTTGAGTGAAAATCCACTACTTCCTCTTTCGGGGAGCACTCTAAATACGATTTCACTCCTAAAAGCAAGCGATCATTGACGCAACACCTGGGGAGTGAAAATAGAGTGAAAATTCATTTTTCTTTTTTGAGAGAGTAAATTATTCTTATGATTTCTAGCTTTTATATAATAATTAAGGGAAATGGATTTAAAGTCGCTATTTCATATATGTTGAACACACTATTTCCAGTTCGATACTTCATAATGAATTATGAATACCTCAGTCACACCGCCGAACCGACTCCTAACCGACTAATTTCTGGCTGTTGGGGTTAATGTAATTATTTGTTCGGCCTGGTGTCTGCCTGGTGTTTGTCTGGTGTCGGTCTGGTGTCGGTCTGGTGCCTGTCTGGTGCCTGTCTGGTGTCGGTCTGTGTCGGTCTGGTGTACGGTCTGTTGTCGGTGTTGATGGTGTGACTGAGGTAGAAAGTGTACCGTTTTTGATGTGCAGGTGGTATACATGTGCCATAGGTATAACTTGAAATTTAAAGTATAAATCGTCTTCCCGATATGGTTACATTCCAACACAGTTTTGACATTGGTAGTGGCACTTCCCTTTCTTTTCTCTCTGATGTCACATTATGAAAGCTTAATATTTCTGCCAATCAGAATAGATGACCAGTTGATTAATGGTGAAGCAGATAGATTTTCTGTTCCCTTATCCAGCTCTCTCTCCCTCGCTCTCTCTCTCTCTTTCTCTTCCACAATCCAATCTCTTCCAATCTTTCTTTCTTTCTTCCCCCTCTGTTTGCACTAACTGAATCCGTGTTACGGTCTGTTGGGTATAATGTGTATACCTAAAAAGGATGACTGTATTATGCTAGTACATGCATGGGTATAGGCCTAATCGGCTTTGAACTATTAATTGTTAATCTCCCCTTATTCTCTCAACCTTTCTTTCTTCTCACTCTTTAAAAAAAAATGCAACTTCAAAAATCGATATTCTGTATTGAAAAGAGAATTAGAAAGATATTAGTTTAACTATAGCGAGAAGGCCATTCTGTCGATTTTATGATTGTTTACCTAAAGAATGACACAGTATTGACCAGTTTATCACTGTCTTACGAAATAGACAACACACCAAACTGTTAGCTCTACTCTTTCCCTCTCTAGCCCTTATTTCCTTCTATTATATGAAAAGAGAAGGAAATTATGAGCTCATGACTGTAGCAATCATTATTAAGCCACAAGAAAGTATATTGTTTTCGGTGACTGCTATGTTTATACGCTCTTTTCCCTTTTATTTTCAAAACATGACATGGACTTTTGAGGTTTCATCAAGTATCAACTACTAGTATTATTTATTTTGCAATTCCGATTAAAACTCGTAGGTAAACAAATCCATATCATTGAACACCTTGACAATATCGTAACTGCAATACACAATTTAAGTATAGAATACACGATTTAAGTCAGGGGACGGGGGAAAGAATGAGGATTGGACGTCCAATATTTCTTGTTCCGCGGTCGATTTCGAACACGATTCGAATGTCAAAACTATAAGCTAATCCTAAACCTAAACAAGCTCCTCAGAACCCAAGCCCTTATCTTGAATTTTTTAATGAAATGAAAAATCCACACAATGTCTGAACCTGGAAGGCTTCTACTCCGAGCATAACCCACTCCCACACTGATGGACTTGCTCCTAATAATAAAAGCGAATTTGTCTCTCTAGCCCACACTGTAAAAAAATGCGCAACATGAGGGTAATTATTTCAATTTATTTGTCAGACCAACTTGGGCAATTTTATGCCAAACTTCAATTAAAGAATTATTACTTAAAATGGGCAAAATATTACCTACGATGGGTAAAAAATTGGCCAAGATTGGTCGGACACATAAATAGGCGAAATTTTACCCAACAATATTTTTTTAAAGTGCAGTTGCGAACTACATTTATAACACCCACATGTTTAAATCATTTGCATTTCAGTAGTCAGAATGCAGGTTGTACACATTCGTCATGTTCGTTGTTTCTATGTCGGACGAACACCATGCAGTTTCAGTATTAAAGGTCGTCACAAGTTATCATCGTAGTAGAAATATGTATAAACTTTGTATAATTTTTGAATGGTCTATTGAGCCTAGCCTCATTTTGTCAGCCAAAACGGCTACAAAGAAGGCCTGCAGAAGAGTTTTGTTAGAGGATAGATATAGTTCAAATTCTACCGTGACTGGAAAAATTGCTATAATATTCTGTTTTGGTCAATATGTTGTCTGCAAGCATAGACGCTGATTTAGTGCTCAAAGATTTTATTTTACTCTAGCATGGTTTTTTTTTTTTACTATTTTTGTGTGAACTGAAGCATAAGTTACCTAGATTCCCAACAACAGAGCCTATGTGTGTAGTCTATAAAGTTCAGAGCACTTGTGTCAAGCACCATGATTAACTTCGTTTAAGAAGTGTCATTAGTTGGGGGAGGGGCGCAAAGTGTCCACATGCTGCTGTAGCTGGAGCCAATCGTCTTCAGGGACAAACTCTCTTTTGACTCTTAAATTAAAGTCATAAAGCCATAAGGCCATAAAGCCTTGCTCCGACCCTAGCTTTGCCAGTCTCTGACTGAAGCAGCTATAGTAAACAGGGCCTGCGGGGTGCAGTCAGACATTACGACTGAGAAGGGTTAGGTTTGTGCCTGCAAACTACCCCGTGTCAGTGATCATGCTGGAAGTCAGACACTTCCCTGGTTATACTTTACAAAAATAATACCCCTGAAGCAAAAACCACTCCTTTTCCCAGGGTCACGTCTCGCTTGAACCCAAACCTCGATCGGCCATTTCGTGACAGGAGGTCAAAAGCCACAAATCGAATACCATACCATACAAGGGTGATTTTATTCTAAAATCGAGGACAAAATGAAAGAATCACAGCGAGGTTGGGGGGGGGGGGGGGTGGCTGTAGGTTTCTTGGGGAATGTTAGATTCCATGATTCCTCCTACCACATGGAATAAATCTTGAAAGATGATGTACGTGGGAAAGAAGAGACACCAATCGAATGCCATACCATACAAGTGTAAACGAGGGGGAACTGAAAGCATCAATGCAAGGTGTTGGAGGTGGTGGGGCTATGGATTTTTCTTCTTGGAATTTAGATTTTCTTCTTCGAATGTGGATTTTCATGACTCCTACCACAATGAATGATTCATGACTAGTGGCGAATTACATACGGTATATCGAGAAGAGACACGAAATCGAGAGACTCAGTTTGAACATGACAGCTTCTCAGTTTTCGGGTTTTCTACCAGACAGGCATATATATAACTTTTATATATTGCAAATCAGTCAAAAGAAAGAGTTTAGGTACACGAAACAGAACATAAATAATTATTTGAACCATTTCCGATGCAAAAGGTATGATGAGATCACATACTACATATAATGCATGTATAATGACAAATAATAAATTAAGAGAAAGAAGAATAAGAAAAATGACACAGGTGTGGAAGGGGGTGCGAAGATATGGCTCATTCTTTGAATGGTGCTCCGACATACCCTCCAGGGACAATTGCTCCTTAACCCTTATTCTAAGATATAGATTTAGGGTTAGGGTAACGGTTGCAGTCGGGTTTTAGGGATATAGAAGTTAAGAAATCGACTAGTGAAGGACACTGACCGCCGAGCAATAAGCCACTTCGGAGATGCAATCTGAGCATGAGCAGATAAAGGTCATCTGTACCACATTCTAAAACCCACTGACACTAATATTCGATATGTGTTCATGAATGTCATGTAATCATTATTCAATTATGCACTAATGGTGCATTCCATGATATCCAAGTGGAAGTATTCTTTTTAAAGGGGGAAACAAAAGCTATTCATGAGGCACCTCTATCATTCCCAGAGTTATTTTTCTGAAGTGCACATAAAGGGACCCTCCATGTCTAAAATATCTGTGGATATTTGGGGTCATTTGTACCATGCGCTAACCCCGAACTGGCTTATTGTCTCGGAGCATGACTTGTGTCGTATGATATAGCTCTGCATACTGTACTATTGCTACTAAATTGGGCGTAATAAACGAAGTTCGGTTTGAAAGACACGCAATAGAAGGAATCCTTTGAACCCTTTACAAGGTATATATGTTTATAAAAGATATGATTGTATAGAAAGAGCTATCAGTAATAGAAGAACGAATGATGAAAGCGATAAAAGTTACCTCCATCGAGGGGAGAGGATTACACTAGTTGGTATGGTGGACTCACAGGAGAGGTGAGGTAATTGGTAGACCGTGACAAATGCGTTAATTTTGGGTGCAAGACACACAACATAATTTGAATGTATGAAAGGGTTGTCTTCGAAATGATTAATACCAAGTGTTTCTTTTTTCTTTTTTTCCTATTCTTGTTCACGTATATCCATCATTACTTACGCTCTCGAAATCATGGACGTCCAAAGATGACGGCGACTCCGTGATCGAGTGGGACGACCCGGAGGATACCTGGGATGCGACATCGAAGAGCGGTGACGGTTTTGGTCACGGTAGGGATGTGCTCCGCCTTCACTCTCCTACCTACGACAGGGCATTCGTCCGCTTCATCTTGGACAACGTCGGCAAAAATGATAAACTTCAAGTGTGGATGAAAAGTGATATCTGCATTGGGGTAGGAATCCCGTGCCCCTCTCTCTCTCTCTGTCTTTTTTTGTCCCCTTTCTCTCCATCTTTATCTCTATATCTATGTCTTCTCTCTTTCTCCCCCTTTTCAGTCTTTCTCTGTCTTTCTTTTTTCTTCTTCTTTTCTTTCTTTTTTTCCCTCTCTCTCTCTAGCTGCATACATGTAATATCGTTCTCTTTCTCCCCCACCTCTCTCTCTCTCTCTCTCTCTCTCTCTCGTTTTCTTTAAGGTTATGTGGGTTTTAGAACATCCAATAGGGTAATTCATATTGATGGTAATAGTGGTTGAACACGAGGTTATAAATTTATTTTTTAGGAGATATTACATGTATATGTAACATTAGATGATTTCTTATGTTCGCCAGGCCTTATATTGAGTATCCATTAAAATCGAAATAAAAGTGAAATTTCACTCTATAATTGGGTAAAACGAGTACATTAGTCGAACAATGTTTTCGGAAGTACTGGCATCTAAAATCTGACGTCGGAGAGCACAAGTCATAACAAATTAAGAAAGGTGAAAATGTCAACAAACTCTTTACAACATTGCGTCTATACTTGATAACGATTCATTATTCGCTTAATATCCCTCTTAAAACTGATCAAGTTTTACCCAAAGCAAATTATTATCTTACGTAGTAAATTAGGTCGGATTTCTCTAAAGTTTACACGTTGAAAAGGCATGTCTATTTCATCATTTTTGTTCACAATAATTCACTTTTTGCGCCTGTAGTGTAAAATGATGCCAGTTGCCAAGTTGACGAAGAAGACTAAAGAGAAGAATTTGGTTGCCATTATCGACACTGCCTGGGCGACTCACATTACGGTTACGACTCTGGATGCACACTATCCGACGATTAACAACACGTATTGCGAGTAAGTGTACTCTGTTTTATGGTGATTGGATTGTTCGTAATGTTCGTAAAACTCTGAAGTAGAAAACTGAAACGAAGAGAATGGTTGCTGTAATAGGCCAGGAGCCTGTTCCGAAATAGTCACCCCATTTTACGTTATGCGAACTGACCCCTTAAAGTTACTTAAACCACCCATGTCATTCACAAAACGCATGTCGGCTCGAACCAAACCGTCGGGTTCGGCCTTCAGAGCCGCCCAAAAGTCCCAAAGTTGGGTCGATTTCATTCTCACCTAACATATATGCCAAATTTTGTCAGAAGAAGAGGTATGGGGGTATATTTTTAAAAAATATATAAAAACTGATAAAAATTTCCATCAGGAAGGGGGTGTAACACGCCCCTAAAAGACACCAAAGTGCCCCTAAACCAAGCTCTGCTGCCCAAAATGTAGAGAGAGAGAGCGAGATAGAGAGAAAACGTTTTACGGCATTACAACCTTAATTACTCCAAAAGTGTGCCATTCAATTTAGGGTAAATTTATATATTATAATCTTGAGTATTGTAAATTTATTGGGGCGCAATTTAGTGCCAAATGATCATTTCAATAATAACTTATTAAATTGTGACAATCACATTGCTTTCTCAAAAGAAGTAAAATGATATTGTCAGTGTGTGTTTGTGTGCTCGTGTGTGTGTAATTGGGTTTTTACAGACGTGTATCAATCAGTCTATATGAGTATTTACCTTTAACGTCACCATCCGAAAGACGTGACTCAGTCTCGAACCTGGGTCCGCTGAATCAGTTTATAACTTCCATTGTTAACTGGATTACAGATTAAAGACAGCCCCCCCCCCCCCCAAAAAAAAAAAAAAAAAAAAAAGAAAAAGAAAAGAAAAAAAAAAGAAAAAAAAGTGATGACCTATTTGGAGTTGGAAAACAGCCCCACATGAAGTAACATTTGAGGGCGTTCGCTTGTCAGAGAATTTTGGAGTGGACAGGGCAGCTCTCAGCGCCTCCAGTGAACAAAATGTCGCTCCCAGGTGCCAGAGGGGAGAATAGCACGAACCACGATCCAATATTCTAATGAGAACGGCGTCAAAATCACTATACCGGTAAGCCGACCGAACTGCAAAAAGTCCGATTTTGGGACATGGTCCGCCTCTACCAGCAAGACAAACAAAATACTTCGAAGTTCATAACAGGAACTTTCTACTGATAAATTTCTCAGATACTCATGTGAACGATTTGAAATGAAGGGGAAAGCAATACAGATTGATAAGGAAGTTGAGAGTTTGTTATTTGTTCCGGTGTTTCCGTTTTGATAGCATTTGATTTACGCTGGAGTAACATGATATAAAGTCTGATGAAACCGATAGGGAAGTAATATATTAATCATGCTAATCACAATCATTAATGCATAAACATTGACACCGAAGACTTCATTAATAAATTAGCCTTCGGGCAAATTCTGAATGATCATGTATATTGTCCATATAAATTTATTCGGATTATTTAAAGGGGACCAATCACTAAATTTATTTTGCCCTGTATGTTTGAGATTCCATATTGGTATTCATGTACTATATTGAAAATATCATTTTCCATTGTAACATTGTGTGAATAGATATTGCAAGTTTACATACCGATTTATATACAAGGTAGCGACTTGTGAGTAGACTAGTCACCGCATAACATTAACAACACTCATTAAAGGGGAATGAAAGGCAACAAACGTTAGCCTATAGTCATGTAGATAATAATATTGTCAGCCTATATTACAAATATCGTGAAAATTACTCCTATTTGATTATCCAAGAAGGATAACAGTGTCTCCAAAAGTTGCAGTTTCCTTGCTATCCCATGGGGGCTGCCATTTTCTTTACAAAGTAATGTCAGAGCAGTTCTATTTGTGAGATCCCCACTGACCTGTACACTAGCTAAAGTGACACTTGGTGGGGGTACCAAGATGGCTGCCACTTTGCATTGGTGGCTTTATAGTTGTAGAATAGCTATTCATTATGCAACATCATATCCATTTATACAGGTAAATAGACATTTACTCCTATGACATCACAGTTTTTCAAAATGGCAGCCCCCATGTGATAATATCTAGCAAGGAATCTGCAAACTTTAGAGAGATTGTTCTCCTTACTGAGTAATCAAATAGGAGTATTTTCAAGATATTTTGAACAGGCTGACAATTTTCCACATGATTATCAGCTGTTTGTCGAGTTTCATTCTCCTTTAAGCAAGTAGGTATTGTCATCAGCCTAAGAGGCATGGAAGCTGGAGGGCTGCAGTCCCCTCCCCGGACTTTTAAAGTTCTGATATTCGGACATCCGTCACCTCATAATATTATTTGGGCAGTGAGGTGCCCGATTATCCATATTTAGGCAGCAAGTTGGCCGAAAATATGTAATTTTTGTACATTTTCAGTACATAATGTGTCAAAATCTGAAACTGGATAGTTGATATAGTTGGTATGATAAAGTCGTCACCCCCCCCCCTCTCTCTCTCTCTCGCGAAAACACCGGTACGCCTATGTTATTGGAAATATGGAATGTGTAGCCTGTCGCTAAATTGATCTTTCATCTATTCTTCCATGTCCAGGTTGTATTATCACTTTGGACTGGATGGGGAATACAATTTGACCGTACCTCCGATGCCACAGAACGGTGCAAACGTGACTCAGTGTGATCTGCAAACAGTAAAGGAACCAACATACGCGAATACAGGTAACAACTCTTACCCCTCCCTGTCACTCCAACGATACCAAAACCAGACCGACTACTGTAGCTTCATGTACAGACCGAACAAATATATTACATTATCTCAAATGGCCTAGAATAGTGTAAATACCTGTGAGGAACGCTAGATAACGTCTATAATTTGCCCTACCGTACCCTCCCACCTCGACGGCTGCCCGCACAATAGTCCCAGTGTTTCGCACGGAGATAGCGTGTGTATAGCATATAGCATATACACAGTCTCCCATTAGTTTTACACGTGTCCAGTACGGCTTTTGCTAAACAGTCGGGTAACGTCGCGTCGCGTTGGTAGAAATTTTCGAACATTTTTCAGGAAGGTGTCTTCAAGGGGACAAATTGAAAAAGAGTCCATCTCAGTATGATTTTTCCCGTTTTCAGGCTAAAAACGACAAACAAGGGAATAAAGAAAACAATATAAGGATAATGCAAAGAAAAATATGAACTATAAAGAGAGAATAGAAGGGTAGGAAGGATGGAAGAAAATATGATGAAAGGAAACAAAGAATACAGCAAAAGGAAAGTTGGGAAGTAAAAATAAGTGGATAAAAACAAAGAATAACATGAAGAAAGATAGAGACATAAATGATAGAAGGATAAAGATATTAAGAGTAACATAAGGAAAGATAGAAGAGCAGATGATAATTTGAATAAAGGAATAACATAACGAAAGAAAAGATGAAAGGAAAAAAAATGATAGGATAAAAGCAAAGAATGTTTTAAGGAAAGTAAGAGAATGATTTTAAAAAGAATAATATGAAAGATAGAGAGAGAGATGATAGGATAAAAAAAGTTTAACTTATATAAAGAAAGACAGAGAAATGATAGAAGGATAAAGATTAACGTGAGGAAGGTGGGGGAGAAAATGATAACAGCAAACAAAGAATATCATAACGAGAGGAAGGATGGAAAGATAATTGATAGAAGGATAAAAGCAAGAAATGACAAAGCGAGAGATAGAGAGAAAAATGATAAAAAGATAAATATAAACATGAAGAAAGGTGGAAGAGAAGATGATAAAAGGGATCAAAGAATAACAAAGTGAAGATGGAAAGCAATACAAAAAAAAGAGGATAAAAAGAATAAATATAAACAGTAACATTATGAAAGATGGAAAACAAAATGATAAAAGCAATAAAAGAATAACGTAATGAAAGGAAAGGTGGAAAGAAAAAAATTAATAAAGGATTAAAAACAACTGAATTAGTAATTACGCGATGCGTAATATATGTCCCCGCCAGAAGTGTAGATCTGTGAAATGGCTGTTAATTTATGTAATGTGAGAAATGAATTATCAAATTAATGTTTTATGATTATAAATGCATTTTCTGTTGATTTTGAATAAATTACAATAAATTTGCATAATTAATGAATTTCAAAATTCTGTGTAGAGGTTTGACAGCCCCTACCCAGCCCTATCAGATAAAACAATCAGATTCAAAATACGGTGTGAAATAGAGAAGTAGCATTTTTCGTCGATTTTGAATAAATTTGCATAAATTTGCATAATTGATGAATTTCATGATTTTGTGTAGAAGTTTGGAAGCCCCCACGTAGCCCTATCAGATAAAACAATCAGAATCAAAATCGACCAAGAAATGACGGAGAAGTAGCATTTTCTAACTTTTTGAGCACACACGGACGGACGGACACACGGACGGACGGACGGACCTTTTGTTGTATTCTTTGTTTCCTTTCATCATATTTTCTTCCATCCGTCCTACCCTTCTATTCTCTCTTTATAGTCCATGTTTTTCTTTGCATTATCCTTCTATTGTTTTCTTTATTCCCTTGTTTGTCGTTTTTAGCCTGAAAACGGGAAAAATCATACTGAGATGGACTCTTTTTCAATTTGTCCCCTTGAAGACACCTTCCTAAAAAATGTTCGAAAATTTCTACTAACGCGACGCGACGTTACCCGACTGTTTAGCAAAAGCCTCTAGTACAACTTGCCGTTGTAGGAGTTTTGATCCCCGTTACCCTGTCCCGTGTGACGAGGATGGTATCGTTTGGTCGAGTGGGATTGTTGCAAGAGGTCCTGGGTTCGAACAAAAATATTACATTATTTCAAATGGCCTAGAATCAGTCAGTTTAGAGTCTGTGTGAAGTCGGTTTGGCGGTGTGACGGAGTATAATAAATTAAGTGCCAAGGGCGGTGGCGTAGCGTGTGTTCATGCATTGAGAGGGAAGGGTTCCACGGCATCATGAGGGAAAGGGGGTGCACCAGTGTTCAAAATGGATTAACATGGAAACTGTCCACTGAAGGGGGAGGGGGATGGGAGGTGGCCCTAAGTCTACTTTACATATTCCTCTTTCACCCTCTTCCTGCCCTTCTCTTTCCTTCCTCCCCTCTGCTATTCGACGGGGGGGGGGGGGGGGGGGCAAGTGCTTCCATTTCTACGCCATTTTCACATTATACTCGCTTTGAAACATTATTTCCATTTGAATGACCCAGACTGCTTAGCTAACTGAGTCACTCCATTCAACAATTGTGTGATATTTACCTTCATGCTGACTGCTCGACTGCACTTTCTAATAGCTCCCAACAATAAAGTGCCCTGGCCCATTCATCTTATATTTGATATAATGAAAATCTAATGTGAAATCCCAGGGCAAACACAGTTAAAATTCATGCACAGTTTTTGTTGCAAAAGAAAAAATAGGAAATTGGAAAGAAACGTGTTCAATATAGTCCCAAGTTGTTCTCCTTTTATAAAAAGATATATGCATGAGATCGTTAAGTATTCCATCTATAATTTCCGCTGAATTTTAGTGTAAATATCTTTGAGGAACGCTAGATAAAGGCTCTACCTTGCCCTATAGTTTATAACCCTTCCACCCCGACGGCTGCCCGCACAATAGTCCCAGTGCTTCGCACGGAGATAGCGTGTGTATAGCATATTCACAGTATCCCATTGGTTTTACACGTGTCTAGTACAACGCCGTTGTAGCAGTTTTGATGCTCGTGACCCTGTCCCGTGTGACGAGGATGATATCGTTTGGCTGAGTGAGATTGTTGCAGGAGGTCCCGGTTTCGGGTCCCGGTGTCGACTCCCGGACCAGCCCCTATTTTGTTATTAGGTCTCCACATCACCTGTTCACTTTATCACAAGCATCAGCACTGAAGAGAGTCAAAAGGATGGATGAAGTTGACTAAAACATGCTTCTTTGATATTGAACCATGTGTGTCCAGGCTTTTCCCTATATTAATGATGGTGCTTGTGACAGAGTAAACAGTGATATGAAGACCCCGTCATAACATAACATAACAAAAAATTAACAATCCAACTCTTATCTTGCTATTTTATCATCTTAAATCAAAGAAATCTGATTAACAGTACTTGAGGCGCAATCGGAATAGAGCGTACCCCGAAATTAAGTACTAACAGCCGATAATCGAATGAAAAGAAAAGTCCATCCTAAGAATCCCGAATCTTTTATTAATTGCAAACAATCTCTTCGATAGTTGCCTTTTCCTTGCTATATATGAAAACAAATTTTTCAAGACTTTTTTTCTAATGCTGAAGTCCTTGTGTTGTGCATTATTTACAGCGATATAATGAAAATGACAACAGCAAATTCATTAGGGAAATGTCGAATGATCTGTTAATTCGTGCATTAACCCCGTCGTTTTTATTTAGGATTTCATTTATATCAACATTATCATGCGATCTGCTTGATTTCATTATAGGCCTACTGAAAAAAAGATAGCTTCCCAAATAAACTTTGTCCATTTTGAATCACTCAATAAAGAGGCTTTCCTTAAATAAGGGATGCGGATGAAACTGAGATTGTGTCAGCATGGCAAAGAAAATATCATAAATTCTGCTTGTAATAAGCCTATTGTTGAGTGTGATTTGACATTAACACCTTTTCTATTCATATGCAAACAAATCAATTGAATTAACTAACTGTTTTTAAACTGGAATAACAAATACATAATTGGTTTTGACCACATTCGTTGCTTCAGCCAAAACTGGGTATTTTGACAATACTTTTTGATAAGCCTGCTGCTCAGTCATCCGTTGCAGCACGGTTATGAATAAGGTATCATTTGAAATATAAGTTGCTCTTTACTATAAAATAGATTTTAAGCCCATAGATGTTATAACTTCTTAATAAGAAGCTACCAAAGTTGGGTATACTTTTTTTGATACGCACTATTATGCTTCCCTTAAAGGGTTGCTAACTTGGTTTGAATTGTGATACTAGCTAAGACAATCAATGTGGAATGATGCTCTGCATTTGCATAATTATATAATAATTTATAATAGATTAATGACTTTTTTTCCATCCGAAGTATATTGTTTCGGAAATCGTTCAAATAGATGAAAATTGTATTTTGTTTTGCAACTTCTGGAATGCATAAGATACTGTTGCTGGGTTCATGTGAAGCTCCAACTAACGCTTTATACAAATGGGAGACCGTAACACGATTTTTATTCCTGTTCAGTTGTGCTTGACAATAAATAAATTCAATTCAATTCAATTCTTATGGAGGGGGGGGGGGGGGGGTCGTAGACGATTTCAGGCAATCGCTCTCTCTCTCTCCCTCTCTCTCTCTTTCACCGTCCTTTGTTTTGGTAGGGGGATAGGTAAAGGGCAGCGCTACGCCATTATATCAACATATAAACCCATGATGTAGAAAGTTATGCCCGGTATTTAGCGACCAAAATGAATAACACACAACATGATTCTGATACTCTTCATTCACAGAATCATTACGAATAATAATATCTTCCTTCATTCAAAGTTATTGGATTTAAGGGCAACACTGTACCAGCACCAGCAGTTGTTTAGTTGTTATTTTTTAAATATTTCAATACAGCTATCCTCGTCTTCTACGGATCAATATTCTTCGCATTCTTTGTAGCTGTCATCTGGTTGTAAGTACATACGATTTCAATTAACATGATATTCTTTTAATTGTATTCTAGTATTCGAGAAAGCTCGGGATATTGCTCGAGCGGGCCATTTAAATGCTATGTCGCTACACTGTAAAAACTACAGTGCTACTTTTTCGGGGCATGTATAGTGACTGCATCTGAAATGCTGTTTTAGCACTTGTAGTGTGCTAATTTACCAGCAAAAAAGAAAATGTGACCGTGGCGAGCCTCGAACCAGGTTCCGCTGATTGAGAGGCGCTGACGTTACCGATAGACTAACGAATGCTTCTTGCAATCCAGTTTAGTCATGGGAGTCAAGTAGATAACATGAACTATGTGGTGTCGTCAATTCACTATGTAAAAATATGATCTGCTCTAAATCGTACGATGTGAGTTAGTCTAGCGGTAATGCCAGCAATTCTCGATCAGCGGACCCTGGTTCGAGGCTCGCCAAAATCACGATTTTTTTAATGAATGTTTAGCAGTTTAAGGAGCCGGTCCAGCTCTCGTGAAAGTGCTGAAATAGCACGCTGTGTGCATTCCAATAGCACTCTGAGTGCAGTCCCTATGCATGCCCTCAAAAAGTGCTCTATACAGTGTATATTGTCAATTTTATGTTTTTTCTATACGTTTGTGCCAAACAAAGAAAGAACTCCCCCCCAAAAAACCAATACAAAACAACAAAAAACAAAACAAACAAGAAGCATTTTTGTGTTTGGTGAAATTTCGGAGATGTGTTAGCGAATTTGACCCTATTACCTTTCCCCTTTACAATGTTCGCCCTTGTAGGGTCAATTATATCCCCAAAGTATAGAAGTGTTTTAAAAAAAAGTCTGTCCATATTGAATTCAGGATATTTTGCTGACGTTTTGTAACAGTTTATGATTCTTTTCAAAGGCGAAATAAATGTATGATATCAAGTCAACACTATAATTATTCAGTGAAAATATATAGTTAGAGGCCATAATTATGGGAAGAACATTACCCGGATTCATCTGTTATTCATATACTCTTTCACATCTTCTCTGTCTCTACCTCTCTTCCTGCTCTCCCTCTCTCTTTCTCTCTTTCTCTCTCTCTATCTCATGCTATCTCTACCTCTGTCTATCTCATTCTCGTTCTATATATCTCTCCATATCTCCCTTTTTATCTATCTCATCCTGGCCCATTCCCTCTCGCTCTCTTTGTCTCTCTCTCTCTCTCATATTCTCTCTCTACGTCTGTCTACCCCCCTCTCGTTTTTTATCTCTCCATATCCCTATTTATCTATCTCATCCTGGCCCATCCCCCTCTCACTCTTTCTCTCCTTTCCTGTCTGTCTGTTTCTCGTTTTTTTATTTACTCCTCTCGCTCTCTTGTATCTCAATAATCTCTGTATTTTTATTCCTCGTAGTCATTGTATAAAGGGATGTTCCGAAAAGAGCCTTCCCATCAATCATAATGGAAATACACTTTCAGTAAGTATATGATTATGACTGTGCTCTCATTTTCTCTCGGCTGTAAATACATCTACAACAAGCTTGAAAGTATCTCAGATACAAACAAAACCAACGACTGCGAATAAAATTATCTCCAAGGGGAGGGGGGGGGGGGGGAGGGGGGGGGTGGTATCGCCAATATTGCTTGAATGGGGTTTTCCCCACATTTTTGTGTCTACTATAATAGCAGATACAAACGGCGATATCAGCTGCAATTGCCGTTTATGTTTATAGACAAAATTATGTTTCTAAAAATTGTGGGAATCCTGGATACGCTACTGACCGTCTTCCAACAGTCGTTCCAACGGCTTTAGATCGCTTGAAACTTAGCAAAGTGGTGCTTCCACATAATATGGCCCGGAGACATTTGCTCCGGGCTTAGTATACTCAAAGCCCGGTTGCTTGGTATACTTTCGTCAAAAATATAGGGCAAGGGTTAGAGTGGCAAATGGGTTTTCAGTTAAGGTTGGGGTTAGGGTTAGAGTTAGGGTTTAATGCTTGGTTCGGAATTGAATTTAGGAATTGGAATAGTGTATTGTAGGGACTAGGGGTTATCTGACATAATTACGCTCGGACGAATGTTCCCCGGGCTATATTTCGTTGAAAATGTGGGGGAAGGATTAGGGTTGCTATTGATTTTTAGGTTAGGTTTACTGTTAATGTTAGGGTGTAGTGTTAGGAATTCTGTTAGTGTAACATATTGACTGCTGATCAATTTTCTCCCCTTTATGTGTTGCACAACTCGGAAAAAGCATCACGTTTCCTTATTTTTCATTTTCACCTCTATTAATTCCCTGACCATTATCTGCATCGTCTAGAATGGTTCCCAGGAAGATCATGTACCCCTGACTCTCCCGGGTATTGACAAGCCGAACAAGACCTCACTTCGACTCAGATCTGTCGACACATTCAGGGGGTAAGAGAATCAATCTACATGTCATTTTTCCTGAGGCTCATTTTTTCCGAAAATGAAATAGGGAACCCAGTTTCTGTTCGAAATTATGAACCTTCTAAATAATTAATCCTATAACCTTATTCCGAAGTTCGAACCTTCGGGTTAAACGGACCATCATAAAAAATCACTGACAAAACGTTTGATGGAACGCTCCCCTGAGCTCGAGATAAGTTAGGCTAATTATGCTATACTTAGAAAATTGGATTGAATTCTAATGTTGGTGTGTTAATAATTTTACTTTGTCTTGGTGTCGTCTTAATTCCTGCATTACTTTTTTAACAATGTTCGAAATTATGAACCTTCTAAATAATTAATCCTATAAGCTTATTCCGAAGTTCGAACCTTCGGGTTAAACAGACCATCAGGAAAACGAACATTTAGAATAATGAGCCTTCGGAGTATAACGCACCGAATGTTGGGAATTATGAACCCATTTTCATTTTCGGAGTATTGAACTCCCTGGTATATAGGAAGTTTGTATGTTCGCAAGTGTGACCCTACGAAAAAGGAACTTTTGGAAATACGAGTGCTCCCAGAGATTCTTTTGAATACTGGGGAGCTTTTCATCAAACGTCTTGTCAGTGATTTTTACCGACAAATGTTATAAGCTACTGAAATCCTCGCATCTCATTGGCTGAGATCAAATTTGTCATAAAAAATCACTGACAAAACGTTTGATGAAACGCTCCCCTGGACTCGAGATAAGTTAGGCTAATTATAGTTAGAAAATTAGATTGAATTCTAATGTTGGTGTGTTAATAATTTTACTTTGTCTTGGTGTCGTCTTAATTCCTGCATTACTTTTTTTAACAATGATTATATTTGAAAATTGCATACACTATAGAATCCCAATAATTCTCTTCGATTTTAATTATTTTTCTTTTTCCCCCTGTATTTTCGGACATGAATTAGGCTTGCGATTACCCATCTCGTGCTTGGTACAAGCGGTGACGGTCATTATTGGTACTTAAGTCACGCAAGATGGTACGGTAAGTCAACGCTATCAACATACTATGATACATTGCCACAGTATATTGATTACAGGAAAGGGTTGTGTTTAGAGAAAAAAAAATTATCTGCCAGTTTGATTTGAGTATCTGTCCCCGAGGTAATGCACAGTGTAATGGAGTAACGGACCAAAATAGTTTACAAATGCGCTCACCACCACCACCACCACCACCACAACAACAACAACAAAAAGGTCCTGATGTTTTAATATTTGATGACAGAATATTTGAGTGGTAGAGGGATTAGGGCGGGGTGGTAGTGTTACAAGTTACAACCCAGAATTTCTATAGCGTCAGTCTTTGGAATATATTTTTCACGACGTCTCTGCAATCAATTTTTGTCAGGGAGATTCAGTAGCCCTTGTTTAGCAAGTCATTTTGTTGTTTTCCAGTTACATGTCTGATACCAGCAATTAATGTTCTTTCAAGATATGATTCCTCCATGCATTGGCCCCAGCTGTGGTGCTACTTTGCTCAGGAAAACTTGAATGCTGTATAAATCAATTAAGTCTCACAATCTTATGTCCTTTTGAACGCCCCCCCCCCGTTTCAATTCACATTGGTATTTCTTTAATTTCTTTTGCAGGATTGCACGATGCAGTATTTTATTCATGTTATTTTACGTTTGTTTTCATATTCATATAATGCTGATGCTGTTCTGATACAATATCACTGGAAATATCTTGAAGCATAAGGTACAGCAAATTCATGTAGACTCCTTAACTCTAGAGTTAATCAACATTCAAGAATATTTTCCTATGAATTCAAAAAAACTAAACTATATACAATAATTATGATTTTTATCATTTTGTGACTTTCATGATATACATTTATTTAATTCCAGGTATAACTGTGGCAGACTTCATGTTCCCATGGTAAGGATAAGTTACATTCAATGTAAAAACTCGGTAGTCATTCTAGGGGGTCTTATTACCTTGATTCCAAAATCAAATATACAGAATGAATTATTGCATACGGAAATAATTAAGAAACCCTCATTATCGGAAGTGGCCGCCTATTGAACATGTATTGTAGACAGTCCAAGTATAAGAGTTGTCACCCACAAGATTTTGGGGCAAGATTGTTAATCTTCCATTTTGGACTGCAAGCACTTTGTTTGATTGTATTGTGATTTCAGTTGTTATGATCTTATATAAATCATGACAACCAATAACAGTTGGAAAAGATTCACAAAGAGTTTACATTATCATCATAACTTTTTTTTTTGCTTTCTGCCTTTATTCTTAAAAAACAGTTTTGAACACTTAACCATGTTACCGTACATGCTCTCCTTTTCATGCTCAGTCCCACGTAATCTCTTTCAGGTTTGTGTTCATCATGGGGACCTCCATCCATCTCTCATTTAACATCTTGCTCTCAAAAGGACAGAGTTATCTTTCCATCTTCAAGAAAATAGTATTCCGTAGCATTTCTCTGTTCATCATGGGCGTCTGTATTCAATGTAAGTTTTGTAGGCCTGCTCATATTGTTACCATACAATGTCATCTGTGTTGGTTGCGCCAGAATTGCCAGTAAAATGGAGTAACATTTAAACCGGTGAATTAATGCTACTGTGCTTCTCCGCTTCTCCGCCGATATTAACAAATGCGTAACAAATATTCCTGAAAGAATATAAGAATACGGTGATCCGATATGCCCCGGCGACGTTCGCTTTTGGGCTTTATTTCTTCAGAGATATATAGGGTCGGGGTTAAAGGTTGCGTTTTGGTTTTAGGTTTGGTAATAGGTTCAGGGTAAGGAATATAAGGAATATGTCTATCTAATCCTATTTTAAAGAACTATTTCAGGAACATTTGCATGATTTATGTGACAAAGTAGCCTATTTCACTCTTTTCAGTAAATTTTCTCTAATCAGTGTACTCAATATTATATTGCAACACCTCCTTAATCTGTTGTTGTTTGCACCTATAGCTCATAATGACATTCGGACACTTCGTATTCCTGGTGTTCTTCAGCGTTTTGGTATCACTTATTTCATCGTTGCCTCATCCTATCTTCTCTCGCGACGTCTTCAGGCACGCAGGGTAGAGAGAACAGTAAGATCAATTTTCCGATATTCAGTCTACTTCAATCCTGATATCTGAAAATATGCCATCTTTCTTGGTTAAATGAAAAATAAAATTTTAATCAATTTCCGGTCTTTAACTTGAATTATTAAACTGTTTCTCCTTTTGTTATTTGCTACATGTCTTTGTAATGCTTAGTATTCTCACAACAATTAGTTTTACTCCTGATATGTATTTGATTTTGATTGTTAACATGATTGATTCTTGTTATTTAATTTTTTATGTATAGGACCAGGATGTAAAACAGAGTTTGCACCTATTACTGATTCTTGTTATCCTGTTTAAATATATTTCAATTGAAAAAAAAAGAAGAAAAGTTGTTTGAAGGATGTGGGAAACATTTGGAAATATAGTTTAAACTCCACAATTCAACGTGTGATACTAATTTCAAACTCTGCTTTCTTTTTTTTTTGTTCCTCATTGACCGGTTTCAGAGTAAACTTTACATGATTTTTCGTGACGTCATAGACTACCTCGAGCTCCCAGTGGCTGCCTGCTTTCTCGCTGTTCATGTGTGTTTGACCTTTCTACTACCGGTGCCCGGATGTCCGTTGTAAGTTCATATCCGGGTCATCGATATTAAACCCATGTGTTTTCTTAATTGATTAGATAGCCTGATTTATATAAGATGGTAAATTATTAGGAATTTACTGATAATAACAAAGGTATGCGGGCGTGTGTGATTAGGGGAGGGGCTGGCTCCAAATTACTCCTCAAGCGAGAAAATATGAGAAGAAATCAATTTCAGAACGTCATTTTTTGTGAGTAATCAGTCGAAGGCGGGGGGGGGGGGGGGGCAGAGATTCACCCTCGTATTTTGTTATTCTTCCCCTTTTTTGTATGCTGAGATAAAGTTGAAGCCTCATTGTATTTGGGCCAGGGGTTGTAGAAAGGGGTGGGGGAATCATTTAAAATAAGTTAATATACAAAATAAAGGTTGTAACTGGAATTATCAATATGATGTAACCTTCCTGTGGGGTAATTTTTTTTGCTTTACTTCTGTCAATCTCGTTAATCCCCAAATTTTACGGGGTTTATTGTTAATTCTACATAACATTGTTGAACACTTACTTTTGGAAGTTGTAGCTTAAACCTATATCCGTTGGCGAACATTTGGATACTAAATGTCTATACGTTTCACTCTATCAAAGTTTTTAAAACGAGGGTTGAGAGTTGACCTAATCATTTTTTAAAAGCTGTCATAAGGGCAAAAGCGCAGCCAGAATTATCAATATAGAGGGCGTAGCAAAACCTTGGATTATCGATAAGGCCAATATGAGAATTGTGTGGTCCAAGGCTTTGCTTGGCTATATTAAATTAAATTTTATGCATTGGGATCATTTTCATATTGCATCGCAATAATTTCAAAATCTAAATCTTCATTTTCACCTTGTTCTCTTTGTATGCAGAGGTTATCAGGGCCCTGGCGGTCCGCTCGTCGGAGACGGTGAGTTGTTGAACTGCACTGGCGGAGCTTCGGGGTATATCGACCGAATGTTCTTCACCGAAGCTCACATCATTCTGACGAACACATGCCATGCTGTTTACCACAACATCAAGAATAGTGACCCGGAAGGAATTCTTGGTACTTTTACCTCCATTGTGCTGTGTGTGTTTGGTCTACAGGTATGCATCCAGAATCGCCTCAAAGACTTCAAATTAACCTAGTGCTATTGGCGTGTATACCACCTTTGGAAATGTGCGAACATGACAATGATACCAATAAAAACTTGATTTTTATAGTCGGTGCAATAGGGTGTTGAAATTGCTCGAGTTGATTTCTTGAAATTCTATCTTTGCGGTTCGTGTTTTGTAAATCTCCATAAATTATTTACTGACCAGTGACGTTTCGTTTCATATCTCATAATAAATTTTATCTTTTCTTAATCTGTTAATACTTTGTTAAAGATATGTAACTTTTTGCCATCATTGTGTAGTACAAAAAATATTGAACTATTTAAAGGGATACGCCACCGGGCGCCCGTGGGGAAAGTCAGGAATGCGTAAGCCCCATTCACTCGTACACAAAGTTTGTGCGTCGAACGCGTCCGTTGGACTATTAAAGTGGGATTACATTTCGACTGCACGAAGCCGACCGAATCACGAACGAAAGCTCGAGCTCAGTCGGAGCGTGCATGCGACCAGTCTGTCCGAGGTTTGCGCCCCGCGGGGCAACCGGCATGATCAGGTAACGATCACGGTGCCCTCTCGCGTCATTAAAACGTCCACAATCTGCGGTTGAGTATCCCTTTAATAATTGGTTTTAGGATGATACGAAAAAAAACACACACCAGAAATTTGAAGAAATTATTCAACAGTGAAGTCTTATTGAAAAATGTCGAAATCAATGTTGGTTTTAAATTCTTGCTACTGATAATTATATTTGTACCAAGTTACGAATACTTTCAAAATCGTGGATGTCATCATCACTATTAGAGGAATTAATATAAAGAATTTCCATGAGATGGTCATCCTAGGGCATTGATCCAGCGAATCAAACTCTTTAGCAGTCTTTATCCTCCTCCTTCCCCATCCTCACGCAGCAAACCGTCATTGCTAAGGAATAGGGCTGCAGGAGTTGTTCCTCTTAAATCACTAAACAACATTAACCTCAGAAATTCATAACGAGGTCGAAAATGGACGTTGTCGGACTTTTGTATTTGCATATTTTAATTGATATTTTAATGTGTTGCCGATATTATGTGTTTTGTCTTGTAAATTGAACAATGTCAGCACTTAGCTGCATGTTTAATGATTTTTATGACAATAAACCAATTCAATCCTCTTCATATCCCTTCCCCTTCCCTCCTACTCTCTGCCACCACCTTCCTTCATCTTGTCCTCTTCTCTCCCATCTCTCATATCTCCTCTTCTACGCCCCTTCCCTAGACTCCGCTCCGGTCCGCTTCTATACAGCTCTTATCCCCTCTCCTCTCTTCAAGAATGGTATCTGATGGACTTGAACCATCATAAAGTGTACATTTTAAAAGTTCAAAAAAAAAACTGCATAAAATACCACTTGTTTGAGATTTAGCATGGATTAAGCATGGATTTAGCATGGATTTAGCATGAATATATATTCATCCATTTTTCCTCAAGATCAGATTTTTTTTACCTCTTCACAGGCTGGGAAGATTCTCCACCTCTTTACTACCGTGAGAGGGCGCATCATTAGACTCCTCTTCTGGGGATTAGCGTTGGTAAGTCGAAATGGCCGCGAGACGACCAAAATAACCCGGCTAATTTGAGTCCAAAAATGATTTATCGTACCGTTTAATGGGCCTTTTGACCAATAAAACATTAACAGAAAATGCTAAAAATCAAATTCTTGGAAAATTAGTACTCCCATTAAACATAACGTGACCCCAAGTTATGCACTTGATCGGAACTGTTAGCTCGATTTTATATCATTCTTTGCTCATTACTAATTATGCATTTCTCATGCTTATTATAAAGCTACCAAATCTTTTGGAAGATATCGTTTATTCGTAGTAAGAAACAATGGCCTATCTGGACCTTAGCTTCGGGGGGGGGGGGGGGGGGGTCAAAACATCAGAGCCAATGGTAATCTAGAAAAAACAACTTTTCCAGGCCCTAACTTGCGTCGGAAGTGGGTGGTGGGCTTAGGACTTTGGATATTCCTTTACAGCTCATGTACAGTTTTTGTAGCAAAAATGAAATTGGAAAGAAATAAAGTCTTATGTTGTTCTCTTTGTATCAAAATATGTTTGTACGAGATCATTTGGTATTGAATCATTCGATGATTTTAATGTAAATATCTGTAAGGAACGCTAGATCACTGCAACATACTGCCCTAAGCTGGGACCTGTCCACCCCAACGGCTCTCCGCACAATCTCGGGGATTCGCATTGAGATAGCATGTGTGTCATTTTGTGTGTAGTTTCAACGTGTGTATAGTGTATAGTGCACGTTACCTTTAACTATTCATAATTTGCAGATTATGCTTATGATTGAATTTTATTTTTCATCGATATATCATTAGCAACAGCACAACGAGTCGTATATTTTTTTGAGCTTTAATTGCTTTTTGATCGGAAGTGTTTGGACAGGTTTGGTTCTTTATAATTTATCCATAAACTATTTGCATGATATATATTTCAGTTTTAATTTCAATTAATAATATTTGAGACAAGCGTTCAAATTTCCATAGTTTGTCTTGACACGTGCCCCAATATTAGCTTTGCTTACCTTTTTGACGGTTGGCTTCAAGACATCTACTTAGCATTGATTTTGCGAGGTCGCATTGCGACCGAGTGAGAAAATCTTTGAAAAATTATACTTAATTTATGAGATCTTAAGAGCATTTTCGTTACATTTTACTTAGAAATAATTGCTTCATAATGATTGAAAGAGCCAGTTATTTTTTTGATGGCCGAAAATCTGTCGGGGGTGTGGGGGAGGGGTAAATACGCTAGTGGTCTTAAACATTCATCTTAATTTTTTTTTAACGACTTTGTTTTCCGTCATTACCAGAGCTTGCGGGGGGTGTTTCACAAAGAGTTAAGTTTGACTTACAGTAGCACTTAAATTCCTAGTTGCGTGCGGTATATGACACATCACCGCGTTGGTCAGATCATGCTCAGGGGATGCGCGCTATTGGGTAATCTACCAATGAGATTACGCGGTTTTTTTTTAAATACTGTATGCGCATTGGCACTTAAGCATGACATTAAGTCAAACTTAACTCTTTGTAAACACCCCCGGGATCACTTTGTTTCGTACGAATGTCCAATGGTATCACTTCATATTCATATGTGTAATGCATGATCGTTAGTGGAGTCGCAATTGACCCCCTACTTTGCATAATTTCAACAACATTGTCCACACAATATGACCACTTTTTATATAAAAACAGATACAAAATGGGCTCTAAATACATGTATATCCCTTTTTATCGAGTACACATTCACAAAAAGTAAACGTTTTAAGAATAAAATACAAAATGTGCTCTAAATATATCCCTTTTTATCGAGTACACATTCACAAAAAGTAACATTTTTCAGAATAACAGATACAAAATGAGCTCTTAATATATCTCTATTTATCGAGTACACATTCACAAAAAGTAACATTTTTCAGAATAACAGATACACAATGGGCTCTGAATATATCCTTATTTATCGAGTACACATTTCTAAAAAGTAAATGTTTTAAGAATAAAATACAAAATGTGCTCTAAATATATCTCTATTTATCGAGTACACATTCACAAAAAGTAACATTTTTCAGAATATCAGATACAAAATGGGCTCTGAATATATCCTTATTTATCGAGTGCACATTTACAAAAAGTAAACGCTTTAAGAATAACATACAAAATGTGCTCTAAATATATCCCTATTTTTCGAGTACACATTCACAAAAAGGAACAAATTTAAGAGTAACAGATACAAAATGGGCTCTTAATATATCCCTATTTATCGAGTACACATTCACAAAAAGGAAAAAATTTAAGAGTAACAGATACAAAATGGGCTCTTAATATATCCCTATTTATCGAGTACACATTCACAAGAAGTTTTTTTTTCAGAATAACAGATACAAAATGGGCTCTAAATATATCCCTATTTATCGAGTACACATTCACAAAAAGTTATTTTTTTCAGAATAACAGATAAAAAATGGGCTCTAAATATATCCCTATTTATCGAGTGCACATTCACAAAAAGTAAACACTTTCAGAATAACAGATACATGCGCATTCACATGTTTGCGAACAAAATATGGCACTGTTTTCATGAATTTTCTTGCTCTCTCCAAAAAAAATGAATCCTTTTTTTCTTTAAATCCGCTAACTTTCCCGAAACTAACACCCCCTTTTCACACCCAACTATTATGCGCACACAATCAGTATGAAGTGACATCGAACACGAATCTGCGTCTTTCCGCCATGAAATGATTGAGTTCTTTAATTTTTAACATTTATTTTGCAGATAACCTGCAGTCTTGTTCTTTGTAAATGTTCCATGGCCGATGGCTGGATCCCCCTTAATAAGAACCTATGGTAAGTAGGAAAAGTAAAACATAAATTTTTATATTTTTTTTTTTGTTTTTGCTTCTTGTGAAAATAAAAAGTTGCGCTTAATTATATATGAATTATAAGATTTTCTCTTTAAATTTCATCTCATTTTTTAAAACGAAAAACACTGAATGAAAAATTTCTTGAAATTGCATGCATTCTTAAACAAATTTGTACCTTATAGTTCAGGGGAGCGTTTCATCAAGCGTTTTGTCAAGGATTTATACTGACAAATTTGATCTCAGCCAATCAGATGCAAGGATTTCAGTAGCTTATAACAGTTGTCGGTAAAAATCACTAACAAAACGCTTGATGAAACGCTCCCCAGGTCTTCTGCAAGAAGTACTGATGACTGTGCTGTTTGCGCTGCCTTAGTCCGCTCTACATGAATTAAATAGAATATAGATTGTGAATAATACGTCTGTCATCTGCGATCATGAAAAGGATAGTTAAAATCATGAGGTTTCACAAACATCTCTTTTACGTTCTCTGATTTATCTTTCCGCTAGGTCCGTTTCGTTTATCGCCCTCACCGGTGGAACAGCGTTCATTGTTCAGGCATTGTTTCATATCCTTATTGATGTAACACATTTCTGGAATGGAGCACCGCTCTTCTATGCAGGTGAGCAAAACATATTATGTTATTTTAACGAGTATTTATTTATGTTTATATAATTTATAATACACTATGTAAAATATGTAAAATTGTAATACTTTAGGAGGTGCGAAAGCTCAGTGGTTCCGTAACCGGGAGATCCCAGGTTCGAAACCATGTCGGTGCATTTGTGCCCTTAGGTAAGGAATCAATCCTCATTACCTACTCCTTTTGGAGAATCAACCCAAACAACGAAGATCAGAAACAGCGTGTGATCTATTTTTTTCAAAAAGATTTTACAAAGTTTAACACCGTGACGTATGTCCAAAAAAGGTCTCAAAATAACCCCGTATAGATATTTTTCCTTCGATTTTGCTTTCATACGTTTGGGAAGGAACTCTTTCCTCTTTATTGTATCGGGGATATAAGTTTTGACGCCGAGATACATGATCTGTTTACCATATGGATTTATTATTGTTCGATTTCTCTGTCATATTACTTTCAGGAATGAACTCAATCCTTCTGTACATTGGATCCGAGATAATGCATCCTTATCTACCGTTCTCGTGGCAGCCGTTTGTTGGCAACCATGCCGAGTATATTATCCTTGCCGCTTGGTCCGGGTTTCTCTGGCTCGCCATTGCGTACTTCTTCTACAGAAGGAAGATCTTCCTAAAGCTATGATGCCACCGTGATTGTGAAGCTAGGGTTAACACTCCATCGAGTGATCACGCTCCCGCGTGTCTGTGTGTCTTCTTCGCACAGACAAAGGTCATTTTAACAGCGAACTCACATACGATCGCGTATAGCCTAATGAAGAAATCCCAATTCCCTGTCAACCAACCTTTCACCTATTTAGTACCACTGGTGGACTTTATCTTTGGTTGGTGATGTCGGTGAATGCGATGTATTCAAAGAATGGTGTATGCGTGGTCGATTGACTGCTGCTTTTTCTTCTTTTCTTTCTTTTTTTTTGACCATGCCGTCTTTTTAACATAACGTTCGCTCAGTGATCTAGTCCAGGAGCGTGATCACTCCATAAAGTGTTTAGTCCCAGCTGGTAAATGATGTAAATTTATCTGACCTTGAACAGTACATTCAAGATTAACTATCGAAGGCGAAACTATGAACATTTTCTTTTCCACTGTCCAAACCAACATTTTCTTTTCTCTTGGTTTTTTTCTTTTGAATAGCTGAATCGCTTTTGTATTGGATTAAAAAAATCTCAAATCTATATTAACAGTACTGCCAATTAAGAAGACTGTTTTGTGTATTATAAGTTCATTGCATTTTCAAAATGAATTTCATATATAATCATTTCCATTTAAATACACTTTGTTTTTGTTCTCGGCCTGTTTATGTTTCTATTTTGATGTTAATATTAACGACAAAACTTTTGCAAAGCGCCAAGATAACTTTCAGAATCTATTTACTTTCTTGAATCTGTCAGAGAAAGTCAAATTTTACACTCGTGTTGAGAAATAAATGGAGGGGATGCAACCTGAGACCATTATGTCGGTGTATACTTCAAGCATAATTTTTGCTCCAAGTTATATTGGATAAGCTATACTGATAATCTTGACATGAGAACGTCATATTTCAGAGATTTTCTTTTTTTCTTATTCAGTAATTCATTTTAAACGAAGTTAAGATCAAGTATAGTTTATAACGATAAACAAATTTGTGATGAGAACGTCACAGTTAAAGGGATACGCCACCAGGTGGCTGGGGGAAAAATCATGATTGCGTAAGCCCCATTTTCACTCGTACACATAGTTTGTGCGTCGAACGTGTCCGTTGGACTATACTGGGATTACATTTCGAACAGCACGAAGCCGACCGAATTTCGCACGAGAGCTCGAGGCTCCTCGAGCTCAGGCGGAGCGTGCATATTGCGCGGCGAACAGCCAGTTCGAAGTTTGCTCCCGCGCGCGTCTTTTTTTTTGTAACCAAGCCTAGGCAGAAACCCCTTTTTGAAGACTTTGAAAGAGACTACAAGTATCGGACTTTCTTATTCAGTCACCTTATTTTTAAATAAGCAAAAGAAAATTTCGTAATATAAACTTCTGCCGAGGTTCGAACTCTTGGTTCTTTCACCAAGAGAGGACTGGATTATCCGATTGCGCCACACAGAACAGCTGCTCGATGCCCTTGCTCGTTTTATTATATCGCTATAATTCGTTTTCATGAATATTTATGCAGACTAGTCTTGACGGAATAAACCGTATTAGTATGAAAAAATGCGAAATCTGCCTAGGCTTGGTTACAAAAAAAAAAATACGCCTCCCGCGCGGCAACGGCATGATCAGGTATAGAGTACCTTTATATAGGTACTCTAATCAGGTATAGTGTCCCTGTATTAAAGAGTTGCGACATGGACGTCTCACTTTTGAAACAAAATGGCGTTCGAATTCTTTCTATTGAGAACACCAAGGTGCTCATCGGAATTGAATAGAAATGTTACGTAATAGTGGAAACAAAATGCCGTTCAAATCCCCAGTTGTCGCAACTCTTTAATACAGGGACACTAATCAGGTAACGATCACGGTGCCCTCACGCGTTCTAAAAAAAATCCTAAATTCTTTTCAGAAAAATGATAATTTTTATTTTTCTTACTTTATCTCGTTGTGGGAATCTTTCCTGTATTTGTGGAACTTCTACATTACCGTACTGTAGAGTTTTTGTCTTCATTATAGATTACAGCCCAAACATAAACACAATGCTTGAAATTCTAAACAGCGTTCATATCAAAACGATGAAAATATAATCAGCAGCAGTCTTTTTAAGATATTGAAAAAACTAAGTAATTTTGTTTTAATGATGTACATGTCCACCATATCGAAGTCCAAAAAATTTTCATGATCCCCCCCCCCCCCAAGGAGCTTGTTGAATGATAGACGTTTCGGTGACATTAATTTTCCACAAAGTTGGCAAATGCCGTATAGTTGTAATAATGATTGTAGTCAACAAGTCGATAATGTTGATTTAAACGTATATGGCAGTAACTTCAATTACACACATTTTTCATGATATTAAAAAAAAACCCCGATAATGGTGAAAACAACCACCTCCCGGATAACCATCCTCTAGGACAACTACCCCCTAGGGCAACCACCCTCTAGGACGACTACCCCCTGGGACAATTATCCTCTGTGATGATTACCCCCCTGCTAACTACCCTCTAGGGCAACCACCCTCCAGGACAAGTAACCCCTGGACAACTACCCCCAGGCAACTACCCCCTAGGACAACCATCCTCTAGGACAACTACCCCCGGATAACTACCCCAGACAACTACCCCCTAGGGCAACCACCCTCTAGGACAGCTAACTACCCCGCGGACAACTACCCCCAGGACAACCACCCTCTAGGAAAAGTACCCCAAATTGGACTTAACATCACATTGAACAAGATTGTGCTCGTTCGCTCTCCCAAATAGAACTTATATGGCCTTTAGCACAATTTCTGCCCCGACCTGCAACAATAAAGTTGACCTAGAGGGTGGTTATCCTAGGGGCAGTTGTCTGGAGGTAGTTGTCCTAGAGGGTGGTTGTCCTACGGGGTAGTTAGCTGGGGGGGGGGGGGGGGTAATCATCCTAGAGGGTAATTGTCCCGAGGGGTAGTCGTCCTAAAGGATGGTAGCCCTAGGGGTAGTTGTCCTAGAGGGTGGTTATCCTAGGGGTGGTTGTCCATGGGGTAGGTGTCCGGATACGGATAGTGACACTTAAAATCTTTTTAAATCGGTATTCTGAGAACCGTTTTAGCGAGATTTTATCTCATCTAAGACACGCCTATTTATGATGCATTAGCCAATAAGAAATGTCGTTAGATTTTACTTTCATCATGCTCAGCCAATAGAATTGCTCTCCGCCAGTCTCTGTGGCAAAACAGCGCGAATGCGTAATTTTTACAATTTGCAATACGCGTGCCTCAAAGCGCAAACGCGCTTTCGTTAGGATTTCCGTGAAAAATGACTAAGGTACCTTCCGAGGTTTTAGAAGACCATCACAAGCATTATTGAAAGTGTGATATTAGTTGGTAAAAATCTTGAAATAGAATTCGATAATCATAATGAGAATGTTGCTTGAGAAATATAGTCAGTTTTTGTTTATTTTGATCGCACGGTTAGCACCATACTTGTCCAAAAGATATCGCACTCACCGTGCATCCTAGAGATAAAATAGCCCCTATTCTATTTTAAGTTTTATTTTTCCCACAAATAATGATTGGCGTAAGCGTTTAAAGCTGCGAGTAATCATGATGCGTATGATGCCTTTACCTAATACCGACCTCTTAACGATGTTTCCAACGACTACGGCAAAAATTCTTCATGAAACGTAATGAAAATTCATCAGACTACTAGCCAACTACTGGGGAACAAGATCCAGGTACTGACGAGCGATAATACTTGCGCGTTCTTGTAGAAATGACGTCGCAATAGAGTCCTCTCATTTTACGCATAGAGGGAGAAGTGCGTTTTATTACCGACCCCTGCACATAAGTCAATGGCAATTTATGAAAAGAGATTATTTTAATGAAAATATGAAACATTATCAATAAATTGATAATACTTACGTTTTTATTCCTCATCTTGCTCTATTTTGGCTGTTCTCAACGTTGCTAGGCATTCTACGCGTAGTCCCATGGGTTGATTTGCAAAACGCGCGTTAGATGCCATGATACGCTTAATGGTCGGTATTATGACTGGTCGGTATTATTAGGTGAAGTGATCATACAACATGTATAGGCACGCAAGAGGTAGGAGACTGAGATAAAATACGAGATAAATATCGACCGCCGAGCAATTGTCACAGGAGCATGTGTCGAACAATCGATAGGAATCGAAGTTGCAATGGCTCTCCGATTGCACTGATTTGTATTTAACAGAGGGGGGGGGGGGGGGGGGTTACGACAGCTTCACCACAATCATGATAATGCCGGATGCACGGCCCTGAGGTGCTACTTGTTGCTACAGCAGGAGATACCTTGCCAGAGGCGTCGGGCACGCTTGTTGAGTCCAAAGAAAGTGAAGATGACGACCCCTTGCAATGAGTTGACGACGATAAATACATACCACATGGCATCGAGTTGCAGAAAGCTGGCAACAAATCCAGAGATCCAGGTAAAGCCCAAGAGCACCGAGATCTGTGTCAAGCAAAATGTTGTGAACCTTGTTTTTAACTCATTTTCTTTACTTTCTTTCTCTCCCTTCTCTCTCTCTCTCACTCACACACAAACACACACACACACACACACACACACACACCTTATCTCACTCCCTATTTTTGCCTGTCCTCTCCCTATCTTCTTTTCTCCTTCTCTCTCTCTCTTTCTCAGTACGATTTTTTATGGAAGTTAAACTTGATCAGCTTTTCAAATTGGCAAAAGGTGGGCAAGTTTCCTTAAAGGGAAGGTAAACCCTGGCGATTTAGTTAGCTGTTTAGTTGAAGGGCACATTGTTGATTATATATGTCGAATTTCAACACATTTGGGCCCCCCTAACGCCGTCAGCAAGTAGTTAGAAATATCATTTTGTCGTCTGCTAGAAGGTCCTATATCGATCGTGTGCGTCGCCATTTTCAACAGATAAGCCCCGCCCTGTGACGTTTTGTCGGACCTCTCGGACCAGAAGTACCCGGATGCCGCCATTATTACGCGTTTCAAAATGGTGTACTGCCAGGCGTTCGGATGCTCCAATCGGTCGGGAAAAGGAGGAAATTTGAGTTTCCATTCCTTTCCTAACTTTTCTGTTCAAAATGGCGACGCACACGATCGATATAGGACCTTCTAGCAGACGACAAAATGATATTTCTAACTACTTGCTGACGGCGTTAGGGGGGCCCAAATGTGTTGAAATTCGACATATATAATCAACAATGTGCCCTTCAACTAAACAGCTAACTAAATCGCCAGGGTTTACCTTCCCTTTAACCGGTAATGGTCCCGCGGAATGGAAAAAAATAAACGAAATGGTCCCGGAAATATTTTGGCATTTTTTCTTCCTATGCATTAGTAAGTTAATGAAGTAATCGAAGACTTTAAGTGTACCGATCACCAAATCATATTTTTGTATGTATTTTATGGGTTCCGTGTCGCCATGCTATAATGCAAAATATGAGTTTCAAATGTTGATTCCATAAATATATATGGCCAGTTCAAATACACTCCCCATAAACATCACAGCGACTTGTGAGGAGATTAGTCGACACACCTAGTTCTAGTTTTTTCCCCTTAAAGAAACCCCACACCTTTTATCAAAATATGGAGAAAAAAAAAAAGAAAAGGCGTAAATATTCTTTATTGAATGAACGCCGTTCACAACGTACTCGCATAAAATAGGGGCCAGCGCGGAACCGAAATCAGAGTTGGGTTCCGCGCGAGAGGGTTTTGTGGTTTCCTTTATTTCCGTAATACTCCTTAGCATTTAACCCATAGAACATGGAGAAGGCCAGGTGAAAGTGTTTCGAGGCTGATGTTATATATTGTAGCGGTACACCAATTATATTTGGGTGATTGGTACACTTTAAGGAACTGTCAGTCAGACGAATTGGACTGCATAGCAAATAAAATTACTCTCTTCATGCATTAATTTACTCATTATTGTTATGCATGCAATAAAGAATACAGCGGGGTAGAAGTGATGTTTTTTACCCTTCAGCAACAGTAAAACATCACATCATAAGTCAGTGACTATTATGCTTGTGTAATTCATTATCATGGTGATATCATTATGTCTGCCAATTAATCGACGCCGTACATTACCTTCGCATTAATCAGCAAGTCCATCCTCCATCCATTCTTGTGGAGAAGTTTATTGGAACCATTTACATTGCCAGGCTGTCTCCGAACCTTCAGCATGCTTCTCGTTGTAGATATAAAGAGGATCCCGTTTACACAGAGACATAGGGCACATGGAATCCCAAATGCTACCACATTGGCCATCGGCTGGACGATCCAACACATGACACCGTTTCCTAGGACACCATACCTCAGAAGCGACGCCTGCCACAAAGGATGGAGATGCAGCCCGAGTGATATGGTAAGAATAACGAGGGGTATCCCCCAGCCGAAAGCGGAGTACACAAGGAGCTTCCTAACCTTGCCTGCGTGGGCTAGGAGGGCAGTGGCTGGATCGCATGAGAGTGTCTTGCAGAGGTCAAAGGCAACAACGGTCTTCCAGAAGAACGTAGCCAACCAGAAATAATGAGAGGAAGCAGCGATGGCGGTACAAGCCGTTGGCAGATGAGTAACGAAATCCGCCACGAACGCCAAGAGAATGTGAGACAAAAGCAAAGCCATAACCATGTTCATGATCACTAATCCGTGTAGATTGCGAAGCTCTCGAAATAAGCAGTACGTGATGAAAGTCAACCCTAAGCTTACAGAAGAGATACCGAAGCCCACGCGACCCAGTGTCGTTGTCAAGGAAACCGTTTTGTTCATGAAGAGCTTGACGTCTTCAGGTGTCTGCAGACACACGAGCACAGAATCATTGCCGAAGATGAAGTATTCACTTGGATGAAAGAATATTCCTCTGGAAATAACAAAGAAAGTGGCTGCGACAGTAATAATTTCAAATTGAGGAGGCGTCAAGATCGTCATGACACAACTGGAAATATCTCGCTGCACGCCGAACACACTTACAGAATATTTCTTAGCGTAGCCAAATCTATTTTCCGGTAGAGTATAGATCGTATAATTTTGGTAAAGGTTAGCGGAGAGAAATAAACTCTGTTGATAGAGAAGCAAATTTTCGTCTGCTATGAAAACTGGCTCAAAGTCTGAAAGGTCCCCATGGAACCATTCCCCAACTTGAGCGAAGGTTTCTGGTAAAGGCTCTTGGTGAACCTGGCAATCGTGTGACAACCTGATTCGAGTTGGTGCACAAGGTAGACTTGCATCCCGAGGAGTGCTAGCTATGTAGGAATCTATACCATGTGACAGGTTCTTCATTGACATCATGTTGACCTCAAGGGTAAAGTGGCCTTTTTGCAGTACAGTGAATAGGCCTTTGCTGTTTATGGACCCCTCAAGATACCGGAAGACGTTCGCATCCTCTCCAGAGCAATCCCACGCTTGGTCCGCTTGATGATCTTCAATGATCAGCCGTGATGACACACTTTGGCAGCCAGGCCAATATGCCTTTCCCGGTGGCACGCATTGCCCGTTTACCAGCTTCAGCCCCGGCTCACAAAAGAACACCAAGTCCCTGTCCTCATACCACGGAACATGATTGAACGTATCCAGGATACCTGTGTGGCCCGAGCAGGAATGGCCCACGTCCAGAACACCATTACAAATGGCGCAGTTACTATTTGCAAATACTTCATCACCTTTCTGGACCATGTCCCCGATGAGTGTGCGACAGGCTACATCAATGTTGCGGTAAGAACCTTTGAGTTCCGGTCTACAATCGTGGATCATGTTGCTGAAACAGGATCGAGGGCCCAACGGTTCTACAAGAGAGTGTTGACCTGAGTTAGAATATCCTGGGCGTATGTAGAAGAATGTTTTGTTATTGTTTATGATATTCCCATTTGAATCATATTCGTTGGGTGTCCAGCAATAGCTGTCCTTTCCATCTTCGGATGGACAAACCTCCCACAATGTGGTGTTCTCAGATCCGTGACAAAGGCCACAATACATGTTTCGGAAGTGAATCCCATCCGGGTCATAGACGGGTCGGTCATCGTGACCGTTTGATGATGCCTCACAGAGTTGCTTGACCTGAAGAAGTAGGACCGAATATACCAGTTAGATATGACTAAAGTACATTCAAACATGTATTGGCAAGGTAGGATTAGATTTTATTGTGTGGCATCTGTTCAGAATCGTCATCACCAACCCAAAGTAACATTATTCTAACACCAGTGGGTATCTAAGCAACTCAAAGCGATTAACATTATTCAAGAAATTCGACAAGACCTTGACATCAATTCTGACCACGACAGGTATGTCTGCTTTTATTAGAATTCATTTGAAATTTCAGTATTTTTATATAAGATTTTTACTCAGAGTATAATTTATTAGTCTATCAATTCTTGAATGATTATGTATTATCTTTGTATTTTGTGAATTATTCTCACACACTCAGTGCTTTGTTAGTGTTTGTCATGCCTTTCGGAGTGATTGAATCTCTTTATAACTGTTTCAGAATAACTTTCTGAAGAAGTCGAAAGACGAAAGCTTAAATTTCTTGAGTATCCTGCGTCATCTTTGGCTTGAATTCATCCCACTATGTTCAAGCGAATGGTAAAAGTAGATTCAACATTATCATATTACTTATATATACATACATGTATATTATATGCACCATATATATAATACATTAATTCAAAATTTACCGTCTGATCTTGGTACCTCTGCGGGCATTTAGAGACCAACCAGAACCCATGCTCCTCCCTCGGGCTGATGGGAAGATTAACGCATGTCCAGAGTCCGCGATCAGGTAGAACGCTTGCCGATGCGTTCTTGAAGACGATCTGACGTCTCTCGATCATGACGGGGTCGTCGTGATCGTAGCAACAATCTCCAAAAAGCTCACAGTTGGGATCACATTTGCAGGTGTGACGTTGATTTTGGTAGTGACCTTCAAGGTAGCTCGCACAATTCCAGTTATAACAGTTTACACCAACGCTGAGGACACCTCCAAGGTGAAAGAAGAAGCAAACAATATATTCTTTTCTTATAGCTTGTATTCTATTTATAGACACCCCTAAACTTTTTTCCTATTTTCCTTTTTCCTTTTTTCTTTCTTCTTTTCCTCTTCTTCTTCTTCTTCTTCTTCTTCTTCTTCTTCTTCTACGAATCCTGCATTGTATTTAAATTATTATTGTTTGTTTTTCACTGTGTACATGGATCTGCCCCAAAGTAAATATTAATTTGTTGATGCCGTATAATCCTCCCAGACGCTTAAGATCATCCGATTCTAAATTGCTTGCTATTCCGAAAACTAAGAAATCATGGGGGATCGGTCATTTGCAAAATGCTGGACCTTACCTACGGAATCAGTTGCCTAAAGATATTCAGGTGTAGATTGCTTTAAAAATGCTGTCAAAATTCATTTGTTTAAAATTACATTCCAGTAGAGTTACTTTCAAATTTTGTTGTTCCATTTTTGTGTATTGTCGTGTATTGGTAAGTTTTTCGTCTCAGTCGCGCCTCGAGCACATTAGTCATGTGGAGTTGGCGCATTACAAATACTATATATTATTATTATTATCATTAAATGTTGAATAGCATCATACACGTTTGGAACAGATGTAATACTTTTTTTTATAAAAGGTCTCCAAGTTTTAGCAGACAATAAGAAAACAATTCGTCTGATGAGGACTCGAAGGGCGTTCACTCATATATTTCTACATAGAGATCACGCACATCTGCATGCTATTAACAGATTACACTGTAAAAACTTAAGTGCTGTATACACTGCAAAAACCAGGGTGTTAAATATTCAACACTACGTTGGTGTACAATTAAATGTATTCTTATGGTGTTATTATAACACCCAGAGAATCATTGTTATGGCTCCGTAATCAATCTGTTGGAATAGTTCGGTTGATTACACCATCGGGTGTAATTTATTTAAAACACGCATGCGCAAAATAAATGAACAGAAATACCGCGGGATCGCTAGCTCCTGATTGGTCTAAGCATAGTGCAGCAGCGCATGCTCCAAACACTTATATGAATATTCATGATTTTCAGTAGCGTATGGTTTGGGGTGGCCCGATTTTAATAACTCTTACCATATGCATAAAAAATTATAATGGGTATATAAGAGCTTGCACTAGACGGTACCAACAGGATAAGATTATTAGGATAGGATAGGATAGTACTAGGATAGGATAGGTTAAGATACACATGTAGGATCTGTGTGTACCAAGATGATATAGGACATGGCGTTACTCTGACACCAGATATGGTGTAAATTATTTTTAATACCATGGATGGTGTACAATATTGGTGTTTAAATAACATTGTTTAAATAACATTGTTGAATATTCAACACCATTCTGGGTGTTAATTTTGATTTAATCCGAAACTAGGTGTTCTTTCGGTGTTGCAGGATATAGATACCGGGAAAGAATAACTTTTAACACCCATGGTGTTGAATTTAACACCCTGGTTTTTGCAGTGTATAGCACTTTTTGAGGGCATGCATAGGGACTGCACTCAGAGTGCTATTGAATGCACCCAGCGTGCTATTTCAGCACTTTCACGGGAGCTGGACCGGATCCTTAAACTGCTAAACATTCATTTAAAAAATTGTGATTTTGGCAAGCCTCGAACCAGGGTCCGCTGATCGAGAATTGCTGGCATTACCGCTAGACTAACTCACATCGTACGATTTAGAGCAGATCATATTGTTACATAGTGAATTTACGACACCACATAGTTCATGTTATTTACTTGACTCCCATGACTAAACTGGATTGCAAGAAGCATTCGTTAGTCCATCGGTAACGTCAGCGCCTCTCAATCAGCGGAACCTGGTTCGAGGCTGGTAAATTAGCACACTACAAGTGCTATAAACAGCATTTCAGGTGCAGTCACTATACATGCCCCTAAAAGTAGCACTTTAGTTTTTACAGTGTATGTTCTTTATTTTTTCAGTGGTGATCAAGGTGATCTTAAGCGTCGGGGGGGGGGGGGGGTCCATTTCACCCAAATATCTGAAAAGCAAGTAAGCAACAACAAAAAAAGGGGGGAGTCCAAACCCCCGTGACCCACTGGATCCGCCCCTGCTGTCCCCTACCATCATCACAGTTGATCCACAGCGGTCTGTTTCCGTCCACGTCATCATCATCATCTTCAGACGGGGTCCATCTCTTTACGAGACATTCGCTTATCGACCTCTCCTCCCCTCCGCAAAGGATGTCATTCAACCGCCGAGGACGAAGTGAATGCCATTCCCTGAACGTCTTTCCCTCATCAATCGTCCCGAACACGGCTCCCTCTGGAAATCCGAGCTCGCGGCAGACCACATTGAGAACCCTGGGCAGGGAGTGCCAGGAGAAGACGGGCGGGAAACAAGGGGTGTACCACACCCATGTGGTGTTCGATGATGATGATGAGGTGGTACCCCGTAGTTGGAGGAGCCCCGAGGAGCGAGACTCACGGCCATCATCGTTAGCAAGCCGGGCTTGCAGACCAGCGTTCACCAAAACTGTGGACCAAAATTTTACAAAAAGTCTCCAGTCCCAAATAATACTCGACAGATGTCTTTATTCGTGATTATTCAAGAAAAAAAATAATCCAGGTGGTCCTCCCAAGACCCGTGTAAGGGGGCCTGCGTGTGATCCTCACAAAAGAAAGCAGCCCTAAACAACTGTTCTTTTAATTCTTTCATTCTTTACAAGCGGCTGCCAATATATGCCATGCTTTCATAGCCTTTGTCTGAGTTAGAACCATGATAGAAACAAGGCAAGATCATATTGATCCTCAAAAAGGGCGAGAATCCTGGATGTTAAAGGAGAATTATCCCCACGAGTCTTTTATCATTGACCTAAAACAGAATTCTAAACAGTTTCTGATAAAGTAAAAACATCGTATATTCGAGAATCGAGAGGATGGGAATTGTCGATTGAATCCTCCGATTTTTATTGTTCTCGAGAGTAAAGCAGCGTCGCCATGTTCCCGGTGCGATCGGGCTGTGTGACGTAGGGCATGGAGTTGGCCGTAACGCATTGTAATTGGCTCGCAATAGTTCACCAACATTATTTTAAAAAGAGTTTATTATTATTAATAATAACATAAATTACGCAAGAGTTTCATAATTAAATTAAATAAATCAATTTATATTATCTACGTAACTATCACATTTGAAAAAACATTTATTAGAGTAAAATAATCATCGTAAGTAAAACGTGTTCCAGGACACACTAGCTTGATTATACGATTCGCCCGGGCATAAGCTTAGCCCGCAGATCTACGTGATAATCGGCCTCCGTGAAATGATCACTGCAGATCACATCATTTTTCCGATCAAGTTTGAAGTCTTTTCCTTGGAATTTTTCCACGTTCAATATGGTCACCCAACGCTTGAACAATTGCTGACATTTATGCGGGTCTGGGAACCGATGGAATGATTTCCCTATCGTTTTCTTGGAACAGTTACAACAGCCGAACGCTTGACAATACACCATGTTTACCGTGTGTATATGCAGCGCGCGCTTCATGCAAGCTAGCTACTAGCTAGTGAGTTCTCCATCCCCTACGTCATCACGCGCAAGGTTTTATGGGAAATTTAGAGAAAATGGACGCCGCCAGTAGGAGTAGACATCGTAAAAAGTGGTCTCTATTTTCTGCTCTTACAACGGCATCAGTTGGTCTAAAACGGTGATTTTTATATCAAATTAAATGTTATTTTATTCACTATGACCCTATTTACATTTAAAAGCCTGGGGATAATTCTCCTTTAAGTTGAAGGTCATGGGTCGTCCACAGGCCATAGAAATAACTACTGTGGCCATTCGTAATCATCAGATCTAAAACAATCGTAACTTAGTATTCATCATGATGAAAAGGTATTTTCTTCAATATTCATGCAGGATTTTGATCATCTAAATCCTGCATGAATTTTAAGGAAAATAACACAAACTCGCATGTCATACATATGTCTTGTAAAAAACACCCCAAATATGCCATAATTATGTTTGTTTGGGTTTTAAACTTACATGTATTGTGACAAATGATTAATCATGAACAAAGCTAGCTCCAGCGGATGTCCATGGGCTGCTTCAGCTAGTGAACTCATAATCATGATTATATGTATAAATAAGGATATAATAAATAACAGAATAAGGAGAAGAAGCTTACATGTTAGTTGTGAAACGAAGAGCAGATTTAAAATCGTGGCCATCATATAGGTTGGTCTGGTAATATTTCTTTGCACGATGATATTCCGAGCAAGACGTCACTGGAATTAATTAATTTATTTATTACCATTAATGTTCAAGGAGCACTGAATTTTAGCAAATATAAATATTATGCACTATGTATGGTAGTGTGACCATATTTCGCGCATGACCAAAGTTCGTGCACAGGGCAATATGTCAAAACTATAAACAAAATTCGAGAATCTCATAGCATCAATGGATACATGAACCTAAAATTACGTAGGGAAATCTTTGAAATTATGTGACAAATTATGAAAAGATCGGCACATTATGCAACTTTTCGCGTCCGTTCCGAAAGAAATATGAATTTACCGACAAGGGTCTAGAAATCTTCATTTTGAGAGAAGATGTCATCAAACTTGTAAGTAAAACATGATACTAAATGACTGTATGATATTTTGCCTTGCAAATGATGCAGTGATGCAAATTGTCTTAGCTTTGATGGAATGCTACGTTGTATATTAAATAAGATGTAAACTCACGTGCGCGAAGTTTGGTCTCACTGTTTTTATGACCTTTCTCAGTGCTGTCAACCCTCCCGCCACCAAGCTCATTCTTCCGCAACGACTCTGTAAATCTCCCGCTTTATGAAAAAAACCTTCCGCCAAACATGTAAAATTGGAGTAAAAAGCCACTCGAAAACGCTGATGACCTTTTTTTTTTGGCTTGTCAGGGAATTAGAATTTTGGAGTAAAAAGACAGCCGAAAACGCTGATGACCCTTTTTTTTTTTTTTTGAGTAAAAACATCCCCCACTGAGTGACTCCCTACAAGCAGTTCCCCAAAGTTGACAGCCCTGCCTTTCTGCAGTTCCATGTGCGTTGCGATCCGACATCGAATTTTGAGATCGCGAGATCTACGAAATTCCTAAGCTTGTCGATGAATATTCTTCACGGACCCATTTGTAATGCAGAATTTCGCCTTCCGTTTGGTATAAATCGATCTCAATAAATGAATGAAAAATGTGAGAAATTATGGATCGAATGTCACATTCCTAACGATTTCTATAATGTGCGCGAAATATGTTCACCCCATCATACACTAATCCTACTTTTTAACATGAGTAAAATTATTCAGTCTCGGTACAAAACAACAGTACAAACACACTCGACTATCGACTCGAGTGTTGGACTATTGCACAAGCCTGGTACCACGTGAGGGTATATCTTACTAAAGGCATGGTCACAACCCGCCGTGCGGGTTTTTAGTCCGTACGTGTTCTGCGGAGGCCACGTCCGCCACGTGTTTCTGAAAACGTGGGGAGGGAGTAGCAAGAGCAGGGAAGGAGTACGTCAACGCACTTCACACGCACTACAACGCAAGGTGTAAGTACGTGGCCCGCACGCCACGCCTGGACGTGAGTGGTTGCGTGCATCGTACGTTGCGCACCTGGTAAGTGAGTTGTACGTGCTTATAACGTGCTTACAACGTACGATCGCCGAGCGGTTGCCTCGTTATCGTACGGAGGCCGTACTTTCACGTACAGTGTCCTTACTGACTTGTAGGGAGTAAGTGCGTGAAAGTGCGATAAACGTGAGTTTTTTCCCCGTCACCATCTGCCGAGTCTTCATCGCTTCTCATCTGTTCGTCGCCTGCCTTTACATCATCTACGGCCCGTTTCTGTTGGGCCTCTCTGGCCCTGTTAGCTGCCTTTGGAACCGACCCCTTTTGTTAAGCTTCTTGGGCATCTTGAAGACGAAATGGTGATACTCGTCAGTCTGCTCGGCTTTTATATATCCTGCAGAAATCAAACTCACGGAGTCCGTTGTGCGCTCGTTAGCAGCAGAGGGCACGCACGTCAACGCACATCACCCGTACTGGGGGTGAATCTGTAGACCGCCCGCAGCCTGAACGCAGCGAAAGTTCCTCGTGCACTAAAAGTGCTACGGCGTGTCTGCGTGCTCCCAAATCCGTACTGAGACGGTACTCACCAAATACGGATCCCCAAATTTTGCCCACGTTTTTGCAAGTAGACAGCACGCACTTGCATGTACGGCGGGATGGGACCATGCCTTAAAGCATTCACAGGGTCCGCTCGCTATTCATAAGGACCGCCATTCATTTAGCATGCGTTATGAATAGCGGTCCTTATGAGTAGTTATGAATAGTGGTCCTTATGAATGGAGGTCCTTATGAATAGCGAGGTAATTTGTCTACGGTTTGCTTGCTGTTTAGAAAGACCGCATTCATACATAACTGCTATTCATTTAGTCAGGCGTTATGGATAGCGGTCCTTATGAATACCGGTCCTTATGACTAGCGAGGTTACCCCGTGAGGGTATTATCTTACTAACGCATTCACTGATGTACTGTTCTACACCTAGGTATAGAGAAGCAATGTGGATCAAATGTATTAGTTTGTAGGACATAAGCGCAGTGTCGGGGTTTGAACCAACACCTCTCTAGTCAATTGTTTAAACGACAGCTCAATATTTGGCCACTTGACTGATCCCCCTCAACAATGTCTTTATAGTTGTGCTTTTGAAATCAACTTTGCAATGTCGTTGTTTTTTTTTGTTTTTTGTTTTTGTTTTTTTAATTTTCTGGACAATATACCGCATAACTATTAAAGAGTAAACTGTTATTTAAGGGGGTATACTCCGAAGATCACACCAAATACAAATCTTAACCCACTGCCGACGGGAACCGGCTGACTCCTGTATCGGGCCTATGGGAATGAGGAAATGAAGTCTTCAATGAGTTAAATTGTAAACATTACCAGTACTTCAGTAAACAAACCTTGAAGCATTTCATCGACATGTTGTTGGACATGTTGACCATCATATTTCGATCAGATAAATTTAGAGGTAAGATAGAAACTAAACGGAGCATTAATATTTTCCATTACTTCGTAGATTCAATACTTTTTTCCTTCAATTCAAGAAAGGTTTATCAAAAGAACAAAAACCAATGCGTTGGAGCCAAAGGGTGAATTGATCATGTTTACATGGTTTGAATACATATAAGACATCAAATTATACAAACATTATCAATTTCAAACACATGTTCATTACTGCACCTAAAATTACCGATATGCATGTACATTGCTTGATCAAAACGAAGAGAACAACCATTTCGTAAAGTCAAGAGGTGCAATTTGTAATTCATTAAAAGGGTAAAAGATATTTACAGCGTGTATAAAGTTATGTTGTTATTGCTAGTATTTGACCAATATTGAATATTCCATTTTAATTAGAAAAATACACATACATCATTCAATTGTTTGTGTATACACACAAATATAAGACGGAGTTTTAGAACAAAGGCAAACTATGCCCTGCAGATTATTTTGTAAATAAATCATTAAAAAAATTGTATCAGGCATTGTATTAAAAGAAAACGTAGAAAATGTCACGAGTCTAAAAGTCACATAAGCCGCCCTATGATGACACCTTGAATTTCCTGTAATTATATTATACGTAAAATAAACAAATCAATAAAATCATTTAAATGAAACTGATAAATTAAATGGCTTTACTTGTCAGAAACGTTTTTAAAAGTTGACTCTGGCTCAAAATATGGTTTACATAATTATTCAAAGTTGCATAACAGTTACCGTAAAAACTATATCAACAACAACAACAACAAAATGAAACACAGCTAAAAGGACAATACAGTTTGATCAGAAATGTGCAAAAAGAAACGAACGAATGGTAAAATGTTTTATTTTTACCTGGAGAAACAGTTTGAGCTTCTGTCGTCTGCTCTGTACCATTCTTGAAGGAGTAATGAAGTTGGGATCGCTCTGTATCTGATTTTCTTTCCCCGTAATGGATGGAGAGATTACACATAACACAAACAAACTAATAAACAAGAGATACTAATGGTGTCATGGATTTAAACTCACATCCGAGACGGTACGAAGATTATTTAAGCATCAGATACTCCATATATAGATTATTATGAGAACTGAATTGCATAAATCATTATCTCGAAGAAACTTATTTTATACAAAGAAAAATAAGAATTTCTAAAGAATATCATAAACATCGGAAAGGTCTGGAAGATTGATGAGTGAGCTTAAAGAATATTGAGAGGCTTTTTTGTTATACATATCATGAATTTGATTAATGACAAGATTAATGTAATCACGTGGCTACGGCATCGCCTGATCGCCTACGCCTAATGGTCAATATCTCTTCAGTTCTTGGGGTTGATCGATGGTGTGGAGGCCACTCCTTATGTTATGGCCACAACTTAAAGGTAGGTCACAACCGGTCGAGCACCTCCTTGCGTGTGGTCGGCGACGGATTTCGCAGAAAATCCTTGCGTCACACGCACGGGTCTGCATGTGTTTTTTCAAGCACGTAGGAGCACGCATGACACGCAAGGAGGCTGTTGGACATGTCAATCAATCTCTGTGTGTGGCTACATGTTCTGATGAATGCACGTGACACGCGCAGCCAACATTAGTCGGAAGGTTTGTTACTCCAAAACCCCATTTCATATTTTGAACCATATTTCATTTTCGGAATTACAAACCTTCGGAATAATGATCCCTATTTCATTTTCGGCATCATAGGTATTCGGAAAAATGAATCTTCGGAGTAATACAGCAAATGTTGGGAATTATGAACCCTATTTAATTTTCGGAATTATGAATCCCCTGGTATGGGAAATTTGTTTATTGGAATTATGAATCTTCCGAACTACGAACCTTGGGAAAAACGAGTGTCCCCTTTTCAACAGCTGCTTTGGTCACTGGCCTCGTTTTTCACCATTAAAAAAAAGTTCTTGTACATCATTCGGCACAAATGGCACAAATAGTGTGTAGGTATGATTTTTCTTATCGGGGGCACATAGGGTTATCATGCTTATAGATTTTCTACAGGCTGGCACATGAACACAAGATACTATGGTTATTATTGTGAGAAGAGGCGTAGTGACTGAGCGAAAAACAAAGCATTTTTAAATGATTAATTGCAGACCTTATGCAGAGTTACCACTGAGTTTCAATTTATCTTATCTTATAATTTTTCTTTTTCTTGGAAGGGAACTGAAAATATGTGGGAGTTGGGGGAATTTGCCCCCATTCCCTTCATTGCTTAGTCTAGTTCTGGACTCTCTTTACTGAATTCTTTTTTCGACGACTGTACGTACTATTATGCCGAGTGATTGGCGCGATCCGGAAACCTGATGGCCCGAGCAAAAGAGAGTCCAGTGAAATTGCTCCACGCTGACGTCAGGGGTCCAAAGTTCACTAGCGCTTTAGCATGGGGAGGTGCGGCCAATTTTAATTGCTCTCCCTGAAAAATCTCAGGGAAAGTCGTCAGCGTGGAGCAATTGCACTGGACTCTTTTTTTCGGGGCCAACAGGTTCTCGCGATCGTGCCATCACTCGGCTTATCGCGTATACTCGGGGAATAAAAAAATCAATAAAAAAAGTCCAGAACTAGACTATTCATTGCTACGCAGTTGGGCATCAAGCTAATTGATTTTGTTTTTACTTTACCTTTATTATTGAAGAAGCAAAGGCGCATACAGGAAGTTAGACTACTTGTGTTTTTTTGTGTTGTTGATTGTAAAAGGTAAAAACATTTACAAAAGTTATCAGTGAAAGGCGTATCGAACATGTACATTTTTTGCTGTTAACGGACCTACCGGGAAATAATGTCACAGACTGATATTGCTGTCTATTGTAGAGAGTAATAATAGATAATAATGGACACAGTATTTCGTTCTTCACATATTTAGAATTATTACCCCACTCTAGCCTATCTGTACTGCTAAGGCGTTGAACATGTTGAAGCCCGGAAGTAATTTATACCCACCGTTACCCATGTACTTCACCTGGGTCGAGTGAGGCACGTGTCTTGCCAAATGACGCTAACTTCGTGCTGTGCAGGGACTCGTCACTGGTCTAATGCTGTTTCTCTCCCCCCCCCCCCCACAAGTTTCATAGAGTATTCTGATTGAAAAAGACAAAGTGGGACGCAGGGGTCCTTTATCCAGAGCAGAGGCATCGCAAGGTTGGAGCAAAAAAGCCAAATGTCACCATACTGTATTTACCAAGGAGGAGATTTCAACACTTAACTCCGTATAATTTTAAATTGACATTTTACTTTTGGTGACTTCGAGATGAAAGTGATGAGAAATATGCACTTGAGAAAAAAGGGAACCGCAATATGATTTGGAACATTATATATACACACACATATATATATATACTCCGAATATTAGAATATTATAAAATAGATGATAAACTCGAAATAAATATTTCTACTCTGTCACGGAATTCGATATTTATTACGAGATTATTACTAAAGGGTACATTAGGTGAACACACAACAATGCAGTTTATTTCGTCATAATAGCGCCCCCTACATTAGGTGGACAGTTGAGCATAGAAATATGACAAAAACGGTCCACCTAATGTAGCCTTTAGAGTTATATATAGATATATATCTATATACAGTTAACAACAAAATTATTCATACCCCTTGGAAAATTCTAGTTTTTTGCATTTTTCCTAAAAATGAATGGTTAAATGAAGTTACCTGCACATCACTTGAATACATTTAGTTATCATCTGCAAATGAATGCCGTTTCCGGCTTCACCTCGTTTGCATAACAATAGAAAAGGTGAGTTATCCAAACTGGGCGATGTTCAAAATTATTCATACCCTTGGTGATTTATTGACTTTGTCAATCAGTATGAACCCGATCCTTGTGATTAATGCTTGTAATTCACTTTATTTTAATACACCGTCACAAGGCTTCCGGAGGGGTCTCTGCTGGGATATCAGGCCAGTACCTGTTCTCCAATGGCTCAATCTCCTTGAGGATGTGTCCACACATGCCTTCACCTGACCTTCAGGGAGTTCATTAGATTTCGTGTCCTACAGGTGATGCAGTTATCGACTTCATGATGACAGGACCATGATATTGAAATTTTCGGTCATTTATTCCATGCATTTTAATGAAAATTCTGTATCTACTTATGAAGCAAAGCACCATTCCTGAAGAGCCCTTCCCTTTTGCACTGCCTGTGGGAGGGTTCACGTTTATTCATTGGCCCCATTCTTAATCAGAGTGCTCAGGAAGGCCATGTTGGTGATATTAAAGTCATTGCATGACTCTAACGTCAGGTCACCATGAATAACAGTATGTAACCTTTGAGTACCATACACATCCCACATTGACTGTTACTGTATATCAATCTTCATATGGTATATTCTTTGTATCTTTGGTATGAAAGCTACAATCCTTGATATCAAAATGAATGTAAACCAAATTTATACCATATGCCCTCCATGTTACCAGCTGCAGTGCACAAAATGCTACCACTTTGACAGTGCACTGGAACATAAATATCAGTATTTTAAGCTTCACTAGAGTACCCACTTGCAGGTGTCAATATCAAAAATGTGTCAATCAGTGTAACTGAATAAACTGATAAAATTGGCACCATCCAACCTTTAGACAACTACCATGGCCTCCCTAAACATTCTTAATAAATAATGGAACAAAAGTATCAGGAAATACCTTCCCTTGACAGTGCAACAGTGAATGCCTCTAGGGAAGTCTCTCCAGGAAGAGTGCTTTGTTTCAACTTAGAAATACAGAACTGTCATTAAAATGTAAGGAATATTAACGAAAATATCAATATCATAGTCCTATCCTCATGACGTCTAAAACTACACCACCTGCAAACACAAAATCTGCTTTAAATCCATCGAATCCCCTGAAGACCAGGTGATGGCATGTGTGGACAACATCCTCAAGGAGATTGGGCCATTGGAGACCAGGTATTGGCCTGATATCTCAGTAGAGACCTCCAGAAGCATTGTGACAGTGTGAAGAAAGTGTTACGAGCATTAATCACAAGAAATGGAGACCAGGTATTGGCCTGATATCTCAGTAGAGACCTCCAGAAGCATTGTGACAGTGTGAAGAAAGTGTTACGAGCATTAATCACAAGAAATGGATTCATACTGATTGACAAAGTCAATAGATCACCAAGGGTATGAATAATTTTGAACATCACCCAGTTTGGATAATTCACCTTTTCTATTGTTATGCAAATGAGGTGAAACCAGAAACAGCATTCATTTGCAGATGATAACTAAATGTATTCAAGTGATGTGCAATTAAATTCAGTTAACCATTCATTTTTAGGAAAAATGCAAAAAACTCGAATTTTCCAAGGGGTATGAATAATTTTGTTGTTAACTGTATATATACATAAGTGTGTGATCATGTTCCTGACAATGTGATCGCACCTCGTCCACACTATATCAGTTCACTATCTTCACACTATCTTACACACGATCTCTTCGAATGTGGCGGGCATGGGGAGAGAGTAAAGTAAAGTAATTGTTCAGAGGCAGTCACATTCCGCTCCCCCCCCCCCCCCCCCCCGCTTGGTGGTGCTTGGTGATGCCCCTAAGCTGGTAGAGACCTGCAAGGTGAAGTGATATGGGCTGTTAAATGCAAACGTGCATATCGATGGAGGAATTTCAGGGAAAGATGATCGTGTAGAGTATGAAAAGATCATACCTTTCCGAGAATTTGAATAGTGAAAGCTTGATTAAATGCGCTACTCTTCGAATAACAGGGGACGACGGTGATGCGTGCTCTGTTTATTTGCTCCTCTTGTGGTTCCTGATGCAAGTTATTATCCCTCTTGTCTCTTGACTAGTCTTGCCAAAGGTCTTACCACCTATCAATCTTAGTAAGATGGTAATGGAAATTGGGCAAGGGTGTTGCGGGATGGGGAAGAGGTATGTGCAAGAGAGAGAGAGAGAGAAGAGGGAGAGAGAGAGGGAGAGAAGATGGAGAGAGAGGGAGAAGAGGGAGAGAGAGAGAGAGAGAAGATGGAGAGAGAGAGAGAGAAGAGGGAGAGAAAGAGAGAGAGAGAGAGAGAAGGGAGAGAGAGAGAGAGATATAGAGAAAGTAGAGTTGTCGCAGTATAGTGGTTTAATCACCTGAATGAGGATGAAAAGGTCGTGGGTTTGAGCCCCGGCACGGCTCTTATAATTATGTCCTCAAGCAAGGTAGTTGACAAGGTACCTTTTCATGAGTTTCAAAGTGTTGAAATGTTTCACAAAAAAAGTTTCTTAAACGCTTAATGGAACAGCGAATTGCATGGTGTACGGAGAACTTGGTAGATTCAGTTTGTCTTCTGCTATGGAGAAACGTATTGGTAAGTTTTGGGCAAGAATAAAGTACATGTATCAAGATCGTCCTATGTTGGAGGTGATTTCAAATCAGCATGGATTGTAAAAGTTAAAGGTACTTTAGCCAAATGTGGGATGTCTAACATATGGTTTGATCAAAATATCACTGTAGATGTCAGTTGGGTCAAATCATCAATTGGTCTTAGATTAGATGATATAGCAAAGCAGAATTGGCGTGAGGAGGTGAATAGAAATCGTTTATGTACCAATTATAGCATATTTAAGCAAGAAAGTGTTTTTGAAAATTATTTGTGAAAATTAGAATTTGTATATAGGACTTCTCTTTGTAAATTTCGTTGTGGAAATCAAAGGTTGCCTATAGCTAATGGTCGCTATTTACCTGACAAGGCCCTACAATGTTGTACTTTGTGTGACACGCAGGAACTGGGAGATTAATATCATTATTTGCTCAAATGTCCTGCTTTTGATATGACTAGGAAACTTTTAATCAAGTCATATTTTTAGTGAACGACCTAATGTTCAAGTTGTTTAACACAAAGAATACCGAAGAACTGAAGAATCTTTCGCGGTTTTGTAAAATAATTATGTCTAGGTTTTAATATTTCATAATGTAGTGAAAGAAAATTAGTAGCTATATTATTTCATTTTTGTGTATATTATCAAGCTGCCATTACATGTGAATCTGTCTTTGATGTTTAATTAATGGTACTGTATATACACTTGTATATTTGACTAACGGGTACATTAAGTCGACACCTAACAATGCAGTTTATTCCGTCATAATAAACCCTACATTAGGTAGACAGTTGGTACATTAGGTCGACAGTTGAACAAAGAAAAAGAACAAAAACTGTCCTCCTAATGTACCCATTAGTCGTTTATATATATATATATACATAAACAGGCTAATTATGTTTATATATATACATACATAAATATATATATATATATATATATATATATATATATATATATATATATATATATATATATATCTTTTCTCTTCTCCTCCTTTTCTCTATAATTTTCTTTTTCTTTTTTCTTTTTTCACACATGTTTATGCCAAATATTGCCTTATACACCTTGTCTGAATATGGTTGCATTTCTTCTATGCCCCCATGAGGAGCCATTCAAGAAATAAAATATCATTATCATTGCCATTGGTACTTTATTCTTCTCTCCATCCAGGTATGAAATGGGTACCCGGTAGGATTTGAATGTCATTGTGGCTGGATTTTATGTGCGCCTTTAAAAGTACAGTGGAGTGCAGAATGTGCAGAATCGTAAATGATTTTAAATATTAAAAACAATCTTTTCCGACTACTCGAACACGTTGGAATCTCATGTTTCTACCTGCTGGTTCCCCATCCATTTCAGTTGTCTCCAAGATGCCAGTATTTAATACTGTTCTGGAAATTTCATAATCAAAAACATGTTATTTTTTTTCTTTCGACCAGAAATGGAAAGTAATTTTCCAGTAAATGTCGCGCAGTGTCCATTTCATTTGTTGCTGTTGCTGGTTGTAGTTGTTTACGGATCATTCTATTTCTGACCTTTTGAAAAGAGCATGCAGAAAGTTGCCACCATTTTTTGTGATATTAGTGATGACCAATTGTCACGTGATCCGTGCATGTCAAGAAATGCAAAAGAGAAAAGAGACTCCAACTTTCCATTGTGTATTAATCAGATTCATAACTTGAAACTCAAAATAAATCTGATATCACTTGAAAAGTCTAAACCAGGTATTACATATTAGGTCAAATTCTTTCAAATTTTGAGCCAAAAATGGCATTTTTAGGCAAAAATGCGCGTGGCAACTGCCCGTACGTTATTCGTCACTATTTTTGCAAGAGTTTTAGCATGGAAGCCGAGCATTACCCCAAAATGCCGTCCGAAGTAAAAAAAATCTTCTTGGCTGGTCTACTATAAATGACGATTGTTTTACTTTATAAATAACTTAGAGGCCTTTCACACTCACTTCTGGACCGCTCCAAGTTAGAGCGCTCTAGAGGAACGGTTCTTGAAGAACGCTTTGTTAGCTTTCACACTTTTTCACATTTCACATTTTTTAAGTGGGAACCGCTCCTGATCAGGAACCGTTCTTAGTTAGAGCGCTCTACCGAAGTGAGTGTGAAAGAGCTCTAAATAATGATTTTATTTATGTTACATCGGCCGTGTGGCCTGTGGATGACACACGATCTCATTTACACCAGGGCGGGATGGATTCCCGTAGAGCATGGATAAATTTATAGTAGTATATCCATAGTATATCCACAGGCGTAGCCAGGATTTTTCAATCGGGGGAGTGAAGACTAATGATATGGATATAATATTATGTTCGAGTAGTATATTCATGCATAGAACTAATGGGAGCGATTGGATCTTGCCTTGTATCTCTGGTTTAATTAGAAAAATTAAGGCCATGAAAACCTAACATGCATAATTAGCGGTACGTCCCTTGTAAAGGATACGAAAAATGAGCAAAAACCGAATTTATTGTCATTTTCTTTTCAGGGGGATTAGGGTCCCCCTTATATGGGTTGGGTCCTTGGGAGGACCGACGGATTGACTTTTCCCTACTATCCTCCCGTTTTGGAAGTTTGGTTGGGGGGGGGGGGGGTCTCCTTCTTTACACCGTGGCAACCGATATTCCTAAATGACGTGATCTGCTACACCTCCCCTCCCCGAATGATGTCTACAGATCGGTTTAGTCTGTCATAAGGGAATTAATTATTTCAGGCGATATACAATAACATGTTTCTAACGGTATGGGGCCATTTTCCCTTTCATGTCAAGTTAGTTGTTGATAATAGTAATGACTTATGCGACAGCCGTCCAAATGTGCGGTTATGTAAACCCTAAACCCTAACCCCAACCCTAACCCTATACATCGTTTTCATGTTGGGTGGCTGTCGCAAAAGGAAGTTTACCCTAGTATATGCTTCCATAAAGTTCCACGATATAAGTAAAAAGTAGAAATAAATGTAATCGATTTTAAAAAGTCTTAAAATATGAAGTGGCCGAAACCCCCTCCCATTTTTTTTACATCTAACACTTATATGTTCCTGCCCTTCACTCCTTCACCCCCCCCCCCCCCCAAAAAAAATAAAAATAAACAAAAAAAAAATAAACAAAGTAATGGAATGCTTACATACAAACTTCCAAAGGAGCCGAATTTTCACAAATAAAAGGCAGAAAAGTTTACGGGCTCCTGAATCGATCCGAATCGATCGCGACGACCACCCCCCGGGATGTTTCATTGAGACCTGTACATCATATGCGGAAATCACTTGCTGAATTGAAAAGCAGATTGAAGTAGGGGCAGACCCGTCTATCTCTGATTTTCATACCATTAACGGCGCTTTGATATCTTGCTTGGTATTTTACATCCTATTTAGGCCTACATCATCACCATACATGTAGGTTTCGCCGTATAGTTACATACACACTAAACTGTGTGTATGTAACCATGAAGCTACATTATGTAAATCTATGCGTGAAACATAGTATCTGCAGGGAAGTGTAAGAGATTCCCTGGTGCGAACGAATAACACGTATGTTGGTCGTATACATTGAAGCCATACATGCGAATATGGCCTTGGAGTATACATGTCACGCTGTTCTTTGGCAATACACACCAATTGAGGTTTCTCCCCTTCACAGGTAAAGGGTATGGGTTGGGCACGAAGGTACAAACAGCCTCATGGGTTGGCAGAATTATTACTCCCTCCGGATATTCAATGTTTAAAAATGAATTTATGAAATATGGACGGCACGCCAGCCCTTAAGAAGTGCCTCCCACCACTCTAAAAAAAAAAAAAAAAAAGTGGGGACCGAAAGGACCAGGGGAGGCGCTTATTTGAACACACACAAAAAAAGCCCCAAATCCTTAGCATAATAAATTTATATATATATATATATATATATAAACATGTTAAGGTTTCACGTATCGGCTCAAACAAAATGAAAGAAAACTGCTAAAAGCGTTTGTAATGCATTGTGGCCAATTTTATTTTTACACTCAAATTTTCGGCGCTCCCTGGCGTCTTCTTCAGGAGAACAATAAATGATAAGGTATCATACAAATAATTGAAATAGTTATAGTTCTAGCGCGCGCATCCTCAGTCAGATATAGGTTGCTTAGAAACCGTCTCTCTGGGAGATCTGACTGAGGATGCGCGCGCTTTACAAAAAAATGGATATAATTATGTAGATGAAAAAAGAGTAACGTGCGCGCTTCATTATTACGTAATCTACGTAATTTACGTAATAATACACAAAATCCCAAGTAGTATTAGCCGCAAAGATTCAAAATAATAGTATTGAAACAAGGGAGAATTGATACCAAATCATTAATAAAGAACATGTGTCTGAAAAGATACCATAACGAAAATATGTAAATCCATCGAGAAAGTAAAGATCTCTGTTAAGACCTTTTCCTTCAAAACTTCTGACATTCTGACATTTAGGTTTGGCGCAGGGAATATTGCCTCTCCGAGGTGAGAAGGACGGGAGTTTGCTGCTAACAAGCAAATTCCTTAAATTTGGGGGCTGACGTTGAGCATGAAGGGGAAGGTCACCAACCACTTTTCCTAGGTTTTGGTCAAGATGTAAGGTAGGCCACTCTAATCTGACCCGTTTAGCAAAGGATTTCGTGGCAGGATGGTAGGTTGTAACTAAGGGGATGCGCGTTTTATCCTTTGCGTTTGTGCATTGATTGAGGAGTTCTGTGCATTGATTGAGGAGTTCTGTGCGGGATTTTCTCTTTACTCTGAGAATGGTTTCCTTGATAAGTCTGGCAGGATAACCTCTTTTCAGGAACTGTTTTCCTAGTGTGAGTACTTCTTTTTCAAAGACTCTCTCATTAGAGATAATTCGTCGATAACGAGGCATCTGGCTGTATATAACCGAATGCTTGATATGACGAGGGTGAAATGAGTCATACCTCAAGTAAGAACACGAGTCAGTAGGCTTGCGAAACACTGATGTTTCGATCTTCCCATTTTCCTGGTTAATTGACACACTAACGTCAAGGAAGCTGATTTCCTCTTTAGAGCTTTCCATTGTGAATTTGATGTTTTCGTTGCAAGCATTGAAAGCATTGTGGAAGGCTGTCAGTTCTTCCATGGAATGTTCCCATATTATGAAAACATCGTCGATGTATCCAACGTAGAGGGAAGGTTTGCATGGATAGCTTTAGATACCTTGAGAGGAAATCCTCTTCCAGAATGGCCATATATATGTTTGCATATGCCGGTGCCATCTTGGTGCCCATGGCAGTGCCCTGTTTTTGAAGGTAGAATTTGTCATTATATTGGAAATAATTATGTGTCAAAATGAATTCCACCATTTGGGCAAGGCCATTGACGTCTAGTGTTTCGTCACCTTCAGCATTGCTATTAAGGAAACGACGCATAGCTTTGACACCTTCTACATGAGGGATGTTGGTGTAGAGACTTTTGACATCCATGGTGACGAGTGTTGATTCTGGAGCAACATTTACTGATTGTAACTTTTTCAGAAAATCAGTAGTGTCTTTTACGTAGCTTGCACAGAACTCCTCAATCAATGCACAAACGCAAAGGATAAAACGCGCATCCCTATAGTTACAACCTACCATCCTGCCACGAAATCCTTTGCTAAACGGGTCAGATTAGAGTGGCCTACCTTACATCTTGACCAAAACCTAGGAAAAGTGGTTGGTGACCCTCCCCTTCATGCTCAACGTCAGCCCCCAAACTTAAGGAATTTGCTTGTTAGCAGCAAACGCCCGTGCTTCTGACCTTGGAGAGGCAATATTCCCTGCGCCAAACCTAGATGTCAGATTTGCAAACATCTCATCACTGACACCACGATCAAGGTCACTGACAATTTCACTCTCCGGCCGGGACGTCATAACTGCGATTCCAGCAATGTTCTTTACTGCCTCTTTTGCGCACGCTGCCCAGACGTTTTGTATGTTGGTGAGACTAGCACCAAATTTCGGATGCGTTTTAACAACCACAGATCATCCATCAAGAAAAGACGGAATGATCTCCCTGTAGCTAAACACTTAAGCCTTCCCAATCACTCAGTTGCGGATGTCAAGGTTTGCCTTTTCGGTGGAGGTTACAAGTCAGCCGACGATAGGAAAATTGCCAAATTACGGGCAATAGTTAAGAGCAGAAGTTTTGAAAGAAAAGGTCTTAACAGAGATCTTTACTTTCTCAATGGATTTACATATTTTCGCTAAGTTTTTTTGTATCTTTTCAGTCACATGTTCTTTATTAATGATTTGGTATCAATTCTTCTTTGTTTCAATACTATTATTTTGAATCTTTGCCGCTAATACTACTTGGGATTTTGTGTATTATTACGTAAATTACGTAATAATGAAACAAGTCAACCGACGATAGGAAAATTGCCAAATTACGGGCAATAGTTAAGAGCAGAAGTTTTGAAAGAAAAGGTCTCAACAGAGATCTTTACTTTCTCAATGGATTTACATATTTTCGCTAAGTTTTTTTGTATCTTTTCAGTCACATGTTCTTTATTAATGATTTGGTATCAATTCTTCTTTGTTTCAATACTATTATTTTGAATCTTTGCCGCTAATATTACTTGGGATTTTGTGTATTATTACGTAAATTACGTAATAATGAAGCGCGCGCATCCTCAGTCAGATCTCCCAGAGAGACGGTTTTCAAGCAACCTATATCTGACTGAGGATGCGCGCGCTAGATTTATAACTATTTCAATTATTTGTATGATACCTTATCATTTATTGTTCTCCTGAAGAAGACGCTAGGGAGCGCCGAAAATTTGAGTGTAAAAATAAAATTGGCCACAATGCATTACAAACGCTTTCAGCAGTTATATATAAAAAGCCCCAAATCAATATATATATATATATATATATATATATATATATTGATTTGGGGCTTTTTATATATATATATATATATATATTTATTTACTAACGTCCAACGCCAGCTCTCAGACGAGGATTTCTATTCACCTCTAACCGAAGACCCCACTCAAGAGTTCTATAAACAAGCAGTCGAATGCGTAGAGAACTTTAAAACAGTTAGCGAGTCTAGTAGTACGCTAGTGCCACAAAATCCCAGGGTAAGTAAATTTTATTTGTTACCCAAAATTCACAAACTACCTCAAATGGTAAAAAATCTTACTGGAGTACAGGAGTCTGGTGTCAAAGGGTGATTGAAAAATCGAAAGAACATAGAATCATACCTCCTGGCAGGCCTATTATCTCTAGTGTGGACTCCTTGACGGAACCCATGTCAAGATATGTAGATGCCAAACTTCAGACTTATCTACCTCATATCAAAAGCTTTGTGAAAGACACGACAGATTTCTTGAATAAGATAGGAACAGCACCAATCACACCAGACTCCACACTCGTCACCATGGACGTTAAGAGCCTTTACACCAGCATACCCCATGATCATGGTGTAGAAGCTCTTCGCATTTTTCTTAACAATCTAGATGTTCCTGGTGACGAAATTGACGATTTAACTTCCATGGTCTCTTTCATTTTGGAACACAATTATTTTGAGTTCAATGATAGCTTCTATCTCCAAAAGAAAGGTACCGCCATGGGGACGAGGATGGCACCTGCGTACGCCAATATATACATGGCAGTTCTTGAAGAGGATTTTCTTTCCAGGTGTACTCTCCAGCCGGCAATGTATGTCAGATACATTGACGACATTTTCATTGTTTGGCCACACACTATGAATGATCTCACGTCATTCCATGACGCATTTAATGCGCACAATGCGAACATCCAATTTACCATGGAGAGTTCTCGGGAAAGAATCAATTTCTTGGACGTCAATGTATCCTTGGCTGGCAATAAGTTATCGACTAGTGTGTACATTAAGCCCACTGATTCATTTTCCTACCTTGAGTATGGTTCATTTCACCCCTACCACATGAAACAATCTATCGTGTACAGTCAGATGCTCAGGTACAAACGGATCACATCTGACCCTCAAGTGTTCGAGACTGATGTCATGAATCTAGCTAATCGGTTTCTTAGACGTGGTTACCCCACTCGTCTGGTTCAAGATGCCCTCAAACGGGTTAGGCAAATATCCAGAGAAGATCTCTTGGCCACACCGAAGGATAGGTCCAACGACAGAATCCCTCTTGTTACTACTTATAATCCTGAAACTACTAAGTTTGTGAGCACTGTCAAGAGGGAGTGGGCTGCGAACATAAATCTCGACAACACTCTGTCAACGAGTTTGGGTCAAACCCCCCTTCATTCGCAGCGCCAGCCTGCCAATCTTAAGCGACTTTTAGTGAGTAGTTCGCTGCCCAAGCCTAGACTCCCTAGCGGTAACAGGATGTGCGGCAAACCTCGCTGCCGGGTTTGCCGACATTTGATCACCGACCCTGTTGTTAAAATTTCACCATCGTTTACTATCCGACCTTCTAACCATAGCTGCGACGCTGACAATGCTCTTTATTGCATCAGGTGTTCAGATATATCCTACATTGGCGAAACAAGCACGCGATTCCGGACAAGGTTTAATAACCATAAGAGTTCAATAAAGATGAGAAGAGATTTCCCAGTGGCTAATCACTTCAATCTACCCAACCATTCAATTGATGACATCAGGGTCTGCATCTTCGGGGGTAACTACAAATCGGCTGACGAAAGGAAATGGGCAGAATTGCGCTACATAGTCGAATCTAGGAGCTTTGAGAACGGCCTTAACAAGGACCTCGCGTGGCTCAGCCCCTACACATTTCTCCGTTAATCCTGTTGCTTCTGCGTCTTTCTTTACAGTGCTTTCAGACTTGATTCTAATTTATATTATTTTGTTATGGTATGACCATTCTTCTTTATGCCAAGTGCTTTGTATCTGTCTCTGTACAGCTTTCGCAGTCTAAACGTCTTCATTTTAATTATGACGTCTTTTTCATTGTGACGTTTATTACGTCATAATGCCTAATTTTAACCCCAATAACACTAGCGCATAATGCATTTGCAATATACGCTTAGACTGCGTTTGCTTTTATTTTATTATTGTTTGTTATCAGTCGAAATCACTTCACGTTTTCCCTGACGAAGGGGGAGGACCCCCGAAAATTTGGAGAATAAAATTTCTGTAATTGGCAATCAATGCATTTCAGTCATCCTATATTTTTGCTATATATATATACATATAGTAAAAAAATATAGTTCTGCTTCGGACTTGCAAAGTTATAGATAAAATAAGAATGAAAAGTCCGTATACGATGAAAAAATTCGAATTTTCGGCCATAGGCCTTCATCAGGAAATGATGAAAATGTATTAGATAGGTACACAAAAGAGCGTGAAGCGCGAAAAAAAACCCCGCAAAAGCTCCATGGATACCAGCGCAACAATGGTAGAGATCAGGAAGGAGAGGGGAGAGAGAGAGATAGAAAAAGAGATAGAGGCGTAATATAGCAGAAGCGCAAAAAGGGAGAAAGCTCCATGGAAACTCGCGCAACCATGGTAAAGAAATTTAAAAGGAGAGAGAGAGAGAGAAAGAGAGAAAGAAATAGAGATAGTTTATTATGTTTATTTGATTATGCTAATGCGGCATGGTACTGCAGTCTAGGCAAGGTGGATCAAAACAAGTTAAAAATAATTCAAAATAAGATTGTAAGATTTATCAATCACTTACCACCAAGAACACACATTGGGAAGAGTGAACTTGAAACTGCTGGTCTTCTTCATGTAAACCTTAGATCACAACAACTTTTAATTCACCATGTACATAAGATTTTTTACTCTAATGCAGATCACTATATTTCAATTAATTTTACTCGCTCTTCAAGTGTTCATGGGCATGACACTAGAAATAGTCAATTTAATTTCGTAGTGCCTAAGCGGAAAGGTAAAATTGGAAATTCCTTTTATTTTAACGGTATTCTTTTCTGGAATTCCCTCCCAAATCATGTTAAGTCAGTTAAGATTTTTTTACATTTTAAAAGGGTGTTGAAACATCATCTGAAAAATGTGTCTACTCCATAACTATATTTCTCCTCTCCTTTTTGTAGCTCAGATGGTTTTTTCCTATATTATATGACTTATGTAACCAACGTTTATTATCGATAGTTCCATTATGATTTTCTGTATATAGTTTTTTTTCCGTTGAGTAAGTCTTGTTTTCACATTTATGTAATCTTCGCCTACTTTATAAAAATGTTATTATGTTTTATTTTGCTACTTTAGTACATTCTTATTACCTGTCGTACGTGTACGATAGTCTTGTAGCCGTACTAATGTGCTTTCTTAGTGTATTTTTTAATCATTTATGTAGGTATAAGGACCCCATTGGAAATAAGCCATTTCGGCTTTCATGGGCTATCCTGTCATGGTACCTTGTTATGTTTGTATTGCAATATACCTGACGAATAAAATCAAATCATAGAGGTGTAATAAAACGTCATAAAAGAGAAAAAGAAAACAAAAGAGGAGAAGCGCTAAAAGGGAGAAAGCTCCATGGAAACTCGCCCAACCATGGTAAAGAAAGTTAAAAGGAGAGAGAGAGAGAGAGAAACACAAAGAAACAAAGGGAAACAAAAGAAAACAAAAAAGCGAGAAGCGTAGAGCGCTCAGAAATTCAAAAGAGAGGAAGGTGAAGCACAACGGAAAGAAAAAAAGAAGAAAAAGGGGAAAAAAGGAAGTAGTGAAGAAAGAGAGTAAAGAACAAAAGGAAGAGAGAGAGAGGGGAAAAAAGTAGAAGAAAAGAAGAACGAAGAATAGAAGAGAAAGATGGAAAGGACAAAAAGAAAACATTCAATTCGTACGAAATGCTCGAAATGTTACATTCATCCCACGAGGATGAAGGGTTCCCAGGTGGAAAATCAGTCTTTCCTCCCTTCTCTTCCTGGATAGATCATCGCCCTCGCACTTGATGGCGCCGATCACTTTGAAGTCTTCAACCGCGTAGCCGGGGAGGTTGAAATGGCGTGCAACAGGCAAGCCACGGGTGAATTGGGACTGGGGAATAGCCTTCTTGCACGCAGGTGGATGGGAAGATTTGAAGGTGAGATAGCTGTGGGCGTCAGTGGGCTTGTAGTGGATGCTTGTATCGATCCGGCGACCTCCGTTGACAGAGATCTCTATGTCCAGGAAAGGGAGAGAGTTGTCAGAGATGGTGTGGGTGAAGCGGAGAGAAGGGTGGAATGAATGGAAATGCTGTATGAAAGAGTTCAATTCATCGCGTGAACAGGTCGCGATGCCGAAGAAGTCATCGATGTATCTCTTGAAGAGGATGGGGCGGGGGCCCTCGTAAGATGTATATATATATATTACGCTAACTATATATGTATATATAGTTACATATATATATATATATATATATATATAAAAGATAATACATGCATACGATTAAGATAGGGGATGAGAGCCCTAAATTACCCAAATTATCCTTTTCACAAGTGTTTTGAGGGACGTCCCAGTTGAGCTACATGTCATGCCACTCGTGTGAATTAATGTTGGTCTAAACCAGAGCATGTAAATGCTTATCGTCAAAAGACTTGGTTTGAACAGGGTTCTATCATTATTTTAAGCACTAATTTTGTGATGAATTCATCAATAGTAGTGCAAGTTTATTGTTCATGGCAATTGCGCAAAAAGTCAACCTGTCTTAACACTAAAAGGACTGGGGGCATCATGCCCCCCCCCCCCTCCGCAAAGTTTGCGATTACTTTCAAACTTTTGAAGATCTCGCCCCGCGACTTTTTTCTTCTAGAGTCTTGCGCATCTTTTGATACCATATTTGCGTATATACCTTCTGTTGTTATGGGGTTACGTAACATTTAGACATCATTTGTCAATAAAAAAATGGCAGATTCGCATTCGTTTATGTATAAAACGCATAGGGTTGGGAGGATTCTAACGTGTTGTTTCTTTTCACTGCTTAGTCCATGTTTTAAACAAATTACAAAACAATGGAAACTAAGCTATGACGGGGGTAATAATGTTGAAGGGCCAGGAGCGTCACGACATGACGGACATGAGCGCTATACAAGAAGCCACCATTATTATTATTATTAAAACATAAGAAATAAAATTAAAAACTGCATAAAAACTTAATTTATGCAACTTATGCATTAATTAATTTTTATTTATACAAATACATGCTTAATAACTTCCTATCACATATTCCAAAATCAGGAGAGCATTGTAAGTCCATATCATTGACAAAACAATCTGAAAAATTCAATAAAATACATACAAAATGACCATAATTATTCGCATAATTAATTAGCATTAAAATTGTAAAAATATGGTAATTTTTTATGAATTTAACTATGCATTATTGCATGATACATCATAAACTAAGCGCACGCCAAATTTGGTAACGATTGGATATCGTATACCCGAGATCTTAAGGGGGGCATCATGCTCCCCCCCCCTCTTTAAAACCCCTGAAATAGCCCAGACTTTTTAGGGTTAAGTTGAACGGCCATATAGCGTAGAGACAGAGAGATGGAAGTGAGAGAGGGAGAGAGACAAAGAGAGAGAAAGGGGAACAAATTACTTTGTAAATTGTTTTACTTGTCTTATCATGACTATATGACTTCATGGCCATAGGTTTTAAGACAGTTTCACTTGTTGACAGTATACTTGTACAACTGGTACCCCATAGCTACAAAGCTACAAATATTGGTATTCTTTCTCTCTCCTCTTACATGTCTTAGCACATCTCTCACAACCCACTCTCCTCTCTCTCCTTTCTTTCTCCCCTCTCTGTCCAATGTCGCTGATTATTCCTCTCTACTCCACTTACTCTCGCCATCTGATAATCTCGTTTAACTTGACCTTTGAAAATGACTACAATATTTGTCGACCTTTTTTGTTAATTAATCACCTTTTAGTAATTAATCCATAAAAGTAGTACAGTAAGCCCACAATACCTGTTTTTATTAAAAAGCGTACAGCGCGACATTGAACATGAAAATGAGCAAATAAAATGTTGATAACAAAACATACAGTGACACATTTGCACTTTTGACATTTGTCATCAAGTGTTTATGATCTTATGTGAGTATAAGGGAAATTTCAAGGATTAAAAAAAAAATCAGTTTGAGGGTTCAAAAGAAAAATGTAATTTTGACTTTCTTCGATTTCTAGGTGCATTGCCGCTAACAGAATGCGTGAAAATGTTTATTCCCGATCATCTTGTTTATCAGCTTCAAATTTAAACATGCAAGATAAAGTATCTACTCATACAGCAAGCGGTGGGAAGCAGAATGTTTAAAGTTGAACAAATTGGAAAAAACTCATGAACGTTTGAAAGTTGAGATCACTAAATGCATGTAATCTCAAATTGGCAAATTAATCATTCGTCTGTGACGTAATTTGGCCAAACTATTTCCAGTTTTCTCCTTTTAAATCACCTCCCTCCTTTCTGTACAAAAAATACATGATTTCAATCATGTTCTGCATTGGAACAAAGAGAGAGAGAGAGAGAGAGAGAGAGGGAGAGAGAAGAGAAGAGAAAGAGGGAGGGAGAGAGTGAGAGAGAGGAAAAAAGGAGAGAGGGGGGGGGGGGGGGGGGAGTAATGAGCAAGGTTTGGGTGCTAAGAGTCAAAGTGTGCTGTCAATCGGCTTTAGGTTGGATATGAAACCTCGTTCCATAAACTCAAGTAAAAACAGTTTAAAAAACTGATTTATCCCCCTCCCCCTCTCCCTCTCTCTCTCTCTTCTAAACAGTCACATGTTTAGTGGCCATGGTGGAATCAAGTATGTACATCCACATACGCACACGCCCACCCATCCACCCACACACATATATATATATATATGATATTAGAAGTCCGCGTGTTGGCACCGATTCAGAAAAAAATACAAAGTAGAGAAGTAATGCATTTTCAAGTCCAGCAGTGATGTTTATTAGTAATGAACAGTGATGTTCATTAGTATATATAGGCCTACATATATACAGTGAGAAATGTTCCTCGAACACACTGGTGGTCACTCAGTTGTTTAGTGGAGGGTATAGTGAAATAAATGATCACTATGAGACGGTCTAGCTTTTTATTTATCCTCCTTTATTCGTCAAGCTTTCGATCTGTGATCTTCATCAGGAATCTATAAAAACACAAAACGATGGTTGACATTTACATCGGAATATACATTTCAATTTCTTACAATCGTTAAATACTTATCATAATTATAATCATAATTATTGTAATTAATAGTATTATTAAATTGTTGTTATTGTTATTATTGCACATGTGCATATATCGTTTTAAAGAATAAATCAATGTGTGAAAAGATACTTGCATGTCTATATACATGTATTTATATAAATCTATTTCTTTAACATACTTTCGGTGAATATTTGCAAACTATACAGGTAATTATGGTAATCATTTACGCTCAATACTTTCTTTGCTTTGTTTTAGGGTTTTTTCCAACAGTGCGAAGCCCCTGTTCCGGCTAAAGGACCTTGTGCCGCACTTTGTCTTTGTCGACTGAAATGATCTATGTATAGTGTTGTGATACCATGAGAACGAAAGCAGGAATACACCAGTTTAAGGTTGAGAGATACAAATTCTTTTAAAATCCAGGGGCTACAGAGGACTAAGGCGTTTATGCTTCCTTTGCCATGCAGAAATAGGGTTCTGAAACGCTCATCTAACATGAAGTTTCACGGGGTACTGTTTATGCTTCTTTTCTCCAGGTGACTTCGGGCTCTGCAGATGGATTCGCAAACCTGCACTGCGCATGCTACGTTGACCCCGGGAGGGCAGGTAAATTTGGGGGCGCGCTTTTTCGAAAGTTTTGAGTTACTGTATGTATGTGCTTGCCCTGTTCTTCTAGCAAAACATGCAGCGACAAGCTGGTCCACCAACTTGTGGTAGATGGGTCAATCCATTCAACTCGTTGCATTTCAGGCTCTGACCATACAGGAAGAAGGGCTTGGAGATCATCTTGACACTCACAATTATAGACTTCAACTCAATAAGTAAACAGGTAGGCTCGGATGCCAACTGCTTATGCATGCATGCATAAAAAAAAAGCATTGCGCAAGCCGTGCGCGCATTTTAACGTGACACGTTTATATGACGTAATATAAACATACAACATGATTGTGCGTTTATGCTTCCCCAGAAAACGTCTTTCTGGAGGAACGCTTATTCAAAACGCACATTTTTGTGACTTTTACATCGGCGTTTTAAATTGATGATTATGCGAAAATGACTTGGGCGCAACCGTGTTTTTAACTAAACGCGTAACATTTTTCTGGCCTGAAAAAGAAAATGTGAGCATAGACGCACTCTTAGGCGAATATAATAGTCGAATTTCTAATTTTCATCCTCTACCAAAAATGTTCATAAACCTCAACCCCAACCCTATAATTCTGATGAAATACAAGCCTTGAGCAAATGTCGCCGGAGCAAAGGTGTGATCAATGCAAGGGCGTATGGTATGCATTTTAAGCCCTGCTCACTGGCGTCATCAAAGATCTGAAAGGGATACTCAACCGCAGATTGTGGACGTTTTTGTTCCGCGAGAGGGCACAGTGATCGTTGCCTGATGATGCCGTTGCCTGATGATGCCGTTGCCTCGCGGGGCGCAAACTCCGGATAGACTGGTCGTTGCACAACCTGCATGCTCCGTCTGAGCTCGGGCTCCAGCTCTCGTGCCAGATTTGGTCGGTTTCGTGTAGTCCGAAATTTAATCCCAGTAGTTCGACGTACGCGTTCGACGCACAAACTTTGTGTACAAGTGATTGGGGTTTACGCAATTCTTTCTTTCCCCGCTGCCGCCAGGTGGTGTATCCCTTAAGGAGACAACAGGGTCGAAGGTGATTTACAAAGAAATGTTCGATTAATGTTTGGATCGCGTGGTTTGCTTTAGGGATTATCGAATGACGACTTATTCTAGCTCTTTGATCAGTCAACACTGTCGTCGATCAAACAGGATCTTTAAATAATAATTTTTTAGATTGATAAAAAAAGATCATTGTCATTGAGTTCATGTCATTAGGACGTCGTCCATTACTTACATTCACAACACAAACGAGAACAAGCAAAGAAAAATCCTGTTGGAATCTCCCATAGTGCAGTCGGTTGCCTTCTTCGTCACGGCCCCATGTATCATCTGGAAGTTGCATTACCACGATGCCAGGTAGTGTGCAGTCAGGCCTACAACGCTACCTGGATAAGTGACTCTCATTTTATCTGTATTGGAAAAAAATACGTCTAGGGGCCCTGCTTCATTAACCCTGTAATCAATATTAAGTCACAACACGTGATATAAGCATTTCATACCATTGAATTTGTAAAAGAATGTCGGTACTTGTTAATAAACCAGTTCGTACTGACAATCTGCGCATGAAAAGATAAAGGTGATTTCTACGAATTTCGAAATCCACTGAGATAAATCCTGGAGAAGTGCTCATAAATGTTATGTTATCAATCATTTATACACCAGCGAAGCATTCCATGATACACACGTGGAAGTATTCTTTGAAAATGAAGACAAAAAGTATTCATGGATCACCTCCATCGATTTTGGAGTAGTGTTCATTTCATAAATGCTCCTAGACCCCTCCATGTTAAGATATTCTTTAAATATTTCGTGTCATTCGTTACATGGGATAATTACGAACTGGCTTATTATATAGCATGGTTTCCTTTTTATGAAACAGGGCTCTGGTGATGGCCATTACCTGTGGAACGATTACCTATTTAAAAGGACGAACAACTTGACTGTGATGAACAGGAAGCTTCGCCAAGAGTATTGCTTGAGTCTCTTACGCCCTATGTATGTGTATTTCTAAAACAGAAGGCAGGTCCTGTCACTCCTGTTGATACCTTCTCATGCGACTTCCATGTGTCTAGAAATGACTTGAAATGACTCTGGTATTCTGCCAGTGTTACTTTTAGCTTGTAGCAAGGGTACATCACATGCAACGAGGACATCTCTTCTCAGTCTTCTGCCCTTCTACGAGTGTCAGGAGCAAAACTTAAGAGAAAAACCCTAGCCTGAAGTAAGCAAAATATAAGATGTAACCAAATTATATGGTAAAGCAGTGGAAACACACTCATTTGAAATAGACAAATGAAATAAGGCTCATCGGTTATCTGGTTAATCAAAATCATCCCTGACGCAATCATGTGGAAAGAGTTGAATAAGGTGTCTGTGCTTTAGATCATCCCTGCAGGTAATAGGGACATAAGAAATGTTTTATAGTCAGTAAAAATTATAAAAAAAGAAGAGAGAGTCGTCTCGAATCTATGTCAGTCTTGATCGGCTTCATGACCTGTATATGAAGCGATAGCCACTGAGAAAAAAAGAGGAATTTTTATACATAATGCGTTGACAATATTTTTGTTGAAAACTGGTAGAAACCTAAAAAAATCGTACGACAAACTATGCCGGTATCATCTGCATTGGTGTACAGTGGCAGAAAGCCGAACTCGATTCGGAAATTGTGCAGTCAACGTCATCATAAGAAAAGGTCCAGAGTCCTTCGCGAAGACAGCGCGAGCCAAGCTTTGGTGAAAGGGAAGCCGAGTTGACGATGTTTCCTGTCTGTATTTTATTTCTTGTGTTTAATAATAAGTTTGTTTTATATCAACAGGGCTACACGGAAGACTAGATTTTACTGAATGAATTACCCTGTCTTTTTCATATATGATATTGAAAGAAAATGTCGACATCGGAGATGTCGATGTGCTTTGTTTGACAACAGATGAAGCGATTTCAAGACATTTGGAAGAAAGAAAGTAGACAAACATACTATAACATACCACAAATTATGCCGGCATCATCAGCGTGTGTACAATTGTGGTTATACCATCCATTAGAATTGCAGAAAGCCAAACTCGATTCGGAACTGGTGCAGTTAACGTTGTCAAGAAGAATAGGCCCCGAACCCTTCCCGAAGAAGGCCTTACCAACAGCCCGAGCTTCGGTAAAACGGAAACCAAGTTGACGACAAACAACCTGAGCGTCATGATCATCCCAGTAGTCATGGCACACAGTTCCCCATTCTCCATTGTAGAAGATCTCTACCCGACCTTCAAAGGGTGATTCTCCTTCAACAAGTCTGATGTCGATATCGGAGGTGTCGAACGGTGTGGTCGAGGCAGGGTCATGTGCCAAATCTGGAATGAAATACCGATGATCAAAGGTTGCCAGAGACTTGCCGGACATAGCAACAAATAATGTATGCAAAATGGTTTCAAGCATTGAAGCTCATTTATAAAAAGCATGTTCATGGAATAGTTTGTCACGACGTGCTCAGAGAATATATGTGCATAAATTTGTATTCATTACAGAAGCGGTCTATTCTTTTGGCTTTGCGCAGAAGGCATGTGGAGTGATGATTCGAAATAGGGGAGTATATTGTCTTCTGCCTCTGTTGAAACGGGATTGAATGGTGGCTGTTCTTTGTTGGGGCTATCGAACTTTTCGGCCGAACTACTTCTCTACACGTTCGCCAGCAGAGATCCAGAAGCAATGCAGGCTTAGATGATTTGATTGTCTTGGCAAATTCTCTAGGTCATCATGGAATGGTAGGTCAGGGTTAGGACCAATAGGCCTGTTCACAAAGTTCTTCAAATGTATGGATGTTTCTTTCCTGGGGACCTAGTATATAACGAGGTATTCCAATAACCTGGTATTAATGAATGAAACTACTTGGAATCCAGCTTGCATACACTACTTATTGCTATGTCTGCCAAGCCTCTGACAAGCTTTTAGATTGTCAAGAACAATCTATGTTTTAAAAGTATGCATAAAGTTTGAATATATATTTTTGAACAAGTCTACTGCATAAATTACGGTTGACGATGTTTCCTGTCTGTATTTTATTTCTTGTGTTTAATAATACGTTTGTTTTATATCAACAGGGCTACACGGAAGACCAGATTTTACTGAATGGATTATCCTGTCTTTTTCATATATGATATTGAAAGAAAATGTCGACATCGGAGATGTCGATGTGCTTTGTTTGACAACAGATGAAGCGATTTCAAGACATTTGGAAGAAAGAAAGTAGACAAACATACTATAACATACCACAAATTATGCCGGCATCATCAGCGTGTGTACAATTGTGGTTATACCATCCATTAGAATTGCAGAAAGCCAAACTCGATTCGGAACTGGTGCAGTTAACGTTGTCAAGAAGAATAGGCCCCGAACCCTTCCCGAAGAAGGCCTTACCAACAGCCCGAGCTTCGGTAAAACGGAAACCAAGTTGACGACAAACAACCTGAGCGTCATGATCATCCCAGTAGTCATGGCACACAGTTCCCCATTCTCCATTGTAGAAGATCTCTACCCGACCTTCAAAGGGTGATTCTCCTTCAACAAGTCTGATGTCGATATCGGAGGTGTCGAACGGTGTGGTCGAGGCAGGGTCATATGCCAAGTCTGGAATGAAATACCGATGATCAAAGGTTGTCAGAGGCTTGCCGGACATAGCAACAAATAATGTATGCAAAATGGTTCCAAGCATTGAAGCTCATTTATAAAAAGCATGTTCATGGAATAGTTTGTCACTACGTGCTCAGAGAATATATGTGCATAAATTTGTATACATTACAGAAGCGGCCTATTATTTTGGCTTTGCGCAGAAGGCATGTGGAGTGATGATTCGAAATAGGGGAGTATATTGTCTTCTGCCTCTGTTGAAACGGGATTGAATGGTGGCTGTTCTTTGTTGGGGCTATCGAACTTTTCGGCCGAACTACTTCTCTACACGTTCGCCAGCAGAGATCCAGAAGCAATGCAGGCTTAGATGATTTGATTGTCTTGGCAAATTCTCTAGGTCATCATGGAATGGTAGGTCAGGGTTAGGACCAATAGGCCTGTTCACAAAGTTCTTCAAATGTATGGATGTTTCTTTCCTGGGGGCCTAGTATATAACGAGGTATTCCATTAACCTGGTATTAATGAATGAAACCACTTGGAATCCAGCTTGCATACACTACTTATTGCTATGTCTGACAAGCCTCTGACAGAAGGGGCCTTGTCTGCCTTTCTTCATGGTGTTATCTTGACTACTATGTGGATTGCAGGGTTCTACTCATTATCCATATTTTGGTGTGGTAGCTCTCAGCCCATCTGCATGGGGAGCAATACTCCTGTATAAGAAAAGACAACGCTAGCTATCAGAAGAGTAGGCCCTACTTGCTTTTCAGCTCCAACTATAGTTAAATCCGGTTAAATTCGCAAAATTACCTTACAAATTCGTATTCAAACGATTTGCTCGTCCCCTGTACTCATTTGGTTCATATTACTTTTCAGTCGATCAAATTCATTTTCCAGCGTCGAAAAATGTGCTTCGAACATCCAAATTGCTAAATCCAAGTTGAATCTTCCTTCAACTTGAAAAGGCCAAAGCGTCATTCAAATTAATTTACGACGACTTGGTGCAGATTCTTGCTTGAGTTTTACTATCCTTTTCATTAATAGGCAGTCAGGTTAGCAGAATGTTCATTCATTTTCATGAGGTACAAGTAGTACAGAAAATAGCCGGGCTCTGCCTTTTTTATGAATCTAACTTCTCCAATTTTTTTTCGTCATCTAAGCATTCTAACGTTTTCAGATGTAATTTGTAGTTTCAAAATTATGACGTCACCTAATGACATGGTGTAAAAACAAATTATTGGGACTATCCTTTAAATGTTAATGGATCGTTTCAAATGTGTACAGCATATTCAAAGTAGCCTTTCACAATTATACTGTCTGTCTTTTTTATATATTTTGTCTAATCAGTTGACCATTCGCTTTTTAACAAATTTTTATTGTTTTTTTTATAATCACAGGGCACGCAAAATAGGAGGGGTGCTAAGGGAGCTCGAGCAACCCCACTAATTTACTACAATAAATCGAATCGGGAATGCAAAACACCCCCACTTTTCGAAAGAGGATGCGGATCTACATTATTCCACTCGATATTCATCTGCCAACCATATTGATCTCTCTGCAGTATCCTGGTTCCCTTACATTCCTGTATCGAATGATGTGACATTTGACCTTTGAAGATGTTAAAGAGGTGTCAAGCGGGGGTGTCATCCGACCCAAGTAACTTTAGAATGATCTCATTAACTTCATGTTTTGGCAAGGTGTACAACCAAATAATGGCCGATAGAACTGTTCGTTTTCTTTGTGAAAATGGGGTGATAGATACAACAACACAGCAGAAAGCCTTCCTCTCGGGTATTAGTGGATGCATCGAGCATACCCAGGTTATGAATGAATTGCTAGCTAATGCTCGAAATAAAAAGAAAACAATTCATGTCACTTTCTTCGATCTCGCGGATGCTTTTGCGTCAGTTGAGCATTCGTTGATCTACCACACCCTGCGTGAAAGTCATATCCCGGATGTAGTGATACGCTTCATCCAAAACCTCTATTCTGGGCTTCAAGGTACGGTTAGTGGTCCTTCTTGGCAGTCCTCTCCGGTTCTCTTCAAACGAGGTGTCTATCAGGGTGACCCATGGTCTCCAATCATCTTCCTCCTGGCATTCAACCCACTAATAGCGCATCTCAAATCACTGGAACAGAAACATGGTACGACCTCAACGGCGAGAAGTATATCACTCTCCCTTTCGGCGACGACTTCTGCCTCATTACAGCGAACCAGCGAACCCAACAACGGCATATGAATGAAATTGGTTCAAAAGTGAAAACAATGAACTTGAAACTTAAACCTGCAAAATGTAGATCCATATCAAGGTACCTCTAAGGAAGTACCATTTGCAATTGATGGTGTAGCCCTTGCAACCGTGAAGGATAAGCCTGTAAAGTTCCTCGGGTCTTCTATGGTAAAACTCAGGATAACTATGATCTCATTAAAGCCAAATTGACCGAAGTCCTAAACCATATCGATAATTCTCATGTTAGAAAGAATATAAGCTAAGAGTTTTCTCCGACTATGCGATGCCGTCTCTGCGCTATCTGTTAACAGTACACACTCTCACCGATAGCCAGCTCAAGTCACTTGATAGTATACAGACCAAGATGATCAAGAAATGGCTTAATTTCCCTCTGTATGGGGCTACATAAACAATCTTCTACTCACGAAAAGGGTTAAAACTGAAACTGTTATCTGAACTGTATTTGGAATGTCATACCCTAGCTATAGCATCAACACTAATAAAAGGTGATCCTAAAGCCAACTATGATATACAGTGTAAAATAGACAGGGAAAGCAAGTGGGTATCCAAATGTAAATCTAATGGAGTGAAAAAGTCCCAGGATATGATTGACAGGGCTACACAACAGTGTACTAACCCCCGTCATGAAAACATATGAAATCCGATGTTAAAAAGGTAATTTCTCAAACTATCTCCTTGAAATGGAAGGAAAGATATAATTCCTTAATTAAGCAAAGAAACCTACTGCAATTACTGGAAGAGGAAGAAAGCAACCTGACATGGCGACCTGCTATATATAATCTACCGAAGGGTGTACTCAGTTTTGCAGCAAGGGCTGCTATAGATTGCCTTCCCAGTCCCGACAACCTGATGTTATGGGGGAAAACACCAACTGAAAAATGCCCATTATGTAGCGGGAGGGGAATCCTACAACATATCCTCAATATGTGTCCAACCGCTTTATCCCAAGGTCGACTCACTTATAGACATAATAGTGTTCTGAGGTATATGGTAACCGAGTTAAAGGATAAAGCCCACAAAAACCAGGTAACTATGTCTTTGCACGCAGATTAACCAGGCAGTAGAGTAAGTGGTGGAACAGTCCCCCCTCATGTTCTCCCTACTACCGAAAAACCAGACATTGGATTGTATTTCCCAGGTAAACGGGTAGTCCTTGTAGAACTCACCGTCCCCTTTGAACCCAACATAAAGAAAGCCCGGGATAGGAAAGTCGAACGGTATTGCCAGTTAAACGAGGATATCAAGGCGAAGGATATCGAGTCACACTTAGTTTGTTTTGAGATTGGCAGCAGGGGGGGGGGGGGGGGGGGGGGGAACCAAAAGCAAATTAAAAAAAATCTTCCGTTTTGTTGGGGAGAAAGCATCTAAAAGTGCGTGAATAAGCTAAGTCGATTAGCACTTATTGGTTCCTATGTTATATTCAACGCAAGGTCTGACCCTTCTTGGACGGACATAACTGTTAGATTAAATATACGCATATTATGTCCCCAAACTTTCGGCTTAACACACCAAATTGATATAGATAGACATTCAGTCAGGCCGCTACACTCGCTAATGAGCATACCGTGCGTGTGTTATCGTGCGGCCCTCTACCGTCTGAAGAATGAAATCTTCGAACGAGAAATCACAATATTCTGTGAGAATATTGAGGGGGGTCACAAGAACTCCAAGCTCTCGCGCATGCCCAGTCTTTCAGCCGCCATGTTTGGGTAGGTTGATATCTGAAAAATTGTCTTTCAAATGATATGAAACATTAATATTTCTCGGTGAAATTCACGATTTCAGAGCTCCTCGAAGTGAGGTGTAATTTCGGAAAGTTTTTCTTTCCAATTTTGTCACTAAATTTTGTTTCCGTGAACCTGACCCGTTCGAAAATTGAAAAAATAATTGGGTGTCGATTATTCTTTAACATACTTTAGATTTATCAAATAATTTTTCTAAATTGAGGTTCCTCAACGAGAAAATATTAAATTATGCTCTCGAAATTCGCATGAAATTCATTTTTTTACCGGAAATGGGACTCGGTGTTTGGTCATCTGGCGCGAAATCCAGAAAACGCGCGACTTTCCCCTCTGTGGAGTTGAGGCGGATCGTGCAAATCGCCTGACTGGGTAGCTATGGCCTATGCCCCACATATAGATTTTCGTGTAGTGATACTGACGTCGCGTCAGTGAGTGAGGTTTTCCATAAATAGCTCTCAAATAGATCTAAATAGCCCTAAGATTAAGTCATCTGAACAAATCAATATCAATTCTTGATTATAATTAATGATTATAGAAGCTAATACACTAAACATCGCTAAAATGTTGAAATAACTCCAATATCTTTGCCAAGACCGCGATCCCCATAGTTCGTTCACCTTACGTCATAAGTTACGAACGGCCTCTCGGAGAGTTTCGGCGAACTTCGTACTCGCGTTTCTTCTCAATGTGTAATTATTTTTGTAAACCGTGAACTTGACTCGTTCAAATCACCAAATAATCTCATCTCCTCAGAACATTAAAAATAATATTTGAGCTTTCTATACATATAAAATATAATGAGGTTCCTATGCATTTTGGATGGTTTTTATCCGTCAAATATCAAAGAAAATTCAATGAAAACAGAGGAAAGGTAAGCTGGCTTTCGTCGATTAATATTTCTTAAGTCAAGCATTTAACGTTAGTTTCTTTTAATTTCAATGATTAAGCAGTTTCTCATCTTAATTTTGACAAGTCATTCGTGCTAAATGATAGTAGGATTACGATTTTATAAGTAGAAACAACTTTGTACTTTCCAGCGCATCGTCCGTGTTTAGAGCTCATTACGTATGCATATTGGCCGATGCCCTTGCATACGAGTACAATAAATACAGTATGTTTCCGCACAGTAGCGGACTGACTGCATTGGTTTTTCTCGGCTTTCATTGCGTATATAGACTTTAAAATAAGCAGTTTATTTCCCACAGTACGAAATTTTATATTAATACAGTCTCCACCATTTTGTAGGACTTTTTTGTTCCATATTGTAAAAATGCTTATACCATTCTACAACATTCATAGATCAATATGTAATCCCCCTGCAGTAAAATCATTATGGTTTATTCTCTCAATGCTCTATACATATTACACATGTATATATATATTTTTCTATTAAGTGTTCAAGAATGTAAGACGGTGTAAAAATATACATCCTTTCAACTTCGACACTTAATGATGACGAAGGAGATCACGATAATAATAATAAAAATAAAAATAATAATGATAATATAATAACAAAATAATAAAAGTACTAATGATGATGATAACACTACTACTACTAATAATATAATAATAATAAAAGTAATAATAATAATACTAATGATAATAATGTTACCATTATTTTGTTCATATTTGATATACATAATTGTGTACTCGACTTGTTATATGCCTATTGCCTTGTTTTGTCATATGATTGTATATATATATACCCTGTATAATGTTGAAGAACTTGTATCCTGGGATCGATTGTTACCCTTTTATTATAACTTTTGAAATAAAAGGATTAAAAAAAAAGTACCTACCTATTTTGCTAGTCTTCCGATTACGCAAGCAATTCGAGTAATTAAAGTCACGACAGTGCAACCCCCCCCCCCCCCCCAGGATCCCTCTTTCCTTCTCGCAGCCTAAAGAGTTGCAGTTAGCTAAGTCACTATCTTGCGCAAAAATTCAGAGTTTGCTACTCTTTTAGCGCATTTTCAGGTGGCTTTTTAAAAATATCTGTTTAGGGTCGGTTTATGTCTGTCACGTATTTATTTTGGTGATATTTGAGCTTAAATTCATACCTCACTTTTCACCTCTTTCGTATAGTAGCCCCGGGCATTCGCTTTGGCGTATTGTCGGGCGCTCAGCCCGGTTACGTTTCGTTGGTGTTTCGTGTGTGTGGCTGTTGTGTGCATATACCCTTACGAGAGTGTTCTTTTGTTCGTAGTGCGTGAATGGAAATTTCCACACACTACGTTGGAAAATTCCATTCCGTTTTAATCTCGCTTATTACGCCCTTTTCTTTTCACTTGTTTATTGTTTGACTCTTTATATCTCCATACAGGTGATAATGAGTTCTTTGGAGGAAGAGCAATCAAGGTCTTGGTTGCCTCCGTGCTCTTCCAATTCTTCTTCCCTCACTTCCACTACTTTTAAGGGCGTCAGCCCAGTGAGTGTGATAGAGACCTCTGTGTTTCGCTCGCCTACCAGCGAGTCTAACACGATGGTCAGTGGAGGTAAGGGCGTCAGTCTGTCGGCTCGCTCTGGTATTTTTAGGTAAGTTAGGTGTTCATAAGGTTTCGGACCAAACACCCGTCATTAGCAATTCTGGCTACCTCCAACTCACGACCACCGCGTCTGCAGTTGGGGGGGGGGGGGGGGGTGGTAGCTAGTATTAACGGGTCCTCTCAACCCCAGATCACCATCGGGAGCCTGGAGGGGGCATTAACCATTAACTGGTAAGACCGATAAGCAGTCAGCTAATGATATTACTGGCTCCCCCACCCCCCCCCCCCGACATCCGACCACCGTCGGTGTGTCTGGGGGAATTACAGCCGGTATCGCAAATCTGCACCCCGCTAAGAAGAACTCCTTTTCGAGTGCAGTGCTGCAATGCAGCAGACCGTCCATCCCCCGGCAGTCAATGCGAATCGGGGCTCTGGTCGGGGAAGCACAGTCCCTGGTTTTGCGGGCGAATTACTGGTAGTGAGACTTCTATACGGCAGCAACAGTTCCCGTGCTTCTGGCTCACACCCCGCTAAGAAGCTTAAAGTAGGGTAAATCCAAGGATAAACCCAAGTCGGGTAAGAAGGCTCAGCCCTCTCTTCCCACCGACTCTCAATCTGAGTTGCTCAGATTAATGAGACTCTTTGCTGAGCAGCAAGGTTGGGATACTAATCCCCCGACGCTGCCGGCTACTGAGACGGGTTCTCCCCAGTCAGTTGTCACTGTGATGGAGGATGTTCCCGAGTCGGACCCCGGTGTTCTCCCGGTCTCCGATATTCATGATCAGAGCCTTGGACAATTTTGTCCGAAGGCGGTATCTCGGCCTACTCCTCCCATGCCTACGGCTCTTGGAGCCCCGCCGGGGGAGGAGTCTGTCACTGGTCCGTGGGCATATCCACCCCCTGGGATTTTCCCACCGGACTACTTCTCCCGAATTTGATTATGTCTCGCAGGTTTCTACCTCATCTGTTTCAGAATCTCAGGCCGGCTCGGACCCCCAGCCTTGTCAGGCTATGGCGGCAGATGCCAAGGCCCTGTTAGAGAAGTATATGCCGGAAATTTTCCCCCAAGTCCAGTCGGACAGTGATCAGCCATCGCTGTTATTCAGACAGCATGGCCTATCTCCTGGTATTCCACTTACAGAGGACTTCAAACAGGAGTATGGGGATAGGGAGGCACTCGCCGATGCGGGTCGGGCTACCCGACGTCCCTATGGTAGTGCCTTCTCTTTCTATCCGGAGGAAACCCAGGGCTTCTTTTCTGCCAAGGGTTTATCCAGGGAAATTATTGGTATGGGACAACGTCTGAATGTCAACTTCAAGTCTCAGTCCTATAGAACCGCCGAGAAGCCCCTAGTGAGCTTTGAAACCAAAGTCAGGTCGGGCTTAAGACCGTCGGCGTACTTGGGTTCACTGTTACGCCTTCGTGCCAGATCAGTTGAACTGAATGTGACCGAGGAGGACTCGAATTTGTTGGATGAACTCCTGCTTTTGTTAGCTGGACTTCAGTTGTCTCAGTTCTCATCAGCGGCGATTGACATTACTCATCGACACCGCAAGTTGGCGCTCTCCATACTGGGAGTGCTAGAGAAAGACATCCCGCCTCTCTTGCGGGGTATCCCTTCCTCTCATCCCAACCTCTTTGGGGGCCAGTTTAACGAGGTCTTCCACAAAGATATAGAGGGTCGCAAACAGGCAAAGGGGATGGCCAGACAATTCTTGCCCACTCAGCCTGCTCGACCCTTTCCGAAGTCTAAGTCGGTCTCGACAGGCGCTATCCGCTCAAATCGTCGAGTGACTGTGACTATCCCTCGGGTTGAGACCCCTACCCAGGCGCCGTCGTTGGGCAATCGCGGTAGAGGCTCGGCGAGAGGAATAGGGGGCGTAAGACGGCCGCCAGGGCCCTGGTCCGGTCCAAGTCGGCCTTTTGATAACTTACCCCGAGTGCTTGTGGACAGTGTAGGCGGGCGGATTTGGAGATTCCTCCCAGTTTGGGAGGCAATCTGCGGCGACGCCTTTGTGCTATCCGTCGTGCGCGACGGCTTTTTACATAGATCTGATAGAGGCGATTCCAAACGGCGCTATCAGAATCCGCCCGCCTCCAATGTCATGTTTAGAATCATACGTAAAACTTCCCGAGCGCTTGGGAATGACAAAAATTGGGGAGAGACAGAGATGAGGATGATCTCTCACCCTTTCTATGGCGCCCTTTTTCAGCAGCGTGGCGATCTCTGTGGAGATGTGCTGCTGAAAAAAGGGCGCCATAGAAAGGGTGACAGATCATCCTCATCTCTGTCTCTCCCCAATTTTTGTCATTCCCAAGCATTCGGGAAGTTTTACGTATGATTCTAAACATGAAAAGGATCAACAGGTTTATACCTCCAGTGCATTTTCGCATGGAGACCTTGGCATCTATTCTGCCCTTGATCAAGCGGGACGAACTTGCGATCTCCCTCGATCTCAAAGACGCGTACATTCCCATTCACTCTTTAGAGAAATTTGCCCTGCCCTTCGGGCTGAGGCCGGCCCCTTGAGTCTTTACGCTAATAGTGTCGGCCCTACCCGCGTTTCTACGGAACCGCGGCCTCCGATTGTTCGTCTATCTAGACGATTGGCTCCTAGTTGCAAACTCAGAGTCCCTCCTGTTGGATCAGTCATGCCTTTTACTGCGGCTAAGGCAAGACTTAGGCTTTCTGATAAAATCGGAGTTATCTCCCACACGTACCCCAGAGTACTTAGGTGCGGAGATAGATCTCCCGAATCAGCTTGCCCGCCCCAGTCGGGACAGAATTTGGACTATCACCATGACCGCACGGTCATTGCGAGTGGCCCGCAGGGTCAGAGCCAGACAATGGCTTCAATTCCTGGACTATCTGGCCAGTCTAGGGACGTCTTACCAGACTGCAGGCTGTTGATGAGGCCTTTTCAAAGGCACTTCCTCAAATTTTTCAGACCGGGCAAAGATTCTCCTTTGGAGTGGATTCCACTCCCAAGAGATATCAAGCTCCTTCTCGCCCCCTGGTCGAACAGTTCGTTTCTTGCCCAAGCCAAGCATCTCTGCACCCCTTTTCCGTCAGTTTCTCTGACGACAGACGCCTCCCTTCTCGGTTGGGGCTGTCATTGCCGGGGCGAGATGATTTCAGGGGACTGGTCTCACTTGAGAGTTATGCCCCATATCAATGTTTTGGAAATGATGGCGTTCAGCCTGTCTCTTCATCATTTCAGGCCCGGTCTTGTTGGTCGCACTCGTTCTTATGGACAATGTCAAAGTAGCTGCCTACATCAATCGCCAAGGCGGCACTCGGTCTTCCTCTCTGAACACCTTAGCTGCCCAGTTGTGGAGGTGGTGCCAGTCTATGAACATTATTCCGGTAGCCTCCTACATTCCCGGTCAGGACAATCTGTCTCGGGGCAAATGCCTCCCGTCAGAATGGACTCTTCATCCGGACGTGTTTGCTCTTCTCCAATAGGTGTGGGGTCCTCTGGAGATCGATACGTTCGCCTCCACCCTCAATCACCGACTCCCGAGGTATTGCTCGCGGGTTCGGGATCAGGAGGCGTGGGCACTGGATGCCTTCTCCCTCCATTGGGGAGCTATCCGGGGGTACGCCTTTCCCCTCTGATCCCTCAGGTATTGAGGAAGGTCAAGAAGGACGGGGCTTGGCTCTTGTTGATAACCCCACATTGGCCAGCGAGACCTTGGTTTCCAGACCTGCTGAGTCTCCTGGCCGGCCAGCCGTTTCCCCTTCCTCTCAGGGAGGATTTGATAATTCAACCCCTCTCGGGGATTGTTCATCAACGCTCAGCGGTCTTCCTCTTGACTGCCTGGCCGTTGTTGGGGAAGACGCCAGAAACTCGGGGCTCTGCGAAAGGGCCTCCCAGTTTGTGATGAGAAGCCGTAGAGACTCCACTAGAGATCTCTACAACTCTCGTCTAGCGGCCTTCTTTTTTTGGTGCGAGGATCAGGGTGTCTCGCCGCGTGAAGCCCCCATTGGTGTTATTGCCGATTTTTTGATCTCCCTTTTCGATAAGGGTAGATCGATTTCAAACATACGTGGCTATCGTTCGGTTTTGCCGCCATCCACGTTGGTTTTGCTGATGGTTCGGGAGTCTCCAACTCCCCTCTTTTGGCTAGGTTGAGTCGCTCCTTCTTTTTGCAGCGTCCATCAACTCGTAGCCTGACTCCATCTTGGAGTCTACCCAAGGTCCTTGACGTGCTTGCGAAGCCACCTTTTGTATTACCTTTCTTTTTCACGACCCTGAACACTTGTCTCATTTTAATCTCCCATAACTCTCCCAGAGTAAGTTCTTACATTGATACTTGTGCACTATGATAAACAGGATATGTCTATGTAGTATGCCAAGTTTTAGGACAATCTGATAATCCATTCATAGAAATTTTCATTGAGTTCTAATCCTCCATTTGTCACCTTAGCACAACACTTTGCAAGTCAGAGTGCTTCAATAGACTGCAAACTTTAAACCCTTAAGAAGTAACATTATGAGGGACTGTGCATTCTTCTCTTTGTACATTGAGTTATGAACATCCAATGAGTTATATATCATTTTAAAGCTGAGAATCTGCTCTTTCAGAATCAGACCTTAACTAAAGTATGATGTGGTCTTTAGATATTGATTTACATGTGCTTACCAGAGAATAATTAATGTGTGCATGCATGTGTTTTTATTTTGGCATAAGATTGGAGTTCAGTCAATTTTGACATGTACAAGGTTTATTTAAAATTAAGTATTATAACACATGTACCTCGTGATCATAACAACACGCGCAGTGGGAAACTGCGCATCTATACCACCTTTTTCACGACGGTCGCAATATGCGTCTGAACGACCCGTTAGCTATACGATGATTCTTTATACGTCGTTTCTTTATCGAGTTTCGGTATAAACTGAATAGCGTCTGAACAGGGGGGGTAAAAGCTTCTATCGGGTAGAAAGCTGATGTAGGGCAAATAAGTAACAAAACAGCCCTCCCGATAACTGCTCTGGTACATTTGCCCGGTACTTACAATACTGGCACGTGTATCCAACGGGATAGCCACAGTTTTCATCGTTCCACAAGTAATCAGCTTCTCCTCTATGTTTCAAATCGATACATTCCTCAATACCTAGGCTATTCGGCTCCATTTGGTCCCAAGCTGTGTATAATATTTGACTCCCTGTGAATAAACAATAAACATTGACATACGTGAATACCCTACCATAACACTGGTCAACGATTTTTTTTTCAAAAAATGTCTGCCTCTTGTATAAAATATACTCATCCTTATAATGTAACAATTAAAATGCCTACAATAATCAATATAATTCCAACATTATGATGATATTGGACAGAAGGTCATAAATCTTACTTCAAATTAATTTGACATCCCTTAACTTTACAATGTGTAAATTTCAATCCGAAAGTTTCAACTTTTGAAGTATCAATAAGCAAAAATTACAAATACACCCAGTGTGTATACAGCATGATGACCCACTATTACGAAATATGAAAATTAGAATATCTTGAAAACCTGAGCCAATAAGCAATTTCAGTAACCCCAAATTCATCTTCAAGGCATTGTTTGATTTGTCAATATAATTCACTGGTGAATATTGACATTCACACTCGTTTATTACATTTTATAAATGTGCATTAAGATTCAAACCTGGCATTTCTACTTGTCTTTGATATGTAGTTTACTAAGAATGGGAAGGGAAAGTTGACCGGGAGGATGCAATGTCAAATCCAGGAATTTGTCTGTAAGGGTGCGCCTCAATTTTTCCCCCAATTAGTTTTTGGCTAAAATATAATATCTTGAATCTCGCCTGGGTTTTCCGCGCTCTATAACACTTGGTTGGCAGAATGGCAGGGTTACATCATCACGTGACCGTTATAATATCAAACTGATTAAAAACATTTACATACTATGAGCCACAAATGAATTTTTATTAGAAAAGTGAATGTGATGACTAAATGCGGCTCCGATGAATTTGAATAACCAGATCATGAACGTAATTATCGATCGAACGGTCTTTTAAATCGCATCATATAACACGAATTTGACAAAGTCTATAATGTAGACTTTGTTATATTATCATACACATTATTAATGTTATCCCGATGATATTAATGTCTACTAGGAGACATATACAACACTTTGGTTTACATGGTTTACATTTATATCACAAGAGGCTGTCATTTACCGTCATTCCATAGCCATTCTTTAGGAGCGAAGTTGTTCCGATAACCCCCGATCCACCAGTTGACGTCATATCCATGTACTATCGACGAAAGAAACACTTGCTTATCAATACTGTCTACCTGCGCCATCCGCCCATTGTAATTGGCACACGCTTGTTTTGAATTCTGCCAGGTTTTCTGTTCAGCGACGAGAATAAAGCAACTACCCGAGTACATATGTCTTTGACTGGTCGGAAAGCTTCCAGATGTTCCAGAACAAGCGCCATCTGAGGAGTGTTGCATTCAAGTATGACGTCTTTGAGCACCATTCATATTTGCATGTGGATTGTTGGAAAGTTTTTTCTTTGATAACTTGTTTTATTTTGCACAATGGCACATTACGTTGCACAATAAGCATCAAGTATGACTGTTATGACTGTCTAGTTCTAATGAAAAAAGTATTGTTATATAGTTAATTATGACCTGCCATGCGTCCCGAATGGGATCATGGACCTGGTGTGAATGTGTACAAGCTCTTTTGATAAAATTTAAAAAAATGATGAAACGGCCCGTGAAATATTCAGTCAGACACAACTTCTGAAAACCGAGCACAGGCAAATACTTCGAAAACAGGGCATAACGCAGAGTAAATATAGAACCCTCAGCGTTTAGTACGAGGCAGAGTTTACAAAAGACGTGGGGGAAATATTCCAAAGTCAACTTCTTGTTGGTATACTATTATAATAATAATAATACGATGGATATATTTATTTGAAATGTTTGCCATTTAAAATATATTCTGTATGACTAGTCATTCAGGTTTTTTGAAGAGAATTGAGCAGCATTATATATATATATATATCAACTGCAGGTTCACACGGTCAGCAGTCAGCACCCGTCATGAAAGTCATTTAGCTGGATATAAAGGTCATTGTCATTTACATATTTTTGTACGGGACACAAGATTCATGCAAAATTGTCAAAATTTCAAAATATGATACAGGCCTGGAAAAAATTATTAGACCAAGCTTCTGCAATAAGGGTACTATAATATGCATACAAAATTATAGAAATGATTTGTCTTGTATTTCATTGAATGAATACAAAATTCCAGCAATTTTACCTTGCTTTTATGTAATTTTATTTCCTCCACAAAAATACTATCAGTAACCATGCTTGGTCTTATATTTTTTTCCATGGCTGTATATGGGTATTTCCACAAATAAGGGTCCCAATTTGTGACATTCCTGGTGTCCCGTTCAGTTTACATAAGAAACACATTGGGGTTTTTTGGCTCTGGGTAGAGAGTGGAGACAGATTGAGTACTATTCTAACAGTGAAGATGCAATTATGTTATGATCAGAATCATTTTGCAGTCTTACTCCAAATTGGCATCTTACACTCAGAGCCACAAAAACCTGTGTGTTCCTTATGGAAGCAGGACACCAAAAATGTCACAAATTGGGACCCTATTGTGGAAATACCCATATATACAAGTCTTTCAAAAACAACAATAACACCCACCCCCAAATAACTAAAACTGGTGGCTGGATAAACAACACCAAACCGAACATGCAAAACATTGTTAATTATCACCTAGTTGTATACATGAAAATGTTAAAACTACATGAACATCATGTTGCTGACGAGGGAAAATTAGAAAAGTACACGAGGTTACGGATTACAAAGATGTTTTAATGAGATTAATGGAGCAGGTAATTAATTAAATTTAGGCATTTTCTCATTCCATATTTGGCTCTAGACACAAATTCTGAATTTTACAACACATGTCTGAGGAATTTTCATTTGCTACCCCCCGAAAGGAAAGTGTTGGGTTTCCTTTTGCTTTAAGATCTACCCGTCCTTGCACTTTTTTTTTGACATCTTGTGTTGTGCTGGAATAGTCGACGAAATAAAACTCCGATGAGAGCCATTATTGAGCATCTTACTGGTCTTTCCTTTGTATACATTCCACTCCATTCCCGCTGTTAACAACTTGCTTACAATTGGAGTATCTCATAATCATAGTGCCCTTTCTGGTCAATTCAACATTCCTACTGCAAACAACTGTTTATCTCTCATTTAATATTCCGTTCAGATATCTTACTTATCATTTTCTTTTGTTGTTCATATATTCTACTCTCACTCATTTAATTCACATGGCCAGACTCGGCGACCAATTTGTATTATCCTTTAATGTTTGGAACGTAATTTTTTGTATCTTAATTGACTATAAGTTCACTTGATGTCAGACTTCCGACTGTTAGAAATATTATAGATCTATAACTATAAGCAACTCATCCAGCTGGTTCACTGTAAATTTACAAATGTTAAACTTAGACTGATTTAAATTTGAATTAAAAACAATAAATTTTATAATATTTGGCAATCATAGTAAGTGACTTGTTGCCTAACTCCAAAAAAAAAAAAAAAACAGAACTGTAAAATTTAGTTCCTGACGATGATCTTAATCAAAGGATCATGAATAACAAAAAATAACGTATCGGACTAGGCCCCCTAAAAGCATCAACCTGGGAAATGTAATTCCAGCTTTCCGCAGGTCCTTCTCATCACGGTTTGTGCAGCCATAGGCCACACATGCCGCCATTTTAATGACCAATCACAAAAGAGCCAAATAAGAGTTTCTGAAGCAAAATGAGAATGAAAAACTTGCAAAATACAAGTGATTAATAGACACTTCGAGTGTACGATAACGCTAGGTAATATCACGGCGGATATTTTTTTGATGGCCACAAGATGGCGGCCGCTACGCATCGGTGACTTCTATTTCTGAATGGCCAATCAGCGTGTGGCAGCCTATCCAGTTAGTAGTAAAGATCAGTGGTTATACATTGTTTTCGTAATATTTAACAAATTCATAGTGACGAAGCTTTTCGACCTGCACTCATCGGGTCACAACGCAGGAATGAGAGAATACAAGAAAATACAAAAGTCAAGGAAGGGTGTGTATAGCGACCCGGGTAGGATCCGGGCACGCTAGAATAATCGAAGCGCTTGTACAAACTCCTTTTGTCGGCACAATAGCGGATCTCTCGACTGAATGAACAACGCTTCGTAATATTTGTTTGTGCTTAATTGGGGTTCGGAAGTTGTGTCTGACTGATATTTATGACGCTTTATTCATATGTAGTGATGAAGGTGACGTATTTTAAGACAGATTATACGTTACAAGCTTCAAATGGTGCTTAAAGCTAGCTATTTCGTTTTATTTCAAGCTTTTCTTTAAGTTCTAATTTCTTAATACATCCACAGCGTGTTCTGACAATATCGAATGCTTTCAAACTAGTAAAAGTAATTAAATAAGGATTTGCACCAAAGTGGTCTAACTACATGCAGAAAGTGAATAAAAGAAAATACTTAATTTTTAGAAACAAAAAAAAGTACATCACAATGTTTAAATGTTAAATTAGGACACTACATTGTATTACCGATTTCACAGATGAAATGGTTCGACATGCCGTTAGAGACAGAGTTGGTACAGATTTCTTCTTTCCAGTTGTTTAGAGTATTCCTTGATAATGTGACCGGAGGTTGTGGTGAGTGTCCCATCAGTATACACGTTTCAGTAGAGTCTTCGTCAGGCTCTCCCTGCGCCCAGAAAAAGTCCACGACCTTTGTATCCGCTACATTAAATAATCGTACATGAATTTGCAAAGACTATTTCCATGAATTTCGATAAATTCCACTCCGAATCTTTACGAATTTGATATCGCTTTTGATATTGTTATACATTTTATGTACCTTAAAAAGTTCTTTCCGTTGAGGTTTTTTAAATAAATATTTCATTTCTTTAACCTTTTATTTGTAATCCCATGTTGTCTCCTAACAAGTTCAGCTTTGTTGTAGAAAAAGCAACTTTAAGCATTTTGCATAATTTGCATAAATCCAAATGGCCACATATCGATGTATTTTAAACAGCGCATGGCAACTTTAATATGCACAATGTGCGCGATGTACCCAACGCTATATAAGTGTATAGAGAACCGAAGTGCTGACGTCATATTCGCTCTTCGTCCGGGATACTGGTTCCAAACAACAGAGCCCGCGCATGAGGTTCACCGCGAAGTCATTCGAGCAACGGGCTGGAGCAGGGCAATTTCAGTGTTTGGCGCTGGTGTGATCACCACGCCATTGTTTAGCACAAAATTGTTTAGAACCAGCGACCTTGACAACTTGGCCGGTATGACGTCACACTTCGGTACTCTATTACCAGTGTAGTAAAATGACGCGAAAGCGTTATAACGGTTTATAGCGTTATATTTGCTGATTTTATACGCAAGGTCGTACGGTCCAGCGATTTTCCTAGTGTCTTATTAATCGTTCGCCCATATTTGACGCAAGGGTTGTGCATACTAAAAAGACATAGCGAAGAAAAACAAAGAAATATATAAGGAAAAAAGAAGAGCAAAGAAAAGCAAAGAAATACATAGGGAAAAAACGAAGACATAGCGAAGAAAAACAAAGAAATATATAAGGAAAAAAGAAGAGCGAAGAAAAACAAAGTACATAAGGAAAAAACGAAGTTATAGAAGCAAAGAAATACATAAGGAAAAAGGGAAGACATAGAGAAGAAAAACAAAGGAATACATAAGGAAAGAGGAAGGCAGAGAGAGTGAAGAAAACAAGAAATACATTAGGAAATAATGAAGATAGAGAGAAGAAAAAACCCCAAAGAAATACGTAAGAAAAAAGGAAGACAGAGGGAAGAAAAACAAAGGAATACATAAGGAATAGGAAGAAAGAGAGACGAAAAACAATTAAATAAATTAAATAAATAAATAAAAATAGGATATGGAGATATAAACAAAGTATTACATAATGAAAAAGGAAAAGCGAAGAAAAACAAAGAACCACATAACTTTAAGGAAAAAGGAAGGCAGAAAAAAGGAAGACAGAGAGAAGAAAAACAAAGATATACATAAGGACAAGAAAAACAGAGAAATACATAAGGAAACAAGGAAGACAGAGGAGAAAAACAAAGAAATACATAAGGAAAAAAGAAGAGCGAAGAAAAACAAAGAAATACATAAGGAAAAAGGAAGACAGAGAGAAGAGAAACAGAAAAATACATAAAGAAATGAAAAGAAGATAGAGTGAAGAAAAACAAAGATATACATAAGGAAAAGAAAAACAGAAACGGAAACAAGGAAGAGAGAGGAGAAAAACAAAGAAATACATAAGGAAAAAAGAAGAGCGAAGAAAAACAAAGAAATACATAGGAAAAAACGAAGACATAGTGAAGAAAAACAGAAATATATAAGGAAAAAAGAAGAGATTAGAAAAACAAATAAATACATTAGGAAACAAGAAGAGCGAAGAAAAACAAAGAAAAACAAAGAAGTACATAAGGAAAAAACGAAGTTATAGAAGAAAAGACAGAGAGAAGAGAAACAGAAAAATACATAAAGAAATGAAAAGAAGATAGAGTGAAGAAAAACAAAGATATACATAAGGAAAAGAAAAACAGAAACGGAAACAAGAGAGAGGAGAAAAACAAAGTACATAAGGAAAACACGAAGTTATAGAAGAAAATCAAAGAAATACATAAGGAAAAAAGGAAGACTGAGAGAAAAAAACAAAGAAATACATAAGGAAAAAAGAAGAGAGAAGAAAAACAAAGAAATACATGAGGAAGACAGAGAGAGTGAAGAAAAACGAGAAATGCAATAGGAAATAATGAAGATAGAGAGAAGAAAAAACCCAAAGAAATACATAAGGAATACACAAATAATTTCTTGGTAATACAAAATTTCAATATGGCACGAAAAAGAGACATGATAACGAAGCTTTTCGACCTGCACTCATCAGGTTATCACGCAGGTATATAACAAATTACTTGAAATCAACTATATTATACTCGATGAACCCGGACGCAACCTAGACACCGTAATTTCAGAACAATCGCAAAGCTTGGACGAACTCCTTTTGTCTGCAGAGAAGGGGTTCGTGCGATTGAATGTAAGCGGCTTCCAGAAAGCGTAAATGCGCTGAGCTTCTGGCCCGGGACGCGTCTTTTTTTTTTTGTAACCAAGCCTAGGCAGATTTCGCATTTTTTCATGAATATTCATGACGCAGGGTCGGGAAACGGTTCCGACTGGTCTTCATGAAAGCACGGTCGGTGGGGGAAAAAAGCCCCTGGCCTGCACGTACGTACGCATAATACATGCAGCGCTATATTTCGATCGTGTGTGTTCAACGTGTAGGCGCCTAGCCTACGTTCATGTATGTATTGTTTAATTATCAACATATTCACCCCACCTATGCAATGTAACACGTAAAAAATTGGATTGAGCAGTCAATTTCAAAATCAAGTTTTGCATTAATTTATTGCATGTGCGTAGATCTAATTTAGTAATTAGCTCTTTTGAGGACACCCTCCTTTTCCGACCAAAATTGACACTGCATGCCACTGGCATTACTCTGAAAATAGGTCTAGGCCTAGGCTATGCGTATACAATTGCCCATCGTAATGTTCTCCACAAATGAACTTTACAACAATATGCAGAATCAAGACACAGACTCTAGGCTAGGTCTAACAACGTTAAAGTCTTACTGTTCACGTTAGAAATTAAATTTCCTAGCATGCACACTGTAATTAGCACTTGCACCCTGCTCCTGTAACGCACATTGCCCTGAGTTAGAAGAACTGCAAGAGTCTTCAGGACTGAAAGAAGCAGACTACTACTAACGTTCCAATAGTAGTACTAACGTTAGTACCAAGAAAACAAACTATTTTGGTGACCTTTTAGCTGATGAAAACAAAGTGCGTAACTAGTTATTGTAGGTAGATCTAAATCATCTAGATGTAGATCTACCCCCATCATCAATCATTTACTAGTACTGATTAGATCTAGGTCTAACTCATCATGCTCATTGACCTTAAAATAACATTCACTTAATCTAAACTTAACTGAAAATTGTAACAAAATTGGTCTAGCCTAGTTAGAGTAGATCTAGAGTAGTTAGAGTCTTGGCTAGACATAACTGCAAATTTGATGATATCACACCATCACATGCTGATTCCATTTTGAAGTTGGGTCTACCACACGTCTATTATTAGGCCAGCATTTTGAGGGATACGTGGAGGCAATTCTAACTCTTATATTAAGATCTAACTTAGATCGATAATAGATTCAGTGCAAAAACGTAGGCTAGGCGCCTATGCCTACACGTTGAACACATGCGATCATAATATGCGTACGTGCGTGCAGGCCAGGGACTTTTCCCCCCACCGGCGACCGTGCTTTCATGAAGACCAATCGGAACCGTTTGCCGACCCTGCGTCATGAATATTCATGAAAAAATGCGAAATCTGCCTAGGCTTGGTTACAAAAAAAAAGACGCGCCCGGGACATAATTGAGAATTGATCGTCGGCATAGCTTTGTGCGTAAGCTGTATTGTTCAGCAAGTGGAGACCAATCGCTGAATCGCATTTGGCTATCTTTGGTCTGTTAGCGTGCATTTCAGATTTGCAGGCACGGACGGGCTGCGTGCGCTGATTGGTTGTACGGTTCCGAATAGTCGAGGGGATGTGTTGTTTAATGCGATCAGCCAACCGCTGAGAAGTACGGCCCACGTACCTGGCATCGCACCGGCACTGAAATTGGTAAATAACATTACTCAAGTGGGGGGTGGGTAGTACATCCTTGCTAGTTGACGGTAGCATCCTGTGTGTAGAAAACACAATGCGTGTCGAACCCGCGTAATAGCAACGTGACACTGCGTGTTTGATCTGACTGGCGTATTTGTCAGATACCTTACCCCTCCAGGGTAGTTTGAGATACACGGGGCATGTGGCAGGTCCAAATCTGGTGTCAGATTTGGATTGTGCCTCCAGCGTCCGTGTTATGGTGCGAGATATAACATGCTCAGGGTAACTATTGTCAAGGAGAATAGTTTTGATTTTTGCGATTTCGGGAGCTAATTTGCACACAGAGCAAATCCTAAGGGCGCGGCACACTAAGTTTCTAATGAGCCCAATCTTGTATGAAGTTGCACTGTACGAGTCCCATCTCGTGTATAGCCCGGTGAATGTGGGCTTGCGGTAGACGGAAGTGATAAATTTCTCATCACTTCTCTCCACGAGAACGTCGAGAAAAGGGAGCACATTGGACAGTTCAATTTCACATGTGAATTTTAGCGCGGGATGGAGCCGGTTTAGTTGTGTAAGGAAAACCTCACACGCTGCACGGTTGTCAAAAATTGCAAACGTATCATCAACATACCGACAATACACATGCGGGACTATATTAAGATCGGTGGCGTTCTGTAGCAGGCGCATTTCATGAAAGCCAACAAAAATGTTAGCGAGCGCGGGGCCTAATGGGGATCCCATAGCCACACCATCTATCTGTGAATACATCGTATCATTGAAACTAAACTCAACCGCGCGAGTGGCCAAGTTCATGAGATCAATGAATACGGGCTCAGGAACAGGTGGCGAGTCTAAGTCGCCATGATAGAGATAAGAAGCACAGATGTCAATAGCTTCTTTCAGTGGCACGTTGGTAAATAGGCTAGAGATATCGAATGAACACATAAAACAGCTCCTATTATCAAGGGGCAGATCGCGGACGAGTTTAGCAAACGTAAACGAATCTCTGCCTAAATGATATCTACGGTTTAGAGATCTTTTGCAATCTCTACAAGTGCTAAAACAGCATTTCTGGTGTAGTCACTATACATGCCCCGAAAAAGTAGCACTTCAGTTTTTACAGTATACAGGAGATACTCGTTTTCCCGAAGGTTCGTAATTCCGAAACGAAAATTTCCCATAGTAAGGGGTTCATAATTCCGCAAACGAAATAGGGTTCGTAATTCCGAACATTTGATGCATTGCTCCGAAGATTCGTTAATCCAAAAATACAATAAAGCCCTACATAACTTTTCTGAATCACGAACTTTCGGAAATATGATACCTTTTTTATTTTCGGAATTATGAACCCTATTTAATTTTCGGAATTACGAACCCTAATTCATTTTCGGAATTAAAAATCCTTTTTCACTTTCGGAATAATGAACCTTCGGAATAACGAACTTCTGGAAAAACGAACCTTCGGAATTATAAACCTTCGGAAAAACGACATGTTACCATCCCTTAGATATCTCGCAGAGTAATAAACATAATTTACTGAGGAATATCTCAAAATACAGAAGAAAAAAAAATCGGCCTGGAAACACATCGCCGCCCCTTGGGCCTTTGCAGGTTACTTGCCCCGTCGAAAATGAGGAAACAAAATTTAATGAGGTATTTTACATGATCATGTAAGATATAATTATATTGGAAATTTTACCTTTGGAGGGGCATTTTCTCACGAGACAGACAGCCCACGAGGCCGGCATGTCGGTCTCGAGGTTGTCGGTCTTGTGGGCTGTCGTATATTTGTATTGTCAGGGGTCCGAAAGCTACGCGGGTAAGTAATATCTACGTATCCCGCGAATACGCTCAATCCGAAGCGTTCAGTGCGCCAAACTTTTGATGTGAGTGAGCACCGAGAATATCATTGAGTTTTGCCGAAAAGAATCAAGTAATTTTCCCCTTATTTTTTTTCGTTAATATAATTATTTGGAAATCGGTGTGAGCTTGACGTTAGCCGGCTTCAAAATAAATATTTGCATTCATTTATTATGTGTGTGTAGCTTAAGGATCATTTCATTTTGTCGAACAAAATTTGACACGCATCGATATCGACATACAAAATGTATATGTTACTGACATTCGTCCGTCGTAATTTGGAAACGATTCAACCTCAGACTATTTAGAACCAAGATATATAAAAATAAAATTGCACAAACCACGCTAAAACAAAACCCGTTACCTATGGTCCCCCATCATATTACAATTCAGTACCTCAAATAGTAAGAGATCACAAATTTATATCTAATATGATTGCAATTTTCTTCCTTTCTTCTTCTTTTTCGCCTTTTTTGTTTCTTTACTCCCCATTTTGCGCGTTGCTCTCCTTCTAGGTTTTATAAATCTTAATATATATAAATTTTAATCCGTCTCGCCTTTTTAGTGCATCCTAATCAGAATTAATTATTCTATACGAGCCTAATCATTTACAAGCAATGCTTTTTATTAGACTCCCCACATTCTACATTTTGCTTACTTCTTTTGCCAGTCGTTTATACATCTCTCAAACTTTCTACCTATTTACTGTACATTGTACTTGATCTCAGTTCTTTACCCCTATGTTTTGAAATTGAAAAATATGCTTGTAAAATCACTTCTTGAAAAATTGTTTTGATGTAAATGTGGAATGTGGAACAATTCAACTTCAAAATTTTCTTTCAAAAAATCATTACTTACGGGAATCCCAGTACCAGGGGTAGGTCAAATGACCCCCGATCCAGGTTTGTCCTCCAGACAAAGCTTCCTCGACGTGCTCCATAAAGAATTCTTGAGTCTCGTTGTTGGTAATCTTGGCTAGTCTGCCAGGTGGTGAATCGGAGTAACAGGATGCTCTAGCTCCTGTCCAGCTTTTCCGGTCAGTGAAAACTTTGAAACAAGTAGCATTGCCCAACCACAGACTCTCTGATGGACACGGATCTAAAAGAGAGAGAAAACAAAATATTTTAAAAAGAAACCAGTAGAGGGCAGGTTAAGAAATCAAATAGACAACCCTATTCCTGATGAGAACATATCTACCTCGCTTAATAGCGCAGTCATAGCTTTCAGAAATACAATTTTTACCGAAAACATGATGTGAATATCATTTTTTGTGTCACGATGGATGTGAATTTCTCACCAAAAATAAATTTAAGGTTTGAAATTACAACATAAATAGTGAATTGACTTATTAATCTAGTAAAACCAAGCTGCTTGACCACCCACAAAATGACTTCAAGAAACGTAGAATGAAATAAAGTTTAAATAAACTTTATTTTAAACAAGAAAGTAACATCTTTTACAAAATCAAGCCCCGTAGGGATCACAGAAAATACAAAGGATCTACCATCTTAAACAGTGGAATAAATCTCAAGACCACGCCCTAATGAAATGCATTACTCACTGAACAGTTAACTCATACAATTTATGTATAAAGGATATAAAAGCACCATAATTGTTAGCGCTTGTTATTTATGTAAAACATGGCTACTCTTTAAGCATTCAAAAATACAATTCCTCTCCTGAAGAAATATACATATACTTTCAAGAGCACAAGTTCACAAGTTAAATTTACTGTGGATTTCTATATTTTATATAAAAATGATAGACTATGTCTTATTCTATCATGACAATAACTTATGTACAAACTGGTTCCAGGTTTACTCTATGTACAAAGAAAACTAAATAAATTTACTGTTAGCCAAACTTGAAAGTAACTAAACGGGCATAAAGATGGTGACTGCCCGGAGCTGCACCAGCTCGTGAACAGGTCCTCTCAGTAAGAGAGCTGGCTGCAGACTGATTCCAACACTGTACGAATCAGCCCAGCCCAAAACATTAAAAAACCACCTGTGCATGCCTGGCATATCAATAAAAGAAATGTAGGCTGCACCTCTATTAAGTGGGGAATCTAATTAACATAAGATTAGCCTGACTTAGGCTCTAAAAACAGACCCTAACAGATGGAAAAATGATCAAGATTGTGACAATTACCCCCCATTTCTAAGAAAATTTATCACATTTTCTCCAAAAGCTGAGAGTTAAAATCTTGACTCATTTTGGAACATGAAGATAATATTTATATATGCTCAATGTCCGCAGAGAGAAAAAAAATATTACAAAGTACTCTCATATTGAACTAACTATATCAGTTACGAAAACGATCACTGTTAAGATCCAAACCCTTTTCCTTCCTTTGGAAAATTTATTAAATTTGAATGACATAAAGCACTGGATATATATATAACAAAAAGCCAAACTGCTTATCACAGCTCATCAGAATTTCCTATTCCTTTTTAAAATAGGGTATATATGTATTATATAACAGCTAGTATGAAATAACTACTATATAATACCCAAATAAATGAACTCAGTTACCTCACTGGGTTTGAAATAATGGCTTCAAGCACTACTATTATCGTTACCATAGTTCTACTCAAGAAATCTGCTGCTATGTTCTCAGACCCAGGGATAGCTTCAACCCTGAACCGATATGGCTGTAAGGCTAGTTCCCATCGCATCACTCGACTATTATTGCACTAAGTGCGATTTAGAGCAAAGGCTGGTGATCAGTTTCTAATACAACACTATGAACATGACGAACAAAGAAGCGGACAATTTATGCTGCTCCTCATTGTACCCTTCACAATTGCACTGGTTAACAAAAGAACATCCATTCATTGCTATCCTGTAAAAATATGTAGAACAGGTGTCACATAATAGCAGTGAAGGGATGTCCTTTTGTCTACTAGAGATATTGTGGAGGGTACAATGAGGAGCTGCATAAATTGTCCGCTTTCTTTGTCACCGTGTTTATAGTGCAAACTCTACCCCCAGGTAGATCTGAAACTTACTGATATCCCAGATTAAAGTAGAACTTTAATGATTTTAAATATTGGCTTAATACTTATTATTGCATGGATGGCATAAATTAAACAAGGTTATCCAAATTCAACGCTTGGAAACATTTGAAGTAATGATTATTATCAATTATAAAACGGTAAAATACAGCCCCCGATATAGCAGCTGAAGAGCTCCTCGAACGCAGCTGAGATATGTGACGACAGACCATGGACCAGTCCTGTCTAAGCAGACGATGTCCCATAACATCTTACACATTTTTCACAGCCTATTTTGTCATCTCCTCTTCACTTATTTCTCTTCCTTCACTAGCGTCAGTCTTAATGTTAGTCTGTTGCCTCACTCTTAACTTCGTGTATGGTATTATTTTGATGAAAAATGCAGCGTTAAAAAAATAAAGGAATCAGTCACTTGTAAACAAAATAAGACGCCATTGTATTTTCAGCTGCTTGCACCGGGGCATGTTCGGCGTTTCAAGAGGGAACGAATACCATCCTGCTATTATTCGGAGGGCTTTTCAATTTGAAAGTGGGGTTTATTTCATTGATCATTGACCCTTCTCCTGTGTATTTACAATCAAACGGTTTTAGCTATCAGAATCAGTTTCACTTTCCCTTTATAATGGTGTGAAATAAGGTCATGTTTAAATACACCAAACTCTTTATAATTTGATAAATAATTGCATTGCAATTACGTTCATTCATTATAGGACGTCGTCTGCTTAAGCAGGATCGATCCCAAGTGTGACGACATCAAAACATCGCTATATTTCTGGCGAATCCTCGGATATTCCAGATGCTGAGAAGAGCTTTTATTTGTGTTGTTTTTATAATCATCAGATACGCAGTTGACATAAAACTTATACGATTGCCATCTGTAAGCTTCCCAGTTTCTAGTGATACATTAATTGCCATATTTGTGATTTTCTTTGAATAGCTACTTTAAAGCCAAACACTCTCTCTCAATTGTCGAATAATTCTTTTCACGTGCAGCACACCTCAACCCAGACCGATCATCGTAAAGTTAACTTCGTATCAACATCGACAAAGATTAATACTAAACAGGAAGAAACTGAGAGACCAAAAAAACAGGAATAAGAATCTACGAAGATCTAACTGACAAAAATAGATCTCTGCTACGTGATGCCTTCGCCGAAAGCAAGAAACCGAACAGTAAAGTTGTATCTGCATGGTTGATGGACGGAAAGATCATAGTATTAGTAAAAACAGGAGGAGAAACCGTGCAGGTAAATTCAAAAAATGATCTTCAGATTCTGTAAATAATAAATTCTTGCCACAAATCGACGTTCATACCTTTGTTATTAAATATAAAATTCTCCAGGTGTCTAAAATGTCTTTTTAAGTGATTTTGTATATTTTTTTATTTTTGATAAGCTTTTAATACATTTGGTTTTTTTTGTGTGTATGTTTGTATTCAATATTGTGTATGTCTTGCCAAAGTCTTTTTGAAAAATGTCTTGATAATACTGATTTGGATACTTTACATGAATACCTATCACCGCCAGATTACGAATGTGACATTAGTCTATCACAATCTTATCTTATACCTGAAGAATTTAACACATTTATCGTTAAAGATCACAAATATGGCAATTACTGTATCACTAGAAACTGGGAAGCTTACAGATGGCAATCGTATAAGTTTTATGTCAACTGCGTATCTGATGATTATAAAAACAACATAAATAAAAGCTCTTCTAAGCATCTGGAATATCCGAGGATTCGCCAGAAATATAGCGATGTTTTGATGTCGTCACACTAGGGATCGATCCTGCTTAAGCAGACGACGTCCTATAATGAATGAACGTAATTGCAATGCAATTATTTATCAAATTATAAAAAGTTTGGTATATTTAACATGACCTTATTTCACACCATTCTAAAAGGGAAAGTGAAACTGATTCTGATAACTAAAACCGTTTGGTTGTAAATACACAGGAGAAGGGTCAATGATCAATGAAATAAACCCCATTTTCAAATTGAAAAGCCCTCCGAATAATATCACAGATTGTATTCGTTCCCTCTTGAAACGCCGAACATGCCCCGGTGCAAGCAGCTGAAAATACAATGGCGTCTTATTTTGTTTACAAGTGACTGATTCCTTTATTTTTTTAACGCTGCATTTTTCATCAAAATAATACCATACACGAAGTTAAGAGTGAGGCAACAGACTAACATTAAGACTGACGCTAGTCAAGTAAGAGAAATAAGTGAAGAGGAGATGACAAAACAGGCACTGAAAAATGTGTAAGATGTTATGGGACATCGTCTGCTTAGACAGGACTGGTCCTTCGTGTGTCGTCACACATCTCAACAGCGTTCAAGGAGCTCTTCAGCTGCTATATCGGGGGCTGCATTAATTCAAATGTTTCCAAGCGTTGAATTTGGATAACCTTGTATAATTTATGCCATCTATGCAATAATAAGTATTAAGCCAATATTTATTTTGATGGAATTTTCTTGCAATGTGCTCTTTAATAATTATTCCACATCACGCTCAAACAATGAACTATCATTGGTTCATGTAAATATAAGAAGTTTAAGTTGTAATTTTGAGGCTTTGTCCTTATTTTTAAGTTCTTTAAATGTACAAATATCAGCAATTGGCATTACAGAAACATGGCTTTCACAAAATTCACCTCAATCTCTGTTTAATCTAGACAATTATGAATTTGTAAATAACAATCGTAGCAGTAGAAGAGGTGGCACAGGTATTTTTGTAACATCTGACATTGCTTTTCAACGACGTTTAGATCTAGATTTAAATTCCTTTTATATAGAAAGTACTTTTATTGAAACACAGTGTAAAAAATCTAAACTTGTAATTGGCGTCATCTACAGGCCACCAGACCAGCCAGTTGAACAGTTTTACGATTCCCTTTGCAATATTTTTAAGTGTGTTAATAATGAAAAGAAAATATTATATTTGATGGGAGATTTTAATACAAATCTTAAAGTGGGTAAAGTGCAATTCGTTAACGAATTTTTAGACATTTTAATGTTAAATTCCATGTTTCCTCTCGTGCAATACCCAACTCGTGTCAATGAACATTCAATTTCGTTGATAGAAACATAATTTCAAATGACTCTTGCCATATCCTAGCAGGTGTTATCCTCTGAAATAAGTGATCACTTTCCTGTATATTGTATATGTGATAATGATATAGTTCATCATAACATTATTTATGACAGAAGAAGTTTTAATGGAAATAATGTTAATAGATTTGTTTGCTGGAACTACAACAATGGTATCTCAGTGATGATGTTGATAGCAGTTATTATAATATTCGTAAATTAAGTAAGAAAAATAGATTATATAAATCATATCTAAAAAATCCAACTGTGTATAGAAAGAGTGTTTAGAAGAAATGTCGAAACAAAGTTAATACTATGATAAAAAGTGCTGAAAGATCATATTATGCCACTCAATTTCAGAAGAATAAAGGAAACATTAAAAAAACTTGGAATGTTATAAACTATGCTCTTGGAAAACAAAGAAAAAATATCAATATTAAAGCTATTCAATGCAATAATCAATTACAAGTGATATTGAAATTGGTGATGTCTTGAATGAATACTTTGTAAATATCGGTTTTAATCTGAATCTTTCAGTTTCTTCAGGCAATACCAATTTTAAGAAATATCTCACTCAAAATGATCAAACTGCATATTTTAAACCTATTAGCAGTAATGAGATAATCAGTATAATAATTGTAGATAAACTTAAATCAAATTCGTGTGCAGGTTTTGATGATATAGACGTCAAAGTAATAAAAAAATTATTCATATAATAAGTGAACACCTCAGTGCAATATTCAATCAATGTCTTGAATGTGGAGAATTTCCTACTAAATTGAAAATAGCAAGAGTCACACCAATTTTCAAAAGTGGTTCACCGGAAATTATGTCAAATTATCGCCCCATCTCTGTCTTGCCTGTATTCTCTAAAATATTTGAAAAGTGTATATATACTCGACTTTTATAACAAAGTGCAATATAATGAATAGCAACCAGTATGGATTTAGAGCAGGGCAATCCACATCTTCTGCTCTAATAGATTTTATACATAAAGTGGGTAGTGCAATAGATAATGAAGAAACAATGATTGGTTTATTTCTCGACCTTACAAAAGCATTTGATACTCTTGATCATAATATACTTTTAGAAAAAACTGCAAATGCATGGAATCAGGGGTACAATGTTAAATTTGTTTAAAAGCTATTTATCAAATCGAAAACAATTTGTTCTATTAAATAAAAATAAATCCCAGTTCAAGCTTATAAGATGTGGAGTGCCCCAAGGTTCCATTCTTGGGCCACTTTTATTTCTCCTGTATATAAATGATATTGTCCATGCCTCAAAATATTTTAAAATGTATTCTGTTTGCAGATGACACCAGCATTTTCCCATCACATAAAAACATTCAGACTCTTCAAAATAGTTTTAATAGTGAGATAGAACTAATTTTCAATGGTTTATTTCTAATAAACTCTATATCAATGAAAGTAAAAGAAATTTTATGGTTTTTACCAAAAAGAAATTCAATAAAGATTTCATAAAAGTCAAACTAGGTAATTTAGATATTCAAAGAGTCTCATCAACAAAATTTGTAGGTGTTATGATTGATGATAATCATGTTGTCATCTGTAACAAATTATCTAAAAGCATTGGTATAATGTATAAATTAAAATCTCTTCCCCAAAACATACTTAAAATGATATATTATGCAATTGTATTTCCTTATTTACATTATGCTATTATTGCTTGGGGCAATGGTGCTTTAATCATTCAAGATAGGTTATTCAAATTACAAAAACGTGCAATAAGAATTATAAATCATTCCTCATTTCTTGCCCATTCTACACCAATTTTTACTCATGGAATATGTTGCAATATAGAGACATATTTATTACAAATAGGTACTTTTATGTATTTATGTCATAATCACCTTCTCCCTGACTATCTTCTTAATTTGTTCATTTTGAATTGTAATGTACATAATTATAACACTAGAAATGCTGCAAATTTTCACATGCCAATTATTCGTACAACATTAAATCAAAGATCAATTATTTTTCAAGGACCATTTCTGTGGAATACTATTCCTTCTGAAATAAAGGATTCTGCCAGTTTTAACATTTTTAAGCGTAGGTATAAGAAATTCCTTTTGGAAAAACTTAGGACGTAATACAAGACATTTCTAGGTATTGTTTGTGCTTTGTGTAGTTAATTTTTTGCTTTTGGTTTTATTATATTTCATTTCATATTGATAATATCAAGTAATATTTATGTTAGGGTCGGCCTCATATAAGGATGACATTTTCCTTCCTAGCTGCTGCCCAATTCAGTAATATTAATATTTGTATCATTTTTTTTTATGTTACTATGTATTCTCTTGTTGTGAATTTTACTGAATGAAATAAACTGAACTGAACGTGGCAGCAATTTCCGACTAGCATAAGCAACTGGTAGCTTCATGCCCTCGTCATTTCTCTGGAGGAGAACAGCTCCAAGTCCAGTTGACGAGGCATCGGTCCTAGCAATGAACTCTTGCTGGACAACCGGGAGACGCAAAATTGGAGATTTACTCAAGCTCTCCTTCAGTGTCGTGAAAGCTTCTTCTTCCCTTCCTGACCACTGGATTCGATAAGGTTCCTTGTTCTTTGTTTTGTCGGTCAAAGGAGAAGCTTTAGACGCGAAATTCGGTATGAACCGTCTATAGTACCCGGCGAGACCGAGAAACGACCTAAGTTGCTTCTTTGTCTCTGGTTTGGGTGCATTTCGAACCTTCTCAACTTTGTCAGCCATTGGACGGATGTTTCCTTCCTCTACAACATGACCAAGGAACTCAATCCTTGTGCAACCTAGCTGGCATTTACTCGGGCGAGCAGTCAGACCAGCTGCTCTCAACTTTCTGAACAATTCACCGAGTGCAACCCGATGATCATCCCAATTGGAGGTATGTACTAGAATGTCATCTAAGTAATTGGTGACATTACTCATGCCCCTCAACAAAGTTCTCATCACCCTGCTGAACGTTGCAGGTGCGTTTACAAGCCCAAAAGGCATCACTCGGAAATGGTATAAACCACTTGCACACCGAAATGCAGTCTTCTCCTTGGATGTGGATCAGTGGATAAGTCCCCGGACTGTGAACCACGAGGTCCGGGGTTCGAATCCCACCGCAGCACTAGCGTCCTTTGGCAAGACGTTAATCTACATTTGCCACTCTCCACCCAGGTGTTAAATGGGTACCCGGTAGGATGGCGAATGTTAATGTCCTTTGCTTAGCATGTGTGCGCTTAACAGGCGACTGGCTGGAATGCTCCCCAGGGAGTGGAGAATGTGCATACACTGTGTGCGGGCGTGCCAGAATCCAATGACCGGGGTAATAATATATATCAGCGCTTTGATCCAGTTTGGGAAAGGCGCTTTATAAATGTCAGGTATAAATAATCATCTGACAGTGCAATCTGCCAGTAGCCTTTACTCAGGTCTTTTTTTGAGAAAAATTTCGACCCTGACAAACCGGCAAACAATTCGTCACACTCGGGAGAGATTCTGCATCAAATACAGTTATTCTATTCAATTGACGAAAGTCAATACAAAACCTGTTAGATCCATCAGACTTCTTAACAATCACTATTGGAGATGAATATGGGGGCTCTGATTTCTCAATGACACCCATGTCAAGCATTTTTCTCCACTTCTTCCTCTATAACTCCTCGGAGTGTATGAGGAACTGGATAAGGCCTTAGTCTGACAGGATCATCAGACGTAAGCCGGATAGAATGAACTCCTATCTGGGACTTCATTGGAACATCAGTCATGACATCCCTAAAATTACCAACAAGTCTTTTAAAAGTAGTCCTTCGGTCAGGAGATAAATCTGGTCCGAATTTCACATCTTCGACCGTTTCCTGAGCCTCTAATGAAAGAACTTGAACTTGCAAACTAGAGAACAGACTACCATCCAGACTTTCTTCATCATCCTTATCAATGATGGAAGCTTGATTAATCACATCCAAGGCTCCAGCCATATTCACGTTATCACGCTTGACCTGCTCATCGACTCTGTCAACATATCTTTTTAAGAGATTCACATGAAAGGTACATACTTTCCCACTCAAATCAAGCTGATAATCACGATCATTAAGCTTACTAACTATTCTGAATAGACCCTTCCATTGTAGAAGCAGCTTATTGTGATCAGTGGGCAGAAGAATTAAGACTTTGTCTCCCACAACAAACTTTCTCTTCTTTGCCTTGGCATTGTAATTGCCTTGCGTAGCTCTTCGTGAGCTGCCCTCAAAGTACTTTCCAATCGTTCTTTGAGCTCTATCACATACTGATATGTCACCTTAACATGAGCATCATCAGGCTGTCCACTCCACAACTCTTTGAGGATTTCAAGTGGATATCGAACCTGCCTATCATAGATCAACTCGAATGGCGAGAAACCGAGTGAAGAATGGGGCGAAGACCTATACGCAAATAACACAGGACCTAAGTACCTATCCCAATCTGTCGGTCTATCGGCACAAACTCTCTTTAGAATTTGCTTCAACGTCTGATTAAACCTCTCGACCAGACCATTACAAGCCGGATGATACGGTGTAGTGGTCAATTGCTTGATGGACAACAACCTACTGATCTCCCGCATCATATCCGAAGTGAATTGACTCCCACGGTCAGAAAGTATCTCTTGAGGAACACCTGTACGGCAAAACACCTCAACTAGAGCCTCTGCTACTGTGGTGGTTTCAATGTTAGGTAGTGCAATTGCTTCCGGATAACGAGAAGCAAAGTCAACAATTGCAAGTATATAACGATTCTTCTTAGATGTTACAGGATGAATTGGACCTACCAAATCAATAGCAATTCTCATGAAGGGAGTATCGATAACGGGCATTTTGCCAATCGGCACCTTGGAAACTCTACCCTTCTGGAATGTTCTCTGGCATATATCGCAACTACGACAAAACCTAACATCAGCAGATATACCAGGCCAAAAGAAGCATGTCAATATCTTCTCTGGTTTTCCCAATACCATGATGACCACTCAAGATTCCTTCATGGGCTAGTTCCAACACTGCCTTTCGAAATACCTGAGGTACAACTAACTGTTTGACAGGATTACTTGAAATCAATGTAGGCTTAAAAATCATATACAACAACCTATCTTCTATTATGAAATAAGACCTTGAACCATCATTGATCTTAGCCTGAGCCTGCTCTTTGGCTTTTTTCAATGTAGGATCTAATGCTATTTCTCTCTTAATCTCCTCTGGAGATACATTTGGGATGGCAGACGGCACTACTAAAGGCCGCTGGGGTCGCTGAGACTCTCTAGCCTGTGACCTTGTTTGCACAGCCATTCCAATAGTAGCACTATTCTTAGTGTTACTTCCCTCAGAACTATCAGCCTGAAATAAACTACCCTCTGGAGTATTATTCCGAGCTAGACTACGTTCAGGACTATCTGTCTGAGTCAAACTATTCTCAGAAACGTCACTCTGAAGTAAACTATTCTCAGAATGTTCACAATCTTTCCTCAGAAATATCTGTCGAGGTGAACCACCTTCCCAATTTGGAATGGGATTATCTGCAGAACGAACATGTTCTATTTCCCCAAGAACAAGATCAAAGATTGGTGATTTAACACACAATGCTCCTGTAGTTCCAACAAAGAAAGGCGACCTAATGTCTATCTTAGCCATAGGAAATCGCCGAACTGTTCCATCTATAAGAACACACAACCTACTTTTACCAGTGAACTGATCAGGCGGAACTAAGGATTTCCTAACAACTACCCCTGAACATCCAGTATCCCTCAGAACACTTACAACCTTGGATCCCATTTGACCATCTACTACTGGCAATTTGTTCCTTAGTTTAAGCTGACATGCATCACTCAGTACTGACTGAACATCTGCATCCTCATCAGAGTGGTCTGCAACATGTGCATCAACAACTACAGACGATACAAACAAAAGTCCACATGTTCCTGTACTATCCGGTTCTGAACTACTCGGTCAATAGGGACAGTCAACCTTTTCTTTCTCTGCTTTAGTACCAGAATTCCTTTTAGTTTTACCCTTGTCTAGAAGACCTGCAGCAAGTAACCTAACCTTACAACTAGCAACAAGATGACCCATCTTATTACAAACATAACAGGGACCAACCTTCTTAGTCGTGGACTGAGGCTTAGAGCCGCTATCACTCTTTTTCTTATCCCCATTAAACATGGCTGCTTCATGACCTTTATCTGGAAATTTCTGTTTCCTACCCTCAAAATGCTTAGGCCTTACATACCCAAATTGACCACCATGAGCCTCAACAAAGGTATCAGCTAAACTAACCATTTCCGAAATGGTCTTACCTTCTCACCTAACTCAAAATACTTAGTATCCATCTTAATACCAAAAATACCACAACTATTATGTGAATAACAAACTGTTATACTGTCTACTATAACAAGACAATGAAGAGTTCCTTCAAAGACAAATTTGCAAGTATCAGTATACACAGAAAATATTCAGAAATAATGCAAATATTCAAAGTGCTTCAAAAATCACGACATTATACCTGAAATTCTTCACTACAGTATGCTAAGTGAGCACTTGTAAACATGACCCAATATATAATAAGTATATATATATATGGCAATAATTGAGAATTGATCGTCGGCATAGCTTTGTGCGCAATTATGTCCCGGGCCAGAAGCTCAGCGCATTTACGCTTTCTGGAAGCTGCTTATTTTCAATCGCATGAACCTCTTCTGTGCAGACAAAAGGAGTTCGTCCAAGCTTTGCGATTGTTCTGAAATTACGGCGTTTAGGTTGCGTCCGGGTTCACCGAGTATAATAGTTGATTTCAAGTAATTTGTTATATACCTGCGTGATAACCTGATGAGTGCAGGTCGAAAAGCTTCGTTATCATGTCTCTTTTTCGTGCCATATTGAAATTTTGCAGTACCAAGAAATTATTTAAGTATATATATATATATATCAGTAAACTGACGGACAGAATTTCTAATGTCCCAAAAATAAATGATTACTGAATTTCAATTTATCTTCAATATCCCAAATTCTCAAATATCTAAGCCCATCAAGAAAATGACGTCTTCTGATATTACAATACCCTGGTTTATAAACTCCTATTGCATTTGATATTACATATCAGAATATGAATGCAACATTCAATATTGGTGCATCATAAAAATCCTTCAGTCGTTAGAAAGTGGGTAAGTTATGGTCAAACAATTTCAGACAAGCCCCCAAAATGTCACGATGGATGTGAATTTCTCACCAAAAATAAATTTAAGGTTTGAAATTACAACATAAATAGTGAATTGACTTATTAATCTAGTAAAACCCAAGCTGCTTGACCACCCACAAAATGACTTCAAGAAACGTAAATGAAATAAAGTTTAAATAAACTTTATTTTAAACAAGAAAATAACATCTTTTACAAAATCAAGCCCCGTAGGGAGAATTTGACATGTTTTAATCTTATAATATGGGATGATGAAAATGAAAATGTAACCAAAACTGTTAAGCAGTGAGTCTAACAACGTTTTTTGGTAAACTTATATTCTGCACTCTCAACTGCTGGATAACTGCTGGATAACTGCTGGAAAACTGCTTGGATAACTGCTACTGGAAACTATATACTGGAAACTGTAGAAACTGTAGAAACGGCCGCCTAAAAGGAAAACATCCCATATAAAACGGCCAAATATATCTCCAGTAATGATCACAGAAAATACAAAGGATCTATATATGTACCATCTTAAAGTAGAACACTAATGATTTTAAATATTGGCTTAATACTTATTATTGCATAGATGGCATAAATTAAACAAGGTTATCCAAATTTAAAGCTTGGAAACATTTGAAGTAATGATTATTATCAATTATAAAACGGTAAAATACAGCCCCCGATATAGCAGCTGAAAAGCTCCTTGAACGCTGCTGAGATGTGTGACGACACAAGAGGGGCGAGTCCTGTCTAAGCAGACGATGTCCCATAACATTATACACATTTTTCAGTGCCTGTTTTGTCATCTCCTCTTCACTTATTTCTCTTACTTGACTAGCGTCAGTCTTAATGTTAGTCTGTTGCCTCACTCTTAACTTCGTGTATGGTATTATTTTGATGAAAAATGCAGCGTTAAAAAAATAAAGGAATCAGTCACTTGTAAACAAAATAAGACGCCATTGTATTTTCAGCTGCTTGCACCGCGGCATGTTCGGCGTTTCAAGAGGGAACGAATACCATCCAGCTATTATTCGCAGGGCTTTTCAATTTGAAAATGGGGTTTATTTCATTGATCATTGACCCTTCTCCTGTGTATTTACAATCAAACGGTTTTAGTTATCAGAATCAGTTCACTTTCCCTTTTAGAATGGTGTGAAATAAGGTCATGTTTAAATGTACCAAACTCTTTATAATTTGATAAATAATTGCATTGCAATTACGTTCATTCATTATAGGACGTCGTCTGCTTAAGCAGGATCGATCCCTCGTATGACGACATCAAAACATCGCTATATTTCTGGCGAATCCTCGGATATTCCACATGCTGAGAAGAGCTTTTATTTATGTTGTTTTTATAATCATCATATACGCAGTTGACATAAAACTTATACGATTGCCATCTGTAAGCTTCCCAATTTCTAGTGATACATTAATTGCCATATTTGTGATTTTCTTGAGTGTTCTACTTTAAGCAGTGGCATAAATCTCAAGGCCACGCCTTAATCAAATGTATTACTCACTGAACAATTAACTCATACAATTTATGTATAAAGGCTATAAAAGCACCAGAATTGTTAACGCTTGTTATCTATGTAAAACATGCCTACTCTTTAAGCATTCAAAAATACAATTCCTCTCCTGAAGAAATATACATATACTTTCAAGAGCACAAGTTCACAAGTTAAATTTACTGTGGATTTCTATATTTTATATAAAAATGATAGACTATGTCTTATTCTATCATGACAATAACTTATGTACAAACTGGTTCCAGGTTTACGCTATGTACAAAGAAAACTAATTAAACTTACTGTTAGCCAAAATTGAAAGTACCTAAACGGGCATAAAGATGGTGACTGCCCGGAGCTGCACCAGCTCGTGAACAGGTCCTCTCAGTAAGAGAGCTGGCTGCAGACTGATTCAACACTGTACGAATCAGCCCAGCCCAAAACATAAAAAAACCCACTTGTGCATGCCTGGCATATCAATAAAAGAAATGTAGGCTGCACCTCTATTAAGTGGGGAATCTAATTAACATAAGATTAGCCTGACTTAGGCTTTAAAAACAGACCCTAACAGATGGAAAAATGATCAAGATTGTGACATTGTGTTATAATTACTTTAGCTCTTAGCTACATAAGCCACCAATTTTCACTGATAGTATGGTGACATAGCTTGAAAATTGTGCACGTTTCAGTGGCGGATCTAGCCTGGTAAGACACAATACATTCTAGGGGTCCGCCATTGTGCACAAACAAAGCGGACCCCTAGAATGTATTGTGTCTTACCAGGCTGGATCCGCCACTGCGTTTGTTTAAAAGCACCAAATTCGGCACATGTGTTAGGAATTCCAATCTAAACAATATTTGATATGGAAGCACTTTCAAAAACGTAATTTTAAATTGTAATGGAATTCCTGTATAGCTCGACAGGCAATATATCGCCTGTAAAAGAAAAAAATTGGACCCTACCAGATGGGAGTCTGTACCACGGCTCCGATCAAATCAATGAGAAATTCGGTACTTCCAGTTACGGCCGTGAGGTTCTCGTATTTTTAGGACGAATCGTTAATGGACGAGAAATTTTACAGAGATATAGACGAAATGCGCTTATTGACTTGCTGCTATAGCACTACGTTATTATAAAGTTGACAATCATTTCTAAAAATGTGATCCTGACGTTTGATTCGTCTAAAAAAGCCTGGGGCCGTATTCTGGAAACTTCTATGTTAACTGTCACAAAGTCACAAAGTTAACATACCATTAACATACCTCTAAATCGGTATTCTGAAAACTATATTAAGGGTATGTTATTTTTTTTAGGTTACGTCCCCGACATGCTCATTTATCATTGATACTCCAATTATAATCAACTGTTGTTAAAATGTACTCTTAAGCAATCATGCTTCTCGTTTGATCGCGCCTACATGTGTTGTCAAATATGGCGAGCATTTATTGAGTTATCATCATTCATACGTACTACCTTTCTTTTTATGTTTTCTACGTCTATTTCACGCTCAAAAGTTATAGATTCGCAGAATTATTATGATAGTTATCACAGAAACCAAATCAGAAAAACACATAAAAGGAAATGTCCTCTGCATTTCAGGTATAAATAGACAGTTAAAAGACCCCAGACCAATGTTATGTTTTATGTTAACCTCTTTGTTATCTTTGGAGGTTTCAGAATACCAAATCGATGTTAACTACTATGTTAAGTCCGTTGATGATGTTTGCGTAAAGATGTGATTTGATTTGAATTGATTTGAATTTATTCAGACATTATAAAAACATGTCTCGGGAAAACAAAAAGCGGATATAAACAACAAGTAGATTCGATATCATTAACATACTGCACAAAGTATTACTTAAAAGATGTAAACGATAGACAACAATAATGATTGCAAGTAAAATCACTGTAGTATTGCAAAATTAAAAAAAAAATACTTTGTTGAGGTATAGAATCTGTGAAATTAACTATGTGGGTTGAGATGGTTATTTAACGCCTTTTTAAACATGCTAAGAGTTTTCATATTGACTACATACATCGGAAGTTTTTCCAATCATTCATGGTTTTAGGATAACATGAGTTCATATAATAATCTGTTCTTGCGGAGGGTACATGCATCTTTAAGTTATGATCGTTTCTTCCAATTCTGTTCGCAGGTGTGCACCTGTCTTTATGTCCTATATCGATTAAATCATTAACAAGCTTATAATAAAACACAAGTCGGAGGTACTTTCGTCTATTCTCTAATTTATTCATACTTAACTTTTGTAATAAAGTATCAAAACTTCTGCCCCAGTCTTTGCACATCATTCTTAAATAGCGTTTTTGATTTCGTTCAACCAGCTGTGTTTGTGAATTTCTATACGGATCCCATGCTATACAACAATAATCCAAACGTGAGCGTACTAAAGATTCATAAAGATTTGTTAAAACAGATTTTGGACAGTCAACAAAGTTCCTCCGTATAATACCAACAAGTATATTGCACTTCACATGTAATTCAGAACAATGATCATTCTAATTTAAAGGATTGTTTATCATTAAGACCTAAATATTTCTCTGACATTGTATTTTGTAACTCCTGACCACCAATAGTATATGCGTAAGCTATATCGTGAAGCTTCCGAGACAAATTATAATCGAGCATCCATGCCTTAGACCACTGATTTAAATCTTCCAGATCATTTTGTAAAATTTTACAATCATCTAAAGTAGAAATACGAGGATATAAAATACAATCATCAGCATATAATCTAATGGTAGAGGCGAAATCATTAATAAAACATAGAAATAACGCCGGACCCAAAATTATACCTTGAGCAACACCAGATTTAACATCAATCCATGAAGAAAATTCACCATTAATCACAACTCTTTGCGATCTTTTTGTAAACAATTCATTATCCAATTTGAATTAGTGGATTTCACACCGAATACTTTTAGCTTTGTTCTTAAAAGTTCACTGTCGAATGCCCTAGCATAATCAAGAAAAGCAATATGAACACTTGAACCAGATCAAAAATATATGACCAATCATCGATAACCTCTACTATTTGAGTTTCGCATGATCTTGTTTCACGAAAACCATGTTGGTTATCGCATAAAATGTTATTATTGTTAAAATGTTGAAATAGGCGTTTACAGACTATTCTTTCTAAAATCACCTTCCTTTAACAAACTTCGAGATATTTCATAAGGTCCCTGTGCTTTTGAAACGTCTATACTTTTCAACAATTTTAAAACATCAGTCTCTGTACATTGAATATGCTTCATAATAGGTGCTTTACTGTTATATTCAGGTATTGAGAGGCTTACGTGATCTTTAAAAGCTTGATTAAATTGTACATTGAAAGCATCAGCCTTTTGTTGATCTTCTGTTATAAGCGTGCCATTGACCTTTAAGCATTCAACCGTACTATGATCACATTTTCTAGACTTGATGAAACTCCAAAAACAATTTCGGTTTATGTTTTAAGCTTTTACATAATCATTCTTTAAAAAAGACTTCTTTACTTCTTTTCCTTAATTGTCGATACTTTTCCAAGTGAGATTCTTTATGTGACTTTTTAGCTATGTTAAACATTCTATTTCGTTTTTAAATCATTTTTTTAACATCTTTATTTTGGAATAAAAGTATATTTTTATCTTCTTAAATTCGTGTTTACTAGGAGTGGCTCCTAAAAATTTGTTTACAAATTAAAATCCCTCCCATAAACTTCTTCATTTACTAATTTTCTATATTATTTGTAAAGAGGTGTTGAGAAGGGCGACGGTTTAATGGTGCAGAATCGTCTTATTTATGGAAGGGGTGAGGATAACCCCATCCATTTTAAATTATTTATATGCGAGTATAATTTTTTGATATTCTTCTCAGCCACAGCACCTCAAAATTTTCGCCTCATTACGCCATAAGGCAGTACACATACCGTGTATATGGAAATAGCGATGCATAATTGTGCCCCCTTGTAATTCCCTTCCCCTCCCGTTCAGTTTGCCCCGATCAGTGGCGTATATATACCTTCACGAGGGGCAAAATATCTGAGCCGATGGTAATCTAGAAAAAAATGCTTTTCCCGGCCCTAATTTGCGTGGGTAATGGGAGGGAAGAACATCAGCTGTTCGTTCCTTTAATTCATTTTCCACAGTTTAGATTCAAGTTCAAGTTCATACTTCAAAGTTTATTTCCACATTTTCATTAAAAAATATATAAACATGGTAAAATGCATATACAAATTATAAACATATTTGAAAAGCACAACATTTAAGGCGAAGAAATAAGCAAGAAAAATGAATAGAGAAAGCGAGACAATAATAGGTATATAAAAATGTGGTGGGATGAAACGTTACAATCACAATTTTCATTTAATAACCTCCTTCAAATTTTGGTCCATTGTAGTTTTATAGTATTGGTACAATAAATTCATACTAGCTAATTGCAAACGAGCGAAACGAGCGAGGAAAAAAATGGCCTTATTCCATTTTGATTGAAAGTGTTTTGCTTCTTTCTCATTCATTTAAAAAACAAACTTACTTGTATATTTTAAGATATTGCAGAATATATTTGAATTAGTTGGAGAGGCGTTCACATTCCCCATTGTTTAGTAATTAGTAATGCTACTTATTATTGTTAACAAATTATTCCTTGATTTAAAAGCAGTTTGGATACAAGTCATATAGAAATGATTTGTAAGAGATACATTGCGTGTACCTAAATTTAGGACGGACACATACAAACATAGTCCCCTAATATCTGGATTTTGCAGTATGGAACCAACTTGAAACTTCTATCAAAATGTTGCCTACTTTAAACAGTTTCAAATACACTCTAAAGCGCTCTGTTATCTGCAGAGGAGATGTAAGCTGTGAACTATATGGGGATATTATGCATAGCAACTTCTTTGGTATATGTGTTGTTAATTAATTATTTTCCCCTCATTTTGATGTGTGGTTATCATCCATATTTTAATTTGATTATTTCACAGTTTACAATGCTAATAATCCTTAATTTAAAATTCGATTCGAAAATTCTTGTAAATAGTCAATGAATATTACTGAATGATTACTTAACTAATGAGGATACCGATTAATGTGTATTATACGTGTTTATGATTGTGTATTTATATATATTGATTATTGTTGATGTTATTTGTTTTATTGTTACCAAACAGGGCCTCATGGAAGACCACCAAATTGGTGATATGAGCCACCCTGTATAAATATCAGAAATAAATAAATAAATAAATAAATAAATAAATTTATGCATAGTTACTGAAATGTGAGTGAATCTTCTTTATGGTTGAGAATCTGTCAGGGGGGGGGGGGGGGGGGGGGGGGGGACAAGTTTCCTTACCTGCCCCTTTCAAAAACGCTATAGTGGCGCCGATTATTATGGACGTGTGTTAATACACATTATGATTTATTACCATAGTTGGTATAATGATAATTTTACGTAATTTATATAATATTTATTTTGTTTTCTTTATTTTATACTGCAGGGTTGGCCTGTTTAGTTATGCAAAACTGCTTTCCAAAGGTGCCCTGCGGTTTAACAAATCATTCTACATGAAAAATATATAAACAATTAGGTAACATGGTAAATTACAGAAATGGAGAGTGAATTAATGTTATTATATTTGAATAGTAATTATATTATTCCACTGAGTGAAGATTAAAAGCTTTGCATAGTTTTTTTTAAAACTTATAAAGAGATATATACGAGTGAACATTAAAAGAGTGCATTAAACAATCTGGCTCCTTATGCAAAAGAATTTATTTTATATTTTGTCCTTGGGCCGTGTAGTTGGAGGGGCACAAGAAGAATAACTTCTTGAAAGGAGCTTATGTCATTGATTAGTTTATTCAGCTTCGTATTCTTCTTAAGAGGCCCCTTTCTCATTCTTGTACTCGTTTTTCCAATATAATATTTATGAAGTTATGATGGTCCTTCTCTTCCCTGTCTGTTAAAGTAATCCGTTTTCGTTTCATAATTCATCTTCTTCATGTTCCCCTCTTATCCCCTTTCTTCGCACGCCTCATAAATACCGAGTATCATGACTACAGGTCCCTATTTTTTCTCAGGAACCACAAACATTTGCTTGTTTATGTGGAACGTTTGGAATATGATATCATAGTCCTTATATACAACCTATTCACATCTTAAGATGACTTGCTCTTATAAACGTCGATTTACGCGAATCATTCTGAAGCCTAGCCTTTCTGTATTTTTGTACCCAGACCTAGTACTGCACATACCCTATGTACAATTTGACCAAAATAGACACGCTCAAGTATATTGTGTAAGGTTATTGCGCTAACAAAGTGATATCTGGTAGTGTCCGAATATCTAGGTGATCGATTTATCTATTTGAGTACAGATTTTGCAATTACAAATTCTTTCAAAATTACCCCATGAATTAAGTTTTGGAAGTGCTTCCATATCTAACATTGTTCAGTATGTATCATTCAACAGCTGTACCAGTTTTGGTGCTTTTAGACAAAAGTGCACAATCCAGCCAAATTTTGGAGCTATGCCGCCGTACTAACACTGATAATAGGGAGTTTTCGAATGTGTTGACGTGAACACCGTCCAGATTCTTCCAGCTACAATGGACTGCTTTATGTTAACTGCATACCGCGCTTTGTGCAAGAACGGCTCACCCGTCCATTGGCTTCTCCCTCGTCCACTAGTCAGATCGAGAACGCGTCAAACATGGTATTGCTGTCTTCTCTAAAACGTGAACCTCGCTTCAATTTTGTTAGCTTCATACTTCACCTACTTTGTATGCAGTTAACACAAAGCAGTCCATTATCGCTGAGAGGATCTAGGACGGCGTTCACGTCGACACATTCGAATACTCCCTAATACCATGTTGACGCGTTCTCACCAGTGGACGAGAGAGAAGCCAGTGGACGGGTGAGCCGTTCTCGCACAAAGTGCAGTATGCAGTTAACACAAATCAGTCCATTGTAGCTTGGAGGAATAGGGATATTTCGAAACGGGACGGGAGGTCACGCGACGGGAGCTATAAAGAGTTCGTACTGGACGTCGTGCACAACTCACCGTCCTTTCGCTACACGGTGCTAGGACGGAAACGCCTTAACGGAGGGATGGCGCGTCAAATATAAATACCCTGCCCGTGCGCGCATAATTTTGCTTATGTAGTTCTTTGTTCTCCTTTAGTCTATCCAGACCTCTTCTCTCTCATTATGTATTTCTTTGTTTTTCCTTTAATCTATCCTCTTCTCTTTCCTTATGTATTTCTTTGTGTTTCCTTAAATCTTTCCTCTGCTCTCTCTCCATATGTATTTCTTTGTTTTTCCTTCAATCTATCCTCTTTCTAATTAGGTATTTCTTTGTTTTTACATCCAATCTATCCTCTTCTCCTTACTTATGTATTTCTTAAAGAAGTATCCTTTCCTCTCTTCTTATGTATTTTTGTTTGTTTTCCCTTTAATCTATCCTCTTCTTTTTCCTTATGTATTTCTTTGTTTTTTGCTTTTCTATATTTCTTTACAACGACAAGATGCAATGTCTATACTTTCTGTGCATGTAGTAAACATTCAGCTGCCACTGCACTGTGCGTGCGCGGTAGTATGAGTGTTGTTTACATTTTTTGCAAAATACACCGCTCCGTCCTGTTCACAGATCAGACGCTATTCTGACTGAAATTCCCCCCTTCCTGAAACCACCCCTGTTACATACAATGCAGTATTGCGACCAAATAACTGTAAAGCAGTCCTGACCTCGAAATACCTTTTCCCCTAAAAAAAGGGGGTGCTAAGAGCCGTTATCTTTCTCTCAAATTTGCTATAAAACGTCAGAGCTTTCGCGCTTCGCACGGGAGGGGGAAACTTCCCCTCCCTGCTCCCACCCCCTGGGGAGCACACACCTATTTCGCACTCTTCGCGTGCTCACAACCGCCCCCTAAAATGACATCCTGGCTGTGCGGTTGGATCCTTCACGTTTGGCCCCCCTCAAGTTGGTGTCGATCCCGGGAGGGGGGGGGGGGCGGTAGGGGTATATATCCCCCCAAAATATGAGGTGGGGTGATGACCTGTTAATGCACTAAAAATCCAGTTTTTGAAGGTTTGAAATGCGAAAATTTTCGAAAGCTCGGTCGCTTTGCTCCCTCGCATAATTATTATCTTTCAGGATCTCCTAATTTCGCGCCCCCAGTAGGCCTATATTGTTCTTAAATAGCTTAAAGGGTTCAAAAAATAAAGATTTAATTGCTTTGCTCGATATAACGTATGTGTCATATGACTCCAGCAAAATATTTCGCCCCCGATGTAGGATAAAGTATTATAAAACCGCTATTGCAAAGGTTCAACTTTTGAAAGAAATCTCAACTTCAGGTACTCTTGCTGAATTTCTCGACTCTTTCTCAAGCCTTTCAGGGTTTTCGTTAGTTTTGCTCCCAATTGTAGAAGTGAGTGAATAGAAAACCGCTTATCAATGCATAAAATTCGAGCTTCTCTACCGCTCAATTACAAAATTTTCCTGGGTAAAATGCACAAGAAATTGCGTTTTTTAGGGTTAAAAATCGAAAAATTTGCCGCTCGGTCGCTTTGCTCCCTCGCTGACGTAGATAGGTTTTTTTTTTTTGAGGGGGGACTTCATTTTTTGCACCGGGTGCCATAATCCCTGGAGGCGCCACTGGCTTCGCTCCCTTGCCGGTCAACCCCCCCCCCCCCCCCCCCTCCCCCGATCAATAACGCGGATCGACACCCCTGTGGCCCCCTCTATTGAAAAATCCTGGCTACGCCTGTGACTGTAGGGGGACCCTATGCTAGTTTGTACATTTTCTTTTTTAACAGGCTGGCAGAAAATGTCTCCTACACCATCGGCTGAAGAAAGATCAGAAGGGCTGGATTTCTCCACAACGTCCAACAAAGCCCGACTGAAACCTACCAGACAGGAGTGGCACGAATACCTGCAATTCGTAAGGATGGTACTCAACGGATAATCACCAATACGTATAATTACATTATCAGTGAAAGTCATAGACTGAATAATTGTCAAAGATAGAAATAGGTATGTGGAGGAGTTGCTGTTTTTATTTCTAAAAGATTTGACTACAAGAGGAGAGATGATTTATGTCATCAAGATTTAGAATGATTGTGGGTTGAACTTCATTATCCACGTAAACCGCCTATTCTGATTGGAGCTTTTTATAGGCCACCTAATGCGACAACCGAATTCTTTGATAAACTTGATTCTAATCTTGAGTTGGCCAGCTCTGTTAACAAAAGTTGCATCTTACTAGGTGACTTTAACTGCAATTATATGCCTAATTTAGCTGACTCTAATACCAATAAACTAGACTACTACTCAAATCTATATGGTTTTAGTCAACTGATCAACAGCCCAACTCGAGTTACAAACAGATCGAGTACTATAATTGATATTATATTTGTTTCCGATCCTGAACTATACTGTGAAGCAGGGGTTTGTCACACTCGTATTAGCGATCATTTTTTCGTCTATGCAGTAAAATCCTTCAATTTTAGTAAAAGAAAAGATCCCACCTCGGTTGAATTTCGTTCATTCAAGAATTTTGATCAAGAAAGATTTCTTGTTGATTTAAAAACTATGCCTTGGCATGTTTTCAAAGATATTAGAAACGTTGATCTTGCCTGGAAAACCTGGTAACATCTATTTTTCAAGGTCGTGAACAAGCATATTCCGTTATGCCACAAGCGAATTCGTAAAAATGCTTGCCCATGGATAACGGACGATATCGTTCATTTAATGACACAACGTGACCATGTTCACAGAGCTGCTATTCTTACAAAAGACGATGAGTTATGGAATAATTACAAATCCCTTAAGAATAAAGTTACACATCTAATTAGAAAAAGGAATAAAGAATACCATTGTAACTTTATTGAGGAAAATCATGGAAATTCTCGGAATATATGGAAGTGTCTGAAACGTGTAATTCCAAAATCCAGCAAGATATCGCCGCATAGTTTGGAAATTGATGGTGCTCGTATATCAGATCCACCTAAAATAGCTAATGCTTTCAATAGCTTTTTTACTACCTGTGCTGCCAATATATCAAAAAACCTGAAAAGTTCTAGAACTGAATCTCATATCGGTGACGATACTCCGATTAATTATATCTCACAATTTGATTTGGACTGTGTGTCTGAGGATTTCGTCATTAAGGAAATTGATCGCATGTGTAAAGATAAAGCTACTGGCGATGACCACATTTCTTGTCGTCTTCTAAAAATGACGAAACAGGTGATAGCGAGATCGTTAACCGATATCATAAATGCATCTTTGACCACGGGATGTGTACCCAAGGGTTGGAAAGAAGCTCGAGTAATTCCAATTTTTAAAGCTGGTGATATGTCCGATCCAAGCAATTACCGCCCAATTTCTATTTTGTCTGTTGTTAGCAAAATCATAGAGAGGGCTGTACATCGCCAACTTTCTGAATTCATTGACGATAATAATATATTGAACTCCAGTCAGTCTGGTTTTCGAGCAAAGCATTCTACCGCAAAAGCACTCATGAAATTTGTTAATAATTTGTCATGGAACATTGAAAACAGACAGATCTCTAGAGTCGCTTTCATAGACCTTCGTAAAGCATTTGACACAGTTGATCACAATCTTTTATTAGAAAAGTTATCTGCTATCGGATGTTCACATGAATGTGTAAACTGGTTCAGATCTTATTTAACAGGTCGTGAACAGTCTGTTCATTTTAAAGGTGCAAAATCTAATCCATTAACTGTATTGATGGGCGTACCACAGGGGTCTATTTTGGGCCGTTATTATTTTCCATCTATGTAAATACTTTACCAAATTGTATATCTGATGGTTATGTTGATATGTATGCGGACGATACCACTTTAACTGTGAGTGGAAGTAGCGTAGCTGAGGATGAAGGAAAACTTTTTTCGCATTGGAAGAATGAATGGTATGGATTAATCAAAACCGCCTTGTACTTAACACGGAGAAGACATGCGTGATGGTCATAGCCTCGCGTGCTAATTTAAACAAAATAACATCCTTCAATGTTTCTATAAATGGTAAGGGAATGAAAAGAGTTAATGTCGCCAAATGTCTTGGTATATTAATTGATGAAGAATTGAATTGGTCCAAACATGTTGACAAAGTAACAAAGGTAACGCAGAGTAATGTCAGTGTAATAAAACGAGCGAAGGATTATTTATCATTAACATCTTTAAAGATGCTGTATAATGTACTCGTGTTGCCTCACTTTGATTATTGTTCCTCTGTGTGGTCAAATCGATATCAGGAACAAACGTATAAGCTTCAGAAAGTTAAAAAACGAGCTGCTAGAATAATTTCAAACAAAAGTTATGAGACTGCATCAAGTGAATTAATTAGCAATCTGAAATGGATGCCAATTGAGAAACGATTTGAATTTCAGCATGTTACTATGATGTTCAAGTGTACACACAATTTGGCAGCATCCTATTTACAAGGAAGTTTAGTTAAAGTAAGTGACATTCATCAGTATCATACGAGGCAGGCAGATGAAGGTTTACTTTATGGGCCAAAGTATAAAACAGAATGCTTTAAACATAGCCCCCTCTTATCTTCAATTATAGCATGGAATCAGTTGGACAGATCACTAAAAATGGCAAGCTCTGTGAACACATTTTAATATAATTATGTTCAAAAGATCTTGCAAAATCTGTTCGCAATAAGAAATTTTATTCAGTTTCTTAGCTGAAGTTTTACTCTCATTCCTTATCGCATTTCTACGCATTCTCTTGTGAAACAAAGGATTGGTTTGATCTGTTTACATAACAGCATGGTAAATGAGTCATATTCATTCTTATTGGAAGAAAATTTCACTTGATGCTATTTTATATTTGTCTTCATCAGAAATATGTCATTTTTTGTTGCCCTGATTTGCAAAATATCTTTGATGGTTTGTTTCTTTGCCCAAAAAATGTACGATTACATAATGCTTTTCAAAATGTATGCATGGTTTCATATCATTTATAATCAATAATAAATAATTTGCATTTCATTGTTTCATAAGAGACACTGTACATTCGATTGCTATACTACATTAAATGCAATCATAGTGTAATCTTTGAATAAGTATACTACCCTATAATATGTTTTGTAAATATGTATATAACAATTTTGTTTCTATACTGAGCTAAAATAGTCTTTATACTTCTTGTATGTACTTTCAAAACTATACAATGCCATTTCAAAATAACTCATATATAAAAGGTTATTTTTCAACAGATTTTTGAAAATATCACCGTCTATACATTATGAATTAAGATAATAGGATTATTAATTTCAACATTTTCGTAAACCAATGTTGATTACGAGGATACCATATTCTTTGTATATACATGTATATGTACATGTATGTTCTTATTTATTTTTGGTTATGAGTTTATTTTCATGATTTTGTTGGCTATTATTGTTACTAACTATTGCTATCAAGGCCTCATGGAAGACCATCAATATTGGTGATAATGAGTCACCCTGTATAAATATCAGAAATAAATAAATAAATAAATAAATAAATAAATAAAACGTTGAAATGAGCAAGTTTCATCATAACAGAATAACATATATTTTCGCATTTGGGGAATTAATAATTGATTCCCTTTATTCATGATTACCTTAAGAATGACATCGCAATTAAGAATTCGAAATGAAAAGCATGGTGAAAATTTCATTTATTTTTTCAACTCAGACTATGCAGTATAGTCCAGTTGACGCTCCTATAAAACCAACAGCGAACCTAGAAAACAAGGTTCTTTCTGTTGAAGTTTTTGTTGTTGTTGATTAGTAATCGTAAGTGGTCACCGAAAAAATTAAGCTTTGTTGCCCAAGGGGCAAACCTGAGCAATTAGCATAATTGCCTATCATAATCCAATGTGGTGTTGCAATGTAACCTGTGATGCAACAAACGGAGGTTATCAGGGAATTATATCGTATCATTAGATTCATTGCACAGGATCAACAACAAACACTGTTAGCGTTCGGCATGTTCGGTGGATTGCGCACATTTTGCGTAAATTCTCTTGAGCTGTCTAATATTATGCCCATTATATGCCTATACATGCGGCTATTTGGATGTATGCATATCATGCAAAATGCTAGAAGGTTCTTTTGGGGCAACAAAGCTGAAATTGTTCGGACACCGAGACGGATCACAAATCAAAACAAACAAAATTCAACGAAAAGAACTTTTCTAGTTTATAAAATGTAAATTCGAGTAATACTAACCACATTCAACACCAGCGTCTTGGCCGTGAGTACAATCATGATTTCCCCACTCAATGTGAGGGCATTCCTCGAGTCTGGTTTCCGTTCCTGTGCAGCGAACCTCGTCCAGCAAGATAGCACCTGATCCCTGCCCATAGAAGGCATTTAGTTTCGCCGTCGGGGTAGCAGTGTTAATGCCAAGCTGGTGGCATACAACACGGGCATCAGCGTCATCCCAGTTATCATCGCAGACACTTCCCCATTGGCCATCGTAGAAGACCTCAACGCGACCACGCCACAGATGGTCACTTCCGTTTACCAATCGTATGCTTCCCGTTGTCTCTAGAGCATGTCAAAGTGGTAAGATAACACTCATACATTGATTTGTGAGTCAATAAAAATGATTAACGCACTTTCAACCCCAATATCTCAAGAGCCGATAGAAATTGCTAGAATCTATTATGGTGACAATATAACTTTTCCTTTTATATGTCGGGTGCTCATCCGAATGTGATAATATATGACGTATGTTGTACTACACATACTCCTGCAGTACACTTCAATAAACACTTGGATCAACTAAACCTAATCGAGAAACCAATTGCAATCTCAATCCTAACCCTTATCTTTGGCGAAATGAAGACAAGAAAAATTGATTTTAGAGTGTATGAACTTTCGTTCAGAAACTCTAGGAGACGACGAATAAATAACATGTAATTTAGCGCACTCGTTGAATTACCACTTCCGGTATGGTACGGTTTGCGTTCAGGTGCTCGTCGAGGCACGGTTCGCTTTGGCACACTTTGGCACGCTCTGGACCACCTCGAGAGGAGGTCCGCCGTGGCACGCTCCTGGAGCGGCACGGTACGGGTACGGTTCGCTGTAGAGCGTTCAGGTGCCTCCTCTGGCACGGTACGGTACGGTTTGGCACGGGTACGATACGCTTTAAAAGAGCGTCTGAACAGGAGATGTCCGGAGTACATAAATAGGGAGTTTTCGAACGTGTCAACGTGAACATCGTCCTAGATATTCCCAGCTACAATGGACTGGTTTGTGTTAACTGTATACAAAGTAGGTGAAGCGAGGTTCACGTTTTAGAGAAGACGGCAATACCATGTTGGACGCGTTCTCGATCTGCCTAGTGGACAAGGGAGAAGCCGGTGGACGGGTAAGCCGTTCTTGCACAAAGCGCGGTATGCAATTAAAGGGATACGCCACAGGGCGGCCGTGGGGAAAGTCAGGATTGCGCAAGCCCCATTCACTCGTACGCAAAGTTTGTGCGTCGAGCGAGTCCGTCGGATTACTACGAATACATAACATTTCGGACTGCACGGAGCCGACCGAATCTGGCACGAGAGCTCGAGCTCAGACGGAGCATGCATGTTGCGCGGCGACCAGTCTGTCCGAAGTTTTCGCCCCGTGGGGCAACGGCATGATCAAGTAACGATCACGGTGCCCTCTTGCGGCATAAAAACATCCACAATCTGCGGTTGAGTATCCCTTTAACACAAAGAGATATCCAAAGAAAATCACAAATATGGCAATTAATGTATCACTAGAAACTGGGAAGCTTACAGATGGCAATCGTATAAGTTTTATGTCAACTGCGTATCTGATGATTATAAAAACAACATAAATAAAAGCTCTTCTCAGCATCAGAAATATCCGAGGATTCGCCAGAAATATAGCGATGTTTTGATGTCGTCACACTAGGGACGAATCCTGCTTAAGCAGACGATGTCCTATAATGAATGAACGTAATTGCAATGCAATTATTTATCAAATTATAAAGAGTTTTGTATATTTAAACATGACCTTATTTCACACCATTCTAAAAGGGAAAGTGAAACTGATTCTGATAACTAAAACCGTTTGATTGTAAATACACAGGAGAAGAGTCAATGATCAATGAAATAAACGCCACTTTCAAATTGAAAAGCCCTCCGAATAATCGCACGGATGGTATTCGTTCCCTCTTGAAACGCCGAACATGCCCCGGTGCAATCAGCTGAAAATACAATGGTGTCTTATTTTGTTTACAAGTGACTGATTCCTTAATTTTTTTAACGCTGCATTTTTCATCAAAATAATACCATACACGAAGATAAGAGTGAGGCAACAGACTAACATTAAGACTGACGCTAGTCAAGTAAGAGAAATACGTGAAGAGGAGATGACAAAACAGGCACTGAAAAATGTGGAAGATGTTATGGGACATCCTCCGCTTAGACAGGACTGGCCCCTCGTGTGTCGTCACACATCTCAGCAGCGTTCGAGGAGCTCTTCAGCTGCTATATCGGGGGCTGTATTTTACCGTTTTATAATTGATAATAATCATTACTTCAAATGTTTCCAAGCGTTGCATTTGGATAACCTTGTTTAATTTATGCCATCTATGCAATAATAAGTATTAGGCTAATATTTATTTTGATGGAATTTTCTTGTAATGTTATCTCTAACACAAAGCATTCCATTGTAGCTGAGAGGATCTAGGACGGCGTTCACGTTGACACATTCGAAAAACTCCTGCTGATATTGCCTGGTTCGTCGTCCCCAGATGCGGCATTATATACTCGCTTATCATCTATAATACTCAACGCATAGGCCTAGGAACCGGGGAGGGGGCCCCAAAAGAAGTCTTGGGGGGCTCAGATATCATTGAGCCCCCGTTATTTTGGAGGGGCTTATAGATATCATTGAGCCCCCCCCCCCAATTTGTGTGGCGCTTAGATATCATTGAGCTCTTAGGGGCTCAGATATCATTGAGCCGCCCCCAATACTTATTGCGGGACTCGGATATCATTAGCCCTCTCCTCCCCAATCATTATAATTATTCTAGGCATGAAACTCATGCATACCTATAATCTACAGACTTACCATTCAAATATAAACATTTTATAAATATTTATTTGGGGAGGGGGGAATCAGACATCGGATCTTGCATATCATTGCCCCCCCCCCCCAAAAAAAAATAAAAAATAAATAAAATATATACATATATATATATATATTTGGCGGGACTCTGATATCATTGAGCATCTCCCATATTTTGGCAGGACTCTGATATAATTGAGCACCCCCATATTTTGTTGGGGCTCAGATATCATCAGCCCCAATTGTTTTTGGTGGGGCTCGGATAACATCAGGGAGCCCCTCGATATTTTTGTGGGGCTCGGATATCATTGAGCCCCCACTATTTGTGTTGGATCTCGGATATCATTGGGCCCCCCTCAATATTTTGGCCAGGCTCGGTTATCATGAGCCCAACCCCCCATATTTTGTTCGGGTTCGGATAGGCTATCATTGACCCCGCCCTCCCCACATATATTTTCACACTTATGTTCTGGGCTGGAGGCTTCATGCTTTTCTATAATCTACAGATCGACTTAGTATTCAAATTATTATTAAAACTGAGAGTTAATAAATTAATAATAATTAACGTGTCATTAAAGCAATTCTTCCCCAATCACCTACGTCACCGGGCAAAAGACGATCTCAGAATTATATTTTTGGGGTAGTGCCACATTTCAGTTTTTAATGTCCTACTCTGATTATAGGCATGTGTGACAATAAAAGTTTTGTTTTCCACGTTCCTGGCGTATTATTTTTTCCAAAGGTGTTAAATGTGTCGTTTTTTTTAACTCCTAGTACTTTGTATAACTTGATAAAAATAAACTGAATATATTACAATTCAACGATTTCTTCAAGTAGGCCTACTTTTATTAATTTCCTTAACTGCTTAAAAGAAAGGCTACAAATCAAGTCATTATATCGGAAAAATTTCGGCTCGCGCTTCGCGCTCGCATGGTTTAACTGCATATGGAATTCTGAACATGATCAGCGTCCTAGAACCTCCGACGTCATATTTGTTTAATCTATTTAACCCATTTTATTGCCTATATAGTCCAGTAGACGGTACCATAATTATACCATGTACATGACCTGGAAAAGTTGTTAAGTACAAGGTTTTTTGTTGATTTGTGTTCTAGATGGCTATTGAAGTAAATTCAGCATGGTTGCCACCTTGGAAACCAACCTTGAGCAATTTTTTTAATTAGCCTAATTAGCATAATCATCTAATTAGCATATGTTGCTAATCTTTATCCAGAAAGGCTGAACAAATGAATAATACAACTTTTATAGAGGTTTGTATGACAAGAAATTCATTTATGACATTAATTTTAATGCAATTGACATAAATAGCATAATTAGCATAATGAGCTAATTAGCATATGTGCAATATATGGAATTCTTTGTCATTGTTTATCCAGAAAGCCTGAAAACATAAATAATACAACTTTTCTACGGTTTTCTATGACGAGGAATTTATTTATGACACCAGTTTTTAATTTGAAGTAACGCAATTGACGTAATTAGCATAATAAGCTAATAATGAGTTAATTAGCATATGTGCAGTATATGGAACTCTTTGCCATTGTTTATCCAGAAAGCCTGAAAACATAAATAATACAACTTTTCTACGGTTTTCTATGACGAGGAATTTATTTATGACACCAGTTTTTACTTTGAAGTAACGCAATTGACGTAATTTGCATAATAAGCATAATGAGCTAATTAGCATATGTACAATAATATATGGAACTCTTTGCCATTGTTTATCCAGAAAGCCTGAAAACATAAATAATACAACTTTTCTACGGTTTTCTATGACGAGGAATTTATTTATGACACCAGTTTTTAATTTGAAGTAACGCAATTGACGTAATTAGCATAATAAGCTAATAATGAGTTAATTAGCATATGTGCAATATATGGAATTCTTTGCCATTGTTTAATCCAGAAGCCGAAAACATGAATAATACAACTTTTCTAGGGTTTTCTATGATGAGGAATTCATTTATAACACCATTTTTTTATTTCTAAGTAGCATATAATTTCTAATTAGCATATATACAACAATAATAATATGATAATAATAATAATATCATAATTGATAGGATTGAATATATCATAAAGAAAGTAAATGTGAGAAAATTACACTGCCCCGACCGGGATTCGAACCCGGGACCCTGGATTACATGTCATTTTCTTCCATTTACTTTCTTTATGATATATTCAATCCTATCAATTATGATATTATAATTACGAATTCAATTGTCCTCTATAGAAATTCGTTGGCATGGATTTGCCCGACTATAGAGGGAAGACCTGTCTCATTGGTAGGCCATTATATAGCGTACGCATGGAATTGGTATGGATGTACCCCCTAAGCTCGATGGAAAGAGAGGGGCTATATGTGAGATTATTACTCTGCTTCGACGGGAGCCCGGATAGCTCAGTTGGTAGAGCACTGGTCATGTAATCCAGGGTCCCGGGTTCGAATCCCGGTCTGGGCAGTGTAATTTTCTCACATTTACTTTCTTTATGATAATAATAATAATAATTCATAAAGCAAAGAAATTATGTATATACTGGGCGTTTCAAAAAAAGGAAACCCAACTTTGCAAAATTCCTGTAAATTAACTATATGTTTACCGACAATGAAATCCATACCATATGAAAGAGTAATTAATATTTCCAATGGTAAGTTGTTAAGGTTTCCAGGGTCATGCATCATTGAACACCATTGTCTTCAACATTTTGTGCAAAAATCTAGTTGGTTCACTTTCTTGTAAAACCCTTTACAGATAGAAATCATTTTGCAAAGAAGAAAGTGTCGTTGAATTTCAACAAGGGTGCATGCCAAAAAACCAGTGCGAACCAAAGGATTAAATATCACTAAGAATTGCAAATAAGAAACAAAGAGTATAAATAAGGAAAATCCAAAACTCATGCGTGTGGTTGAAGATTTTACTTTGCTGATTTTCAAAAATTTCAACTGTAGTTGAAAATTGACGGAGACCCCTGCAGCACTCAAGACAAACGAAGATGTTTTCTGTGTTCTCGGAAGATCTCACTTCCTCTTGGTCATAAGTTTATGACTAAAAACTCGTTCCGTGCTTTGCGAAGTTCATAAGATCCTTTGTTAATTCGCATATTTGCATTTATTGATATAGTTAATCCAGAAAATATTTGGGTTGACTGAAAGATGGTAATGTAAGTATATTTAGAATTTTGTTCTTTTCTTCTTTTTTCTTCTTTGAGTTTATAGGTGTTTGGGACAGAGTTAAGAGAATTTGTTGTATATTATATTGTCTGGGCATATTAGTACATGGCAGTCTAAGGTATTATAGTGCTTCTACTCAGATGCATAGGTAATGAATCTACAAAGTTACAATCCTTTGCCACATTGAACATGGTTTCCCTCTAAGGTAAATATTGGTCATTATAAACACATTAAATCTGTCATCCCAGAATTTTCTGGATTAACTATATCAATAAATTCAAATATGAAAGTTCATTTATTACAACCTATATGTTAATTAGGCTAATTATACTACATTAACATGGAACATCTTCTCATAAACTAATTTGTTGTCTTTAAAAAGTGTTTTAAAATGTTGCATTGCACCATTTTTAGGCTTTCTAGATCATGACAAAGAAGTCCACATATTGCCCATATGCTAATAATGCCATTTACGACAATTGCATTACTTAATAATAAAAACTGGTGTCGTCCATATATTGCACACATGCTAATTAGCTCGTTATGCTAATTATGCTATTTATGACAATTGCATTACTTATAAATAAAGACTGGTGTCATAAATGAATTCCTCGTCATAGAAAACCTTAGAAAAGTTGTATTATTTTTGTTTTCAGGCTTCCTGAATAAACAATGACAAAGAAGTACATATATTGCACATTTATGCTAATTAGCTCATTATGTTAATTATGCTATTCACGGCAATTACATTACTTAAAAATAAAAACTGATGTCATAAATGAATTCCTCGTCATAGAAACCCCTAGCACAGTTGTATTACTTATATTTTCAGGCTTTCTGGGTTAACATTAGCAACATATTAAATATTGCATATATGCTAATTAGATGATTATGCTAATTAGGCTAACAAAAAAACCTTGTACTTAACAACTTTTCCAGGTCTGAAAAACTTCTACTGGACTAATATAATTTAGACCCAAAAGGCAAAACATACTGTGCTTCCAGGTAAACAAACTAGCCCCCCCCCCCCCGGCCTCTCCCTAGTGGTGCTCTAAAAAACGGGGTAGAGCAAAGAGAGAAAAGAAAGGAAGGCTTAACAATTTACGCAAAAAGATACTCCAAAAAGGCGCCAAAACTGACGTTTTGGACTGTCTAAAATGGTGACAACGGGGGGGGGGGGGGGGGGTGTCGGGGAAAAATCTTCAAACGGCGGGTCACAAACAAATGATCGAGCCCCCCCCCCCCCCCCCAATCCTGAAAATATCTTTCCCATCGGTTGTTGCAAAGTTGTGAAACCAGCTACCTGTTTTTGTGAAGATGGCTTCATCTGATGACCAATTCAATCATTATGGATCGTTTTGACTCAACTGGTTTTTGTGAAGTATATTTATATTTTTCTCATCTTTTTTTCTTTTCTTTTCTTTTTTCCATGTTTCTTTTTTTATTTTATTTTATGTTCTTCCTTTTTTTCCCTCTGTACTACACTCTTGGTTTGTTGAGTATCCTTTAGCATGTTTAGTGCAATGGGCTTAGCGCACTGTGTTGCTATTTTTGTTGCTTTTTGGATAAAGTTTATATTTCCTGTTGAAGCCCTGTGGGCGAAAATTGGAATTTTTACTACCCTCACGGAATTCTTTGTCTGTTGTAAGTTTAAATGTTAAGGGACAGCATTTGTGCATCACAACACGGGAATTTCCAATTTTGATTATCTCTATGATTACCCCCTCCCTCCTTGCTAGCGTTTTCAGCGACCAGGACGACCATGATGACGCTAATGTTTGTCGACAAGAATAGTCGAGACAGTGCTCCCTCTCATAGTGTTCTAGTGACGCACTTGCATTGTAATCATTGGTCAGGTTAGTATTTGCAAAGAGTTTTTTTTTTGTCATTTAGCAGGTGCCTGAAATTACATATTTTACCCTCTGTAAAAAGAGTTAATAATCACTCTATTTTCATTTGCCCGGGAGTAACGTCAGTGCACAGTGTGTTTACGCAGCACTCGGACATAATCGCCAATTGTTTGACAAAAATTGCCTAACTTCAATTAGCTCAGTTTTTTAAAAAAAAATTATGGCATAACTACATGGTTTCGAAAAAATCTTTGCCCAACGCTGATTAAAGATAAAGTAGAGTCCTGGGGCCTGTAACATAAAGAGATAAATCAATACTACGATTGATATCAATCGTAAGTCTATGGCAAACCATGTACTGAAGAGTTACAATTGATCATAAGATTGATTGTATCTCATTATGTTACAGGCCCTTGGTCATGCAATTATACTGTGAAAGAAACTATCTCAAAGGAATTGGGAAAGGTTGACCATGTCTACATAAGAATTTTTTTATACTGTGTTGTTTTGAAATCATCAAAAATAGATAAGAAATTGAACCAATCTCGCTGAAAAGCACATGTACTGCACACAGATGGTATATGGGATTACACACACAAGTTCTGCCCGAACATTTCAGGTATTTCTAGTCATATTTCGAACATAAGAGTATATGAAGAGCAATCCTTTTCAGGGGATGTTTCTACTTTGATGTTCTTCCAAACTGTCATAAAATGATGAGAATGCTCACAAATTAGTTTTCACCTTTCCCAGAACTCAAAATTCCCTTTAAACAAATAAAATATTGGACACTATGCAGATATAATGACAAATCATTTACTTCCCAACAATTAATTTTGTTCAACGTTTAAGCGTTTTTTTTTAAATTACTCTGTAGCAGGTTGGGTGAACCTTCCCCACACTCTAAAAACTCAAATGTTAAATCTACATTTAAAAGGTTGGAGGAGTGACAACATTTTCAAAATGGTAAATGAACACTTTTAACATGCTGCATCCAACCTTTAAACTATTAGATCCAGCATGTTAAAAGAGTTAATTTACCATTTTAAAAATGTTGTCACTCCTCCAACCTTTTAAATGTAGATTTAACATTTGAGGAACTGTTTGGCAATACTTGACCAACAAGTTAAAGCCCAAATTAGAAAGAAAAATTGGACGAAATTGCACATCTAGTAGGTAAAATCCCAATGCTATTTTATCAAAAATTATTGTTGGAAAATATCTACCCGCCAGCCTGTGCCAGTTGTGTAAAAGTAAATTTCCACAAATTGTTCAAAGCCTGTTTTGCCAATAATAGAGTTAGGCATCCTTACTATAATTTGGCTAATGTGTGTCTGTCTGTCCGTTCGTCCGTTTTTTGGAAAGCGCTTTTCTCCGTGATTTTCCACTCAATCGAGCTGGGTTTTTTTTTTAACGTGGTTAAATTGTTCCCAGATTGTCATGAGGGGGGTTGTTTGTGGTATTTTGGTCGTATTATTTAAAGGTTTTTTACAATTCGTAACTTTCTTTGGCAGGCCCCGAGTAAAGCTTCGAAGTTCCCAGTCCTTTCGACCTTTTTCGGGTCAGCGAAATTACATAGGCATAAGCTTCACGTACGGTAAGCTTGCACCGTGCACCAGTATTTGAAGCAATACACGTAATGCTACGTTCACACATAGGCGAGTTGGAAGTACGAGTTTGCGCGAGAAGTGGCGAGTAGACTTTTGGGGGTACTCGCGATAACTCTTTATTTAACTCGGGATGACTCTCCGTAACTCCCCGCAACTGGGCACAACTCTTCACAGCTCTTTGCAACTCACGTGAGGTCGCAATTAGCTCTCAAATTTTTAAAACAGTTTTTAAAAAATTCAAGCTTCTCGAGAACTCCTGAGCACCTCGGTCAAACTCGGAACAACTCGAAGTAGACTCGCGATACTCGTGAAAACTAGTCATGGACTCTTTTCAACTCGTAATATCGGGAGTAAATTTCCATAAATTTCCATAATTACCATGATTTTCCATACACGAGTTTCCGCGAGTCTTATGCGAGCATTTGAGAGTTCTGCATGAGCACACGGAGTCTCTGGTGAGCTAACCAGGAGGTTTGCACGAGTAGGGCGAGTTATACCGAGTTTGATTAACGGGAGTCTGATCACGTGGTTTCCATTTGGCGGTAAAATAAGCACGTTTTACAACTGCATTGAATAAAGTGCCACATGAAAAAAGTGCAAGATGCCAAGGGTTAAGTAACTGAAGACTTGAATGACCCAGAGCTCCAGAAGGAAAAAACAGAATGATCTATAGAGTTCAGAGAAAAGTGATGGAGTAGCTGGAAGAAGTAGTGTCCGAAGCAAAGCCCGAAACCGGGCCTGAAACTTGGCCCTCAGACGGACATGAAGAGGCACCAGTACAGCGCAACCAGTCTGAACAATCAAAGCCTCGGAAAAAAAATAATTTAGCATATTGATTCGGAATCTTGAAGTACTTTACATGTGTTAAGATGAGTGCGTATTAAAAATTAACTATTTCCTTTTTACATATGAATATTCAGCTGCAATTCAGCTATAACACAGTTCACAACCAAGAGAGAAAACTGTACGCCATAATAGGAGAAAAAACATAATTGATGTTAAAACGTTCGTTTCATCTATATTTCTTAAGGAACATTTATAAAATGCCTTGTATAGTCATGGTATAGTTTAATGACTGTGTAACAATTAAGTATTGATCTTTCTTTTTCTTCTTCAAGATGTACAGACTCGATCTTGCTCCATCATCCATGTCATTTATGTTTGTCACAATTTATGTCACAAAGAGTGAATAAAAATTAAATCACGTGATCCCACTCTACTCTAGCTGTCTTCATTTGGGGTTCAACTAGAATTACCCTTTTTCTTTGGTTTGCAATGGGACACTGTTTTACATCTATTTGATGATTTGCGTAGAATTAAGCATGTTGGAAAGTTAAATTCTAATGTAGTATCTCATATAGGTTTTTGCGGTAAATTTCGTAAGTTCATCAGTCAAATTCATACTACGTGCATTCAATTTAGAAGAATTTGGCCTTGTACAAGCATTTAAGCATTCAAATTAATATTTCATGCATTCGTATTAGTACTTTTATCAATCCCATTTAGACTAATTTCATTCGAATTCGCAAAAATTGCATCATGTTCGTAAAACGGTCATTCAATTTAGAACGGGAGGTGATGCGATTGCGCAATACCGTTATTCCAGCATTCAAATTCATTTCAGAGCATTCTTTTTCGCACATTGAGCATTTGAATTCGTAATTTACGTCGAACACATATTATTTGGTTTTTATTCTTTATTAATTTTGATATATTGGTTTCGAATTGCATATGAGCTTTTATGTATTCCTTTATTCATATAAGCTTCTTTTAATGAATTCATGTTTATCTCATCTACATATATTTTTTTTAACATTATTGACTTACTTTTCTCTAATTTATGGTCTAACAAGTTTACACAATAATTGGAGTGATGTAGACTTGTATTACTTGAATATACAAGCTATAAGGCCTATGGAATGGAACTGAGTAATAAAAAGGAAGCCTAACCGCGCATTACAGAACAAGTTATTTCAAAGTAAATTAATTAAAAGTCCAAAAACCTTAAACATGCTAAATTGAATGGACTTATTACGAATTTGAATGCCCACGTGCGTATTTGAATGCTGGCAGAGACGCTTTCCGGCATGGTGGCGAATTTGAATGCTCCCAACCGACTTTTTGTTTTGAATGAGAAAAGTGTTAAATTGTTTGATCTAAGTGCGAATGTGAATGACCGAAATACCAAGTTGAATGATGAATTTTACGGTGCAGATTTTTTTCGTTAATTTTAATGACTCTTATATCAAATTGAATGAAAAACGTCCGAAATTGACCGCAAAAACCTATACAATAAATAATATAGGATTTCCCGGTCAATTTTAAACCCTTGCCAATCAAATTCGTAAAATGGTCATTCAAATAAAACGATACCTCGCGTATCGTGTGTATCGATCATTCAAATTAACACAAACAGCAATCAATTTCATTTTAGAACACGCAATTTCGTTTTTGAGCGATCAAAAGTGTTAATAGGCAAGCAATTTCATCTTAGCGCAAGTAATTTCGTTGTTGTGCGATCAAAAGCGTTAATAGGAAAACATTTTCGTTCATGTGCGATGGAATTTAAAATTACCGCAATCAATTTAAGAAGTCATGGCTGGGGAACGTGTTTCGAGCATTAAAAATCGTTTTTAGGAAGTCGATTTTCTATGTTATTCATTCAATTTAGAATCCTTGTGTACGATGTGTCCGCGTGGACACATAGGCATTTTGATCTAACATGCACACATACACAAACGTATATACACATTAGTTTCACATTTCTTGTTTTCTTTATCATCCATTTTATATATATATATATTTTATATATATATGTCTTGTTCACATACTCATCTGTCCCCGACAAGGGGAATAATGAATAAGGCTGAAGATTTGTCAATCTGTCGGTCAATTGAATCTGGTGTCGCCGAAACCACTAACCCGTCTCCGTGGTCTAGTGGTTAAGGCACTGGCGTTCTAAGCCAACGACCCGGGTTCCATTCCCGGCGGAGACATTTTTTCAGCCTTTGCAAAAATTTCAAAAAGGGAGGACAGCTCTGGGGAACTTTGATTGAGCCTACGCAACGTTATTCTCGCAATTTCTTTCACATTTATATATATATATATATATATATTTATTTTTATTTTCTTTTCAATGTTTCAGATTTTTTTATTTTTTGTTTTGTTTCATTCATGACATGTTTTCTTTATTTTGTAATTTCTATTCTTTTTCTTCTTTTCTTTTCCATGTTTGTTTTCTTTATTTTCATTTTATTCTTTCCTATACATGTTTTTCTTGTAGATGTTATCTACTTATCTTGTGGCTTTTCATTTCTTTTGTGCATGTTTATGTTCATCGTTTCATATCTTTCATCTTTACGTTTATCTTTCTCTCATTACATATTTCTCAGTTATCGGTACATGGTCTTCTGTCTGAAAGTGTGCCGGTCTATCCGTCGATATTTTGTCTTGCCAGGCATCGAGGAAAGAAGGTCTGGCTGTGTCGGTACCACTGGCTACATTTTTCTGCAGTGATGACGCCGATCGAAAGTCGTCCGACCTGGAGTAGCAGGTTCAGCCTCAATTGCTGAAGATTGATGCCTTCCTCCTGTGCCGCCTCTCTGTCATCCACTCGTCTCTGCCACTCCGGACGAGCGAGCATTCTCTTGACCCGAGCCTTGAAAGCAGAATGAGCGTTCTCCACCGGATTAAGGAAAGGCGAATATGGCGGAAGCAGCTTCAGGGTGATGTTGTCCATTCCCTCTGGTAGCCTGGCGTTGATGTGTGGTCTGGCGTTGTCGAAAATGAGAAACACCCGATCGTTCTCTTGAAAGATCTCTTGGCAGCGTCGGGCTGTATCAGCCAGAAAACCTTCGAAGCCCTCTCTGGTCACAGTCTCTTGCGCCATGGTATGATGCACTAAACCAACTTCAGGGGCTATTGCCAGGGTTACATTCAGATCTCGTCCTCGTTGTCCACTCACGACCCGGCGAGCTGGCTGACCTCTGGGGGCACGGCCGTATGTTCGGCGAGTCCATACATTATAGCCGCACTCGTCAATGAAGACGGGTTTCCCGACCACCCCTTCCTCCATAAACCACTGCGCATACCCCGCCCTGTTGTCTAAAACTCGCTGTTCATTTCGTTGTCGGGGCACATCTTCCACCAGCTTGGACGTTTACATCATCCCATTTAAAGTACGCGCGATGGTACTGGTACTCACATGGGGCTTGTTTGGAAGTGATGCTTCCAAGTCGGTTTTCATTTGTTCGAGGGTCGCTAGGGGGTTGGCGTTCAAAACCTCACGAAGGCGCTCTTTCATCTCGTCGTCCATCTTGACATTCCTGCTACCACCTCGAGGTATTTTGTCACTTCGCCCCGTTCGTAGGAATGTGGCCACGATAGATCTTGCTGTCTGGCGCTTGACACCAAGTCTGTCCGCCATTTCAAGATAGTCCATGTTGTTGTCTTCAAAAGCCTTGATAATTTTACGTCGGTCCTCATTGGTGATGCGTCGGTAGCGTACTGGATGATGGTCAGCCATATTTTTTTCTGTACAGGTTGTCCGTTAAGTCAGTTCAGTGCAATACGTAGTCTGTCAACGTCAAGCTTGTAGAGTGAAATAAAATGAAGTAAAATACAGCACGGAACAGATGAAAGTGTTTACAAGCGTTTCTTTAATAGACTGATTTATGAATGTAGTCAAATTTATGAATGTTTCTTTCCTGGGGACCTATAATTATATAACAAGCTTTTCCATTAACCTGTTCCTGATGAATAAACTTCAATACTTGGAATCCATCCTGCATACATTAGTTGTTGTTTTGTCGGGCAATCCTCGGGTAAGCTTTCTTAACATATAGCGTTCCCCAAAACAAGCTTTATGTAAAAAAAACTATTTAGTTTACGGTGGATTGGGGGAGAACCGGGGCATAGACCCCTTAAGAAATCAAAACACCATATTAAAAAATTTCTACCCAAATTTGACATGAAAAGAAGGAAAATGTTTCTGGTTATTTGCCAAATGAGCATAACAACACCATGGCCAAGTATTAACATAAAGCGTTCCCCAAACCCTCTCCATTTTGACTTTCTACTTGATACGAACCTCACATTCTTAATTTGATTGCAGTTATTTCAAATATGCATGCTCATTAACGAATTTGAATGACCGCAAAGACGGAATTGTTACGAATGGACGAATTTGAATGACGATTGACGAATACCATTGCTCATTGTTTTAAATTGATTGGCGCGATTTGCAATTTGATCGCTGAGATGTTGATTTTGAGCGGCCAAAGACGAATTTGAATTCTGATTTGTTACCGCGATCGCATTTCGGGCGAAATTGATTGCTCGAAACGTTAAATTGATTGGAGAAAATTTGAAATTGACCGGGAAAACCTATATTACGTAAACATATTACGTGTATCTGCATTATAAGCATTCGATTCGTCACTATTTATCCAATTATTATAATTTTGTTTAACCAAAATTCTTTTACGTATTTAGATCTTTGGAGCATGCATCATACTGCTTTATTAGCATGCCCCTCCGTTTCATTGAATATGTTAGGTCAATAATGATCCGTTTGTGCATTTTTTCTCTCTTGTTAGTACCCTTTATCTATGTATGTTAGTTTGGTATACTAAACTTATTAGATTGTTTTATGTTTAACCATTTGATCGATATGTATAATTATTTTCAAACGGAAAATAAATCAAATCAAAATCATCTCAAAATGTCCCTACTTATAGGCCTATTTGCTTTCCATTTGCCAGTGTTTATTTGTGTTATTATTGTTGAAGAGAAGAAAAGAAAATCACAGGAGAAGGTGATTGCTTTTATATTCAAGCTAACAAGTTACCAATCCTAGAACCTCACCTGAGTTAGTTTGTCTGATTTTGAAAAATAAAGTTGTTTCTTCAGTAATTAACTTTGCAATATTTACTGCAATAAATCAAATATACCTACCTATTATGCTAGTCTCCTGACTACGCTACCCTATCGAGAACTTTTAACACAAATAAGTCACAATATGGTGCGCACCCCCGTAACCCATTGTCATCGCCCTCGTTCCTCACCCGCATGAATACACAACGACCATCTTGCTCTTTCTTGCTCGCTCCCGATCGAGTTAGGTCGTCGAGTTACGGCGCTCCTGAATTCAGGTCATTTTGTATCTTTTCAGCGCGCTTTTACGTCCTTAAAATCACTTTTCTGTACTTATTTTCGTTCTAGATTATAGTACTCTTGTGTTTTTATGTCACTTTTTGCCTATTGCAAGGGAAATTTTATGTTCCTTTTCAGGCAGTTGTTTTTCCTTTTACGACCAGCCCCACTTAGTTATTTCTGTGTGTCTTGCTGGGGTGTCCGTTTGCCCCGATCCTGTTATAGTTTCGGTGTTTGAATTAATGGTGTTTGTTTGTAAGAAATTTTGTGCGTATCCCCAAAGTTTTTAGGTTTAATTTTGCCTGCTTTTTATAAAATAAAAAGTATTTTCATATTTATTGTACGCTTTTATTGTCTGTTATGAGTTCGGAAGAAGAAGCATTAAGGTCACGGAGACCTGCTTCTTCCGAAGAGTAAAATTCAGAACTCTCCCTAGTACTTTCGTACATGGGGAGGGAGGAGGGCTGCAGGTAAGTTGCCCAGTGGTGTTACCCCATAGAGTTTGCCAGCCTCGGAGCATGCGGTTTCGGAGCATGCGGCTTCGGGGCGGGTGGCTTTAGTTGAGATTGGGACGCCAACCGGGTGGCGTCAAGTTCTAGTGGTTTGGATATCATAAATCCAATCCCCAGGTCGTACCGACCAGAAGGGGGGGGGGGGGGGGGACGTCTGTTTCCCGAACGGATACGGCACTCGCATTAATCCGCTAGGGGAAATTCGTGCCACTACTGCGGGGCAGCTCACGGGAACCGCCCATGTTGGTCTGGGTTTTCATACCCTAACCCCCGCTCTTCCGAACCGTATGGGGGAACGAGTGCTACCCGGGCTGTTGTATTTGACAGCTGATTGGAAGTCTCGAGCCAACAATAGGCTAATGGGCGCTCTACTGAGCATCAGGTGCTGTCACCTGAGTGCGCGACTACTAGTGGTCTCCTATTGCCGCCCACAAGCGGAACAATAGTGATTCCACATACTATTAGTAGTACATGGGCGAATACTGGGACCTCGTCCCAGTCTGCCCTCGCACTTGGCTAATGAATAGCCCCCGGTCTTCTGAACCGTATGGGGTAACGAGTGCTACCCGGGCTGTTGCATTTGCCAGCTGATGGGAAGACTACTATTAGTAGTTCATGGGCGAATACTGGGACTATGGGACTTTGTCCCAGTCTGCCCTCGCACTTGGCGCCTCGAGCGCCCGACCCGTGGCTGTAGCCTCTAGTTGCTTAGCCCGTGCGGGTAGTGTGTGCGGGACTTTGGGTACATACCCTCAGCACACCTGTAAAATCAGCACTGATTTTCTTATTTACTAGATAAATCTATATACCTACCTATGACCCTCCCTCCTTCCCCTCGCCTTGCAAAGAACATGTTTTACTCTTGAGGTTGCTCACAATAGAGGAAGATGGCCGTTGTGTATTCATGCGGGTGAGGAACGAGGGGATAACAATGGGTTATGGGCGCACAATATTGTGACTTCTTTGTGTTAAAAGTTCTCGATATGGTAGCGTAGTCAGGAGACTAGCATAATAGGTAGGTATATAGATTTATCTAGTAAATAAGAAAATCAGTGTAGTGCTGATTTTACAAATCCATTTGGTCACCCATCTTGGAAAAAAGAAACTGACTCAAGGACTCTCGCTCTTCTTGAGTCGTATCAAGGTCGGAATTACTCGTATGAAGATCGTGACAACTCGTATTAACTTGATCTCACTCTTAATGCACTCTGGTAAACTCGAGTCACGATCGGGATCACTCGAAAAATACTCAGCACTACTCGTAGTTTGCTCGTTACTCGAACTGTGCTCTGTTTAATTCGACCTGCAAACTCGAAAATGTGCCATTTTCCCCGAGTTGCCGCGAGTTGGAGCTCGCGGAAACTCAGCAACTCGTACTTCCAACTCGCCTATGTGCGAACGTAGCATAAGGCTATATGCTGAGGAATGAACCGTCGCACTGCGTGTATATCTACACGCTCGGCGTCCAGTGTGTTACAGTCCACGTCCAGTGAATACGTGTACATGTCATGGTTGTACTAGGTGTTATAAAAAACTTTTCCCACTTTTGATCCCTAAAAGTTCAAAAACTATATATCAGATAACACTATCATTGATATGAGTAATAGCTGAATAGTGTACAATTTAGTTGGAGGTTTTGAATATAAGATTTAAATATGAAAGCATAAATACGTTTCATTTAATCCACGATTAATTTTAAAGTTAGGTTCCAGATTTTGGTCAAATTTTAACCCTCTCTACAAAACTTGAACTTTACACAGGAACCAATGATGTGTATGTGAGTGTGTGCTTACAATGACCCTGAACAATGGACATGAATACCACCTTTTCAGAGCTCTGCTTGCCCAGGATTCTGGTCTCTTGCTCCAAAGCACATGAATGCTTTATTAAAATGCATCTCAGTGAAATGACTTTACACAGTTAATGCCAGAGGATGAATAAGGACTAGCTGTGATAGTGGAATTTCTCATGAATAAATAATAAAGCATTCAAACCCTGGCCTTGTCCAGGACCATTGTCTGGGTGTTAACCACACAATCCCATACACACCAATTGACCCCTGTGCAAAGTTAAAGTTTTGTACAGAGGGTTGAAAACAGAGCAAAATCTGAACCCTAACTTAAAATTTAATCTTGAATTAAATGAAACTGATTTTTGCTTTCATTTTTAAGTTACCTCTAACAAAATTGTACACTATTCAGCTATTGCTCATATCAATGTCAGGGTTATCTGATATATAGTTATTGAACTATTAAGGAATTGCCGGTGGTAATGCGCATCCCGCCTGAATCCAGAGCTACAAGTACAACTAGCACCTGAATTTCAGTCACATCGGACATCAGGAACGGGTCTATTTCGGCTTCGATGTCGAGTGGGTTGCGGGGGGGGGGGCGCGTATGGGGTCCAGTTTCCTTCCAAAATTCTCTGACAGGCAAAGAAAAAGAAAAAGAAAGAAAAAGAAAGTTTTCGTTCTAAAGGGGGGCACAATGCATACTTTTCTTCCAAAAGGGGGAGGGGGCGCGGGCGGATGTGCCCCCCCCCCCAAAAAAAAAGAAAAAAAAAATCCGCCACTGGTCTAACATACTCCTGTCAGTATTGTTATTTATTTGAATGGAAACCGAATATTGTAAAATAAGTAAAGATGACCATATAACGGCGTTTAAAAGATGCACAAGTTCCTTAAGATATACATTTTTAGTGTATGTTCTAAGATTTTTATCAATTCGTTCAGTGCATAACTACTTAACCTACCGGGGGGGGGGGGGGATATCAGAAACCTAAACATGCCAGTGGAAGCCCTACAAATCTTATCACTTCTCATCACAGCAGCTACACCCTCTCTCTCTCCTGTTTTCTTTATAGTTTCTATCTATCCCCCTGCATGTTTATTTTTTTTTCTCTCCCTCTCATTTTTCCCACTGGCTGTTTCTCACTCTCTAATATTTCCACTGTTTCTCGCTCTCTCCCCCTATCTCTCTCACTCTCCCCCTCTCTCTCTCTCTCTCTCTCTCTCTCACTATCACTCATTTCCCCACCATTGTTTCCCACTCTATCACAAACAAATGCAATCTGTTGTCCATTGTAGGGTACATATACTTACACATTTTTTTCCGATATAATACATGTAGTAATACATTTTTATATTACAATAATTGCCTCTTGACTGCTTACTAAATACACCGTGTGACAATACATTTTTTTTTTCCATTCTATAGTTAAATTTTGATTTCACTCCGCAATGATATTCAAGTTCTTCCCCAGTTTAACCCCTAATGCTAATTAAATTAAACCTCCTATCTATTTTAATGGAAGTCTGCTATGAAACAATTGTTCAGATATGTTCATCAACAAACTAATTGCCTTTGTGTGAATGGGTACTTGGGCTGTACATAGGGGACCACCCCCCCCCCCATGTTCCCATCGGTAATTTTTGCTATTTTTTTTTAAACCAACCAGTAGTTACCCAACTTGCCGTAAATATATTGTTACATTCTGTTGTATTATTGTATATTGTTGTAATTACCCACGCCGATGAAATCGGCAGGGTTATGTAAAGGGCTCCGTATTTACCCACGCCGATGAAATCGGCAAGGTTATGTAAAGGGCTCCGTATGTTTTTTTTTTTTTGTTTGTTTGTTTGTTTGTTTGTTTGTTTGTTTGTATGTTTGTTTGTTTGTTTGTTTGTGTACAAGATAACAAGAGAACGGGTGAACGGATTTGCACCAAATTTTCAGGGAATGTTCAGAAAGTGACAGGAAAGAATCGATTAGATTTTGGTGATGATTGGTTGACCCCTGCACATTCTGTGTGACCTTGAAGTTTTGACCCTGTAGTAAAGTATAGGAACTTCAGTTCAGATTGTGACAGGAAAGAAACTAGAAAGATTGATGACCCCAAACTTCGCCTGCAGATGCAGAAATATTTTGGCCAATCAAAACACTCATTACTTCGTCTCACCAAAAGTCTATTTCAGGTTTATGAATTTTAGAAGACTTTTAGACCCATTATTTGCCATTTCACTTCAAATCCGTACGAGCCTGCAATGAATATTCAAAGCTAGCTATCGCGCGCGATACCTTTTTTATCTCTACAAATTCATTTAGATTCAGGCTACCCTAGCCCTACGGCTTCTCCTCTATTTCTTATCTTCTGTGCATTTCTGTTTATTTCCCCCGGTTCTTTCCACTTTGTTGTGGAAGTTTTTGTGATTTATTTTATCCTGGTGGACGTGTAGTACGTGATTTTAATTGTTTTCGGTGAAAATCTGGTGAGTTTGTTCGACGTGAGTGAGTCTATCGCACTCGCGAGCGTTCGCGTGTGTTGATCTGAGTGAGTGGGCTGCGTAGCTAGCTGTACGTACATAACTATACACAGCGCTGTCGCGAAGTGATGGCGATCTGGTCGGGCTAGGGCCGGAGTACATAACCCAGGCCAGGGAGTGCAGTGCAGTGCCTGTGCCTGGCTGACTGTAGTAGGATTGAACTTTTTTTCTTTGGGTTATAACGGTCATGTCATTTGAGATTTGAGTTAGTTTATAACTCATTTATGTCTGTTTGAGTGGATTTCGTAGTTGTAAAATATATACAAAAACTGTATTTTTTTAAAATTTGTGTGGATTTGCAAAATTTGGTGGCTGATCGAGGTTCGCCGAATACATGCACGCCAAGTATCCACTTTGACTTTGTTGATGGGTGGTGACTGAGCTGAGTGAGTAGGCTCTGTGCCTCGCATGCATGTCATTTTGAAGTCGAGATCCAACTTGTTTTGTCGTCATATTTATTTTATCCAAGCCCGATGAAAAAAAACAACAACCCCAATTGCAATGTAATTTAAAGATAGAACATGAATACATTTACTAACACTTACATGACTGAACACTGAATACAAATTGCTAACATTTTTTTCCTCACCACGCCACGCTCTCTGACATGTCTAATCAATTACTTTTAGGGGAGAGATGTTTCAATAATAAAATATCTTTTTCAGAAGAATTTTTTCAAGGGTGGGGACACACAAAGCTATGACCTGGATATGGCAAAATTTATGGGGGGGGGGGGGGGGGTAGATGTGCATCTTGTTATCCCCTTTGAATGGCTACTGCTTACAAAAATAATCGCAACAAAACAAAACCTATATTGGGTTTTTTATACACGACAGGGGAACCAACCAGTAAAAATATATCTGCAGTTTCAAGAATAATCGCTCCGCTAAGGCGTGGGTCTGCCGCCTTTGACGGCCTTTCTAGTTGTATTCTACTATTGTACATTGTTATGTTGATATCATACCCTGCCGGCTAACCCAATGGGTTATATGTATAAGCATGCATGGTCTCTAATAAAGACGTGATATACCACCCAATATTTCAAAATTGTGAATATTGATTAAAATAGCCTACAGTTAGGCAATTCTTTAACCAACTAGAAGTTTTTAAACTAAAATACCGAAGTTAATCTACCCAATATTTCTTAGTGTTGATATTGGTATTTAATGTCCGAACGACCGACCAACCAACCAACAGACCGACTTATATTTATCCAATGTTTGGGGATTTGTTCAACCCTGCATCAGATTGGGTAAAATTTCTCTTCCATTTGAAAAAAAAAAATCACCAACCTTTACTTGCCCAACAAAATTTAACCAACTTGATAAAAAAAAAAGGTTTAAAAATTGGGCAACTTCTTCCCAATACCAATTTATCAAGTACTGTTGGAAAATATATTAGGTAAAAGATAACTGCCACAAATTGGCCAAGCTTACTTTAGCTTAACTGGTTAAATGTAGCTTAGAAATTGGTTAATGTTGAATCGACATGGGTTCGCCCGACTTAATTTGCTCAATATTTTTAGAGTGTAGGAAATAGAAAGGAAATATAAATAAATCCATACATGTTTCTTTGTAAACGAAAACGTGACATCACGCGGGAGCGGGGGCACCTTTTGTCCCCCAAACAAAAGGTACAACCCTCTACTTCCATTGTCCGCGCTCGACGTTCAGCCACCTCTCCTCTTTTATATAAACATAGTGTAAACATGATTTGAGTGTAAAAACTCTTTTACAAAAGCAAAATCTTCATATATTATACAAAGGTGCACTGTAGTCAGACCATAGTAACTATAACTTCAGACATTCTTAGTTTAAAATTAGATGGCCACAGGTTAAAACCAACTTTAAAAAGAGAGCTTACGAGGAGCGAAACAATTGAATGAATTAACAAATGATGTGAAAGTTTTAAGATCTTACATATTCAAAGTGCAATGTAAATTGAGGTAGGGCGATAACTTCCCTCTCTCTCTTTCTTACTTCTTTCTGTCTTTCTTTTTAATTCTCTATTTGTTTTATTCAACTAATTTTATGTTAGTAAATGAAGAAGCTTAATGGGAGGAATTTTAATTTGTAAACAAATTTTTAGGCTTTTACTCCCGTTGAAAATTAATGAGTCAGAAAGAAAGAGGATCTTGGGTATTTGATTCCAGTTCATCGTGACTTGGCCGTGAACCAGAATAGCCTGGTGGTTAAGTCGCTGCCCGGCAAGCAGTAGATGACAGGTTCGAATGCCGCTGGTTCAATTTTTTTCTGACTTGTGATTTTCATTACAGATCGAGCATACAATCTATAACACTGGGAGTAAAAGCCTAAAAAATTTGTTTACAAATTAATTTTATGTTGTTTTGCTTTTAGGCATTTTGCAGGCATTTCTTTTGTTACTTTCTATGTGATATTCTTTATGTGTTATACTTTGTATGACTTTTTACATGCACGGACTTGCAGAAAACCAGCCATTGACTGAAGCAAGTGTTTGTCGTGTTGAACAATAAAGTCTGTAGACGTGGGCGACGATAACAATAATTCAACTCACACATTGTCGATTGTGATAAACCTTGAATAAAAGACATGTAGCGCCGGCTTAGAATTCTGTCGGGTTTTTTCTTTTAATTTACACGGCACATTGATTCAACAAAATTCAAGTCAAACGCACCAAAAACATTTCGTTCCAATTTTCATATAGTAGGACTACTATTGTATGAGTTTCATAACTTCTTAAATCCGTCTAGGTTGTAGCCTATTTGTTCTTTGGAGAAATATTATTTAATGTATGCTTTACTCGAAATTGAACACAACTTTGTGATTGCAGAAAAGTTAAGAGAAATATTTTTAAACTGATTAATACATTAAGGGAATAGGGATAAACAATTTACCCTTAGTTCTACACGGTGTATTCGTCGCAGTTTTGTAGGACCATGACACAACACAACCATAATTTCATAATTTCCACGAAAGGCTCGATTAATCACAGGGCATTTTTCTGTGAACGTTGGTCGTATACTGAACTGAAAAAATAACTTACATAATCCACTACTGTATTTCAAATAATTATTTGACATACGGCACATTCATGGTGTTAATCATACATCGTTAACCACGCTGTGTTACATCAAATGATGGGACCCTGTGATTTCGGGACATGTGATGATTGTGTGTTTTTCTTTTCGTATTCATCACATGGCCCAAGGAGCGGACAAAAGCAACTGTATCAGCTTACTGTCGTGCTCCTTATTGGCCTAGTTGGTAAATTTAAGCACATTTTGTATGTTTATATGTTATTTCATATATGCCTTTTTATCTTTATAAATTTTCTTTTATAATATGTATTGTCTTATGTTATTTTGCATCATCTTATCAATTACATGCATTGATTAGAGACAGAAATTATATGATGTGCACGATATTAGGATTTTCTTCTTTCATATGGTTAACATATTTACTTTTCTGTTTTTATCTCATATTAAGACTTTCATCATGTAAAAGAATCTTTTCATCAAAATGTTAAAGTTCAAAGCTCAAAACTCAGTCTCTTTTCCAGCCATCGATGATTTCACGGGCCAGACAGCGGGCCATGTAACGCTGGGAGATCGCGCAAAGAATGTTTGAAAAAGATCTCGCAGATAGAAAATAGAACGTTGACAATAAAGTGCTAAATGTTGCGCAAACAGACCTTTCAAACCTAAATAATGCAGAAACTCGACAAGCAAAATAGGATTTCCAAGAAGAGGACATTCCTAAAGAATTTAATCTTTAAATGTTTAACAAACAATATACATAATTATGATTTTTCTTATATGTATTACTGTTTACAAATCATGTGAATACAGAGCTAAATTGGATGCATTAGTTAGGAACATGAATACCTTATGGCGAAATTGAATGCTCTATCTTCAGTCACGTGTTCTTCCGTGCTAATACATGTGAATGCACTATGGCGAATTTGAATGATATTTTTACACTTTTGCTTGCTCTATGGCTAATCTGACTGCCCATTACGAATTTTTGGCTGCCCTATGGTGATTTTGAATGACTAGTTTAAATTTTTGAATGACCTATAACGAAATTGAATGAACTATTTATACTCTTGCATGCACTAAGTGCGAAATTGGACGGGAAAACCTATATTATGGGAGCTATGTGTAATATGTGATAAATCACAGGTCTAAAAGAACACACCGTGGTAGTAAACTATGTTTTAAATCACAGGTCATAAAGAACACACACAGTGGCAACTATGTGATAAACCACACGGTCTAGAAGAACACACATAATTACCACATAGTGGACTATGTGAACACAGTGTGGTAACACTATGATTTGTCCATACCGCATACATGAATTTGATAATTACAATATGAACACATGGCTCACACATTTTCCTGACAGTTCTCTCAGTTAACCACGTAGACACAATGTGGTAACTATACGATGCATTTCATTATACAGGGCTAACACTATGAACACATAACTTCAAAGTGATTCACCACTTAGAAACTATATGTCGTCGGCTGTGTTTGCAGTGTTTGACAATGTGATTATTGTGTGGGAAATCAACGGAATTCAATGTCACATTGTGAAAACACTGTGGTAACACTCTGTTTGTTCCATAGGAATCTTCGACAACACAACCGCAGGTCCTCGAAACCGACGGCCCATGATGGCCAAACAATAAAATTAGAATCGTGAGCTAATTCTTCTTTCCACTTTTCGGGGGGTTCAAAAGATTGAAAAGCTGTATGACCAAATTATTTGGTCTCGTGGGTATTCTTACATCTAACAGTCTAGTAAAAACATCCATGACATCAAGAAAGTACTTGTAATTTCATTGTCGTGGACATCCGGTGTCATGGAGTGCTTGGTCTAGTAATAACTTACTTCACGAGATCAAACACGTCGTTATCGTGGAAATTCGGTGTCGTGAGGTGTTTAGTTTGGTGAAGTGTGTTATTAATATAGGCTTTAACCTAGTAATGCCCATTGCACCCATTTCGACAGCGTTATCACCTACAGCGCCAATGTTTGTACTGTTCAGTTAGTCTAAAGTCTGGCCATTTTTTTTTTCTCAAGAGCAATCGGCCAGCTTCTGCACTATGTTCAGTCTACATTCACTTGTTGTACGATGTTACTCATGGGGTCATCCCTATAGCTAGAAGGTCCGATAGTTAGCGGGTCCGATAGACCGACACCCAGTAGATAGAAGGTTCGATATACCGATTCGGCAGGAGGGTCCAATAGTCCGAGGTTCTATAGATCGAATGACCAACGGGTCCGATACTTAGAAGGTCCGATAGTCCGAATGTACATGAGGGTCCAATAGACAGAAGGTTCTATAGAACGAATCGGCAAAAGGGTCCGATAGTCCGAAGGTTCAGTAGGGGTCCAATAGTTAGAAGGTCCGATAGACCGACAATAAATACGTAAAAATGGTAAAATAATGGATAAAATGATAAGTGGGTAAAAAATAGGTGGGGGCGTTCCAACCAAAGAAAAGGCAAAGAAGGAAGAGGCTGAAAAGGACAGAAAAAAGGAAAAGAAGAGAAAAAGAAAAAAAGAAAAAAAAATTAGTCATATTCTTATGGAGGTTATTTGGTTTGCATCTTGAATCTCTAGCTGAATGCTATTGTTCTACTTAAAGAATGTTAGCAACATAACTGAAAGGAATCGAGCGGCAAGTTGACCTAAAGGGGCTAAAGAGATGAATTTTCAGAAATAATGGCCTTTGACCAATAGTCTCTTCCCAATATGAGAACGGAAGATGCCCATAACATGTTACACAGATTATGAGAACGGTATAACAATACGCTCGAACCTATTCTCAGGATCTCTCTCTCGTTCGCTGAAAATCTTCCCGTGGATCCTTTTTTCAATAATCCAAAGAAAGTTCTTTTCTCTTCTTTCAATAAAATCATCATTCAGTAAGCCTGTATTCCAAAGTAAATATTTGCCTTTAACTCTTCCTTTTTAACAAAAAAAAAGGGCCAAGAAGAACCATTGCTCGAATAGGATGTAGAATACTTTGCAAAATCTAAAAAAATCCCTGTTAAGGATCTAAAAATCTGAATATCGTCGCGGGTTTCCCTGAATAGGGTATCAAATATCTTCCATTAAAGTCCTCGTAGGGTGCTTTTCAGAAAGTCATGAACCCTAAAGCCCGGCTCATACAAGGAGTCATGCGTTCGTGCCCGCACTAGTGAAGGCGAAGATTGCAAGTAGCGCACGCGCCACTGCTCTACCCAAGTGGTTGCGCTGGTCTTTTTGCGTTCGCTTAGTACAAACGGTCGCTCAGGTACATCGGAAATTAGGTACATAAAACCACAGAGTTATGAAAACAAAATAATGAAAACTGAACTCACGACACTGAACAAAGTTTGAGCACTGTATCAGCAAACAAATAAGTCTAATAAATACAGATTGCCAAGATGCGTGTGTTTGAGACATTTTCCAAAAGTCCAATGCCTGGAAAGCCTCCTCAGTTCGGTGTGTATTTCAACTGCTTATTTGAACTTGATTTCAGTGAACTTGCTGGTAGCTTTCTTTCCACGCTTCCAACTTCAGATCCTTTTTTTATCAAAAACTGACGTCATACATTCAAACTAACATTCTTTCCTTTGAAGATCGCTGGAACGTGTCCAAGATTTTGAATGGGCAAAATGACATGCAAAGTAAAGTCTTCCAGTTTCAATTTATTGTTTCATATTTCACATTTTACAAGGTTTTCACAATATATATGGAACAAACAAGATAGATGGTACAAAATTGGGTTTTATTCTAAGATACTATAACAGAAGGTGAGTGCTGGTCGGCGGAGGCGATGCGCCCATGCCCAATAGAGTCACGTCACCTTTGTCCATGTTTGAGACGCGAGTGCGCCTTTAGGCCTGCCTTTCCCTTGCAGGGACGCCCACACATCTGGCAGTTTAGGCCAGTTTGAGCTGCCACTTCCGGGTTTCTTAGTAGCCTATTCTGCCTCCTCTCCTCTGATCTCTTCTTTTCCCATGCTGCTGTGGTTTCGTGGACAGTTGCTCTCCATTTCGAACGATTTTGTGTCAAGGTTTCCCAGTCATCGATGCCACAGTGTTTGATGCAGTCTTTGAGGGTGTCCTTGTATCGAAGCATTGGTCCGCCCCGGTCCCGTTTTCCAGCTGCAAGCTCGCAATATAGGACTTGCTTAGGAAGGCCCTCATTTGGCATACGGAGTTTATGTCCGGTCCAGCGTAGCTGTCTGCGTTTAAGGATGATTAGCATTTCGGAGCAGTTGGACCGCTGACATACCTCATAATCTGTTACGTGATCTGTCCACTTGATGAGTAGTATGGAGCGCAAGCACCTTTGATGGAAGGCATCAATCATTTTTATGTGCCTTGAGTACAGTGTCCATGCTTCGGAGCCATAAAGAAGCACAACAGCTTTGTACAGAGCTAGCTTTGTTTGGAGAGTGATGTTGTGGCTACTCCACACTCGTTGTCGAAGCCTACCGAACGACTGTGATGCCTTGCATATTCTGTGTTGGACGTCCTTGTCGATCTGTGCATCGCTCGTAATGATGCTACCTAAGTAGGTGAAGGAGTCAGTTGTGCGCAGTTCCTCATTTTCAATCAAGATTTTGGGTGAATCGACCACATCACCAGGTGAGCGCTGATGCAGCACTTCAGTCTTCCTTATGCTGATAGTGAGACCGAAACTACTAGCTGACGTTGCAAATACGTTCATCAGTCGCTGGAGAGCCTATTCCGAGTGTGCGAAACGTCCACAGTGATCAGCGAACAGCAGGTCACGTAGAAAGGCGTCTCGGACTTTGGTCTTGGCTCTGAGTCGTGAAAGATTGAACAGGCCACCATCTGTACGGAACTTGATGAAAATTCCGTCCGTGTTGTTTGACAGGGCATGATTCAGCATCGCAGCAAAAAATATCAAAAAGAATATCGGGGCGATGACACAGCCTTGCTTTACACGCCTGTGGACACTGCCAGTAGTTTGTCGGGGCATCCCAGTCGTGCTAGAATGTGCCAGAGTGCGTTTCTGTAGACGGTATCGAATGCTTTTGTAAGATCGATGAAAACAGCGTATAGGCTCATGTTCTGTTCTATGCATTTTTCCTGCAGTTGTCTGGCTGTGAAGATCATGTCCACTGTACTACGGGCGCTACGGAAGCCACACTGGGATTCGGAGACAGAGTCAAGAAAACTGTTGACAATTCTTCTTTGGATAATTTTAGCAAGGATCTTCCCAGCAATAGACAAGAGAGATATTCCTCGGTAGTTTCCGCAGTCAGATGGGTTGCCTTTGTTCTTGAACAAGGAAACGATTGTGGCATCCTTTAACTGCTGGGGAACAGATTCCTCGTCCCATATGCGAGCAAATAGCTTATGCAGACTGTAGCACAGTTCATGGCCACCAAACTTCCAGACTTCCGGCGGTAAGCAATACTCACCCGGAGACTTGCCACTTTTCACACTTTTTACAGCCTTCACTGTTTCGGCTAGCGTTGGTGGAAGGTCGCGTTCGTCGAGGACGTCCATTTGCCCTATTTCATCGAGCACAGTTTGTCCACTGTAGATGGGCGGTTGAGGAGCTGTTCGAAATGCTCCTCCCGGTGGCAACGTTTATGATACTGTCCCTGAGGCTCGCCCATTCTTTCTCCACGGGACTGATGTGCCACAGAATCATGATCATGAAGTGCCAGCGCAAGTGCTCGTTGTAGCTCATAGTAGACCAGCCAAGAAGATTTTTTTTACTTTGGACGGCATTTTGGGGTAATGCTCGGCTTCCATGCTAAAACTCTTGCAAAAATACTGACGAATAACGTACGGGCGGATGCCACGCGCATTTTTGCCTAAAAATGCCATTTTTGGCTCAAAATTTGAAAGAATGTCAAAAATCACAATTTTTAATTTTTTGACCTAATATGTAATACCTGATTAAGAATTTTCAAGTGATATCAGATTTATTTTCAGTTTCAAGTTATAAACCTGATTAATACACAAATGAAAGTTGGATATTACACACACATATATGGCGTAATGAAACATAAAACTGTGATTTACTCAAAATAATAGGTTGTGAAAACTACCAATATTTCAAAGTTTTTTACCCAACGTAAATTTGTAATTTTAAACACTTTTTCTTGATTAAACATATCATGCATATTGTCATGTCACACACAGAAAACAAATTATCCGATAAGGTGATAGATAACTCATTTTATGTTATCTCAAATGGAACGATGTATTTTTACTGGATGCGCATTTTGACTGAAAAACACTATTTGAAGGTACATCTAGAGTGTATATGTACATAAGGCAATTATCTCATGTTTATCAGTATAGTTTATGGGCCATAAACTGAAATGTCTCCACCCCCTTAGAAATAATCTTAAATGATTTTTTTTCTGTTAGATAGGACCATTAACTATCAGAATATGCTTCTTTGCCCTAAATTAAGAGGTGGGCGTGGCCACAAGGGCTATTACCATGGCAACGGATCGAGAACAGCATAATTTAAGAAAATGTCATGTATTCGTGATTAAGAAAGGACAAAAACACATTGTAACATTTTAAAATAATGTATCAAAAGTTTCTCACTTGATAAAAACTCAATAAGAGTTATAAAAGGTGTCCATCATGTTTGAAAATGGCTGTTGCTATGGAAACAGTAAGAAAAACCCATATATGAGCAAAAAAACCCACGATGCTACCGAGTAAAGTAAATATTAATACATTTATATTGTACATGATAATCTTCTCTTTGTTTGAGTAAAGGGATGATGGAGGAGAACACTAAATGTGTAGGCCGTTACCATGGTAACAAATAAATTTATTGCATTTCTAATGAAATGCAGAACTATGTTTGTTTTCAACATGGAATAATGGTAAACATCTAATATTTTTTACTGCCTGTTTGATAATATTCAAAATTTTAGTTTGGAATAGAGCTAAATTTGATATATAAAAAAGAAATCTGTTGCCATGGAAACAGAATTAATGAAGATGACATCTTTCAACTAAAGAAGGAAATGTAACTAACCAATATAAAATATATAGCAATTAGATTAACAAGCACCGTCAGCGATTAGAATCTGCTCGTTGGCTGTGAATGTGACCACTATCATAGCTGTTACCAAAATTTGGTAGCTAATACAAAAAGTGGTGTTGTCTTTCTACCAGAATTTCTGTTTACTTGATTCCAATCTAGATCCAGAAGATTTGTGTCCCATATATAATGGGTGATACCAACATTTTCACAATGATATTGATGACGAGACCTGCTACTTGCTTCATTGGTAATTTTATTTATAAACAGTGCGCATCAGAAAAAAAGTATACCCTACTTAAGTAGCTTCTAATTAAAAAGTTATAACCTCTATGAGCTTGAAATTTATTTCATAGTAAAGAACAACTTATATTCTGTGCAATGATACCTTATTCATAACTTTGCTGCCACGGATGACTCAGCAGCAGGCATTTCAAACAGTATTGTCAAACTCCTGTTGTACCAAGTTTGGGCTGAAGTAGCGAGTGTGGGTCAAACCAACTATGCATTAGTTACTTCAGTTGGAAAACAATTGCTGAGTTATTTTCAATTGATTTTGTGCATTTGAATAGAAAAGGTGTTAACGTCAACTCAAACTCAAGAAAGGGCTCATTAAAAGCTAAATTTAAGATTTTTTGTTTGCCATTTGTAAACCCAATGTTGCCTTCATCTGCATCCCTTTTTTAAGGAAAGCCTTTTTACTGAGTCATTAAAAATGGACATTGTTAATTCTGAACGCGTATCCTTCCTATTCTTCTTTTCAGTCTTTAAGGTCAGTAAACCTTTCAGTCCATGTCTTATTCGCAAAAAACAACGTGTGCACCGTATGCAGGTGAAATGGTGCTATTGACGAATGAGCAGACAGTTTTTAGTTATCACGGGACAAGAAGTTAGAATGCTATTGAAATAAATTAAATATTGTCATGTGGATTGAAACAAGGTCATAGAAGCTTAGATCACTTTACACAATGAATCATTGAAGCACAAAGGAGGATTTAACTTTTTAAAATTATTTTAGACTAAAGTAGCACATTCATATGGCTTGACTCACATTCGTTGCATCAGCGTCAGCCCACACTTGGAACAAGGAGATTTTGATTTTTTGACTCTTTTAAAAAACTCTGGTGCTCAGTCATCCATGGCAGAAATGTCATGAATGCGGTACCAATAGACAGACAATAAGCTATTCTTCACCATGAAATAAATTTCAAAGTCACATCGATTACAACATTTTAATTAGAAGCTATCAAAGTTGTGTATACTTTTTTTTTTGGATACGCACTGTATTTAGTATCCATTTATATATTTATTTGCACTTATTCATACAGGATAAAAGCATGATCAGTATAAAACTGTTTTGCATCATGTTCCTGATGCAACAGGAATAAACAATAAGGTATAGCATAACTTGGTAACAATTTTATATGAAAATACAAGTAATATAGTTACATAATGAGAAAAAATTTAACTCAACAAGTAAAAACAGCAATAATAAACGGCTATGAATTTTTCAAACCTAACCAATTGAGTATAATGCTATGTTAAGACTAATGTGGAATGTGGATAACATCCATGTACTAAGGAGACTACATGATTACAAAAACAAAAAACATATTAAACGTATTTAATAAATATCCCATACATAGTTCCTGTAACTTTGTGGATTGTCATCTAAAATAAAAACCAAAAAAAGTCAGAGTACTTTTGAAATTTATTTTGGAAAGTCACACAAACATGATATACATGCATGTATATATATATATATCGATGATATTCATTAAAGGTTAGCTGGCAACTAAATATGGTATAATCACAAATTTCAGTCAGACCCAACTCTGTAATACCGAGCACAGGTATATACTCCAAAAACGGCGTATAGAACAAGATGAACATAGAGCCCTCATCGTTCAGTATGAGACAGTGTGTACAAAAGGCATGTGGAAAATCTTGCAAAGTCAACCTGCCAACGATATACATATTCTTAAAAATAATGCTGCGTGTCAATTATCTTCAAAATCCTTGAATGATTCGTCATATGAAGTGAATTTCATATGACAAACATTTGAAATAAATATATCCGCAGCATTATTTTTGAAAAATATATTATCAACAGCAGGTCGACACTGCACGATTTCCCCCATGCCTTTTGTACACACTGCCTCGCACTGAACGATGAGGGCTCTATATTCATCTCGTTCTATACGCCGTTTTCGGAGTATATACCTGTGCTCGGTATTACGGAGTTGGGTCTGACTGAATTTAGTGTTGATGTAGAGTGTAGCGACTTGAAATCACGAGTTGACAACTAATCAATATTGGTCACAGACCAGGGGGACATGCATAAGGGGGGGGGGGGGGGGTTAACAGAAAGGGCACTTTTTAGGGAAAAAGGAAAGGCATGAATGGAAACGTTAAAGTGAATACATTAGTTTTAGACATTATATACCCTGCGCATTGAAGCCATCTTGGGGAAGATTCAATTATCCTATTTGTTTCTCTCTTTACATCACAGTGTGCAGTTGAGCGTGAGGGTCTGTATATTCCTTTTATTTCCAATCGAGCTTAGCGGGCTGTGACACCCAGTGGTGGATCGGGAGGGGGGAGGCTTTTGGCGGAGCTTTTTAAAATTATCCCTGAAATCTAGGACTTTGGCCCCCTATTTTGGTGGCAGAGGCCTTTCCCTTTTTTCTTTCGTTTTTTCGCGTATCTCTCTTTCACATCGAGACTCCCCCCCCCCCCCCCCCCCCCACTTTGAAAAATGCTGGTGACATCAGATTCTTATGAAGAGGAAAAAAGTCATCCTAGTGGGGTTCAAAGTACAATGTTATCATGAAAGACTGGATAGACCCGTGGGCGTCGCTAGGACTTCATGAGTTGGAGGTGGGGGGGGGGGGGGGGTGTCGAGACCACTAATTTACAGACGAACCTGAGTCTGTGTGCCACCGATAACCGATAAACCTTTGTTTGTGAACACCAACATTATTGTTTTGTTTGTTTGTTGGGGGGGGGGGGAGGGGCATGTGCAGAAGCAAGTAATAGAATAATTTGTTCTCAACCTATATCAACCGTGTGTTTATTTTCATTTCATGATGAATAATAATACATTTATATTGCGCTGAATACATATGTTTCTAAGCGCCGAAGTACTATTATTACCCTGGGTTTAGCCCAGCTGCCCTATAAGATGCTGAAAGCAGTCAAGGAATAAATTCCTACCATATACCCATTTACTACACCTGGGTGGAGAGTGGCGAATGTAGATGAATGTCTTGCCAAAGGACATTCGTGCCGTGGCGGGACTCGAACCGCGAACAATGAGATCCACCATGAGATCCACAGTCCGGTGACGTATCCACTAGACCACGACACATCTATTTGATAAATCTAATTCGAATAATTTTGTTTTTCCTTGCCAATTTTTAATTAAAGCACCACCTACAATCACTTGTTCCACATCAAATGAGTGTTAAATTCATATTCGCGAGCGAGCCCCTTTTTTAGTGTTCGATTTTAATCATTATGATACTTAAGGGTAATACTTCTCATTGAAAGAAATTGGCAGCATAAACGGAATCTCCTTGGCAAGGGGCGGGGCGGGCACAATCCTATTTAAGGGAATGTTAATTGTGATTAGGCTAGCGAGCGTAGCGACCGATCAAACTTTGTTGACACTTGTCTTTTGATAATAATGTATAGCATAAACGGGATCCTCTTTCTACGAAGGGGGGGGGGGGGGGCACAATCGTATTTAGGGAATGCACATTTTATTAAAACTTTTTTAAAAATAATAATTGGTAGCATAAACGGGACCTTCTTTCTCCAAAGCGGGGCGGGAAGAATCGTATTCAGTAAAGGAAAGTTGATATTATATAAAAGGGAATGTTTATTTTGTTTTTATGTTTTGTTTTTTCAACGGAAGTTTTAAGTTCTGATGACATAAAATGCCTTATGACCGATTCTAGAACAACTACCCCCTGGAAAACTAACCCCGGATAACTAGTGCACTAATTAAAAGGATAAGATATTTTATAAAATAAATGATTCTTTTTATGGGTCAAAAGGGCACTTAATGGAAGGAAAACGCCATGTATCAGAATGAAAGGGGACAATAATATTGAGGATAAATATGGCACTCAACAGAGATGAAAAGGAGCACCTATTAGAGGGAAAGGATCACTTTATTGAAAAAAAGGAATAGGTGTACTTGTATAAGTAAATCAGGTAACTCTCAGAATTAATAGGGGGATAATAGATGAAGGGGTACTTATCAGCTTATGAGAATGAAAAGAAAAATGTTGCAAAGGAAAAGAATCACTGATCGAAGGAAAAGGGGCACGTATCAGATTTGAATAGGGGTTTTATCAAAAAGGAATGTTTTTACTAAAGGGACATTTTTAGAGGTGAAAAGGGAGCATTTATTATTAATTAGATAAATATAGGTACTATATTAGTTATTCTGCTGTGCTGTGATGTAATGTAACAGAACTCTCAACAATTTTACGGAATAAACAGACATTATAAAGAAACTATTGGAGGGAGGGATACTTGCAAGAGTAAATTTAACACCTGTTTGATTTGAATAGGGTAGTAATCCCAATTAAGGGTGGCTTTTATTCATAGGTGGTAAGGGAGACTTTGATAATAATGCGGAACTGGCACGGTTCATTTTTCCTAACTAAAAGGGGTCCTTTGGGGATATTGCATGTCTTTTGCATGTCTCCGACTGTCAGATGTACAACACAACATTTGTTAGAACATGGAACAATTATCAGGGATTTTCCATGTAAAGGGGAGAGATAGCTAAGTGGTATCGAGATTCCCAAACATAGGTGCCGATCCCGGGTGGGTGGGGTGTGGGGGGAGGGGGGGGGGGGGGGGCTGGGGTTATATATTCCCCCTGAAATTTGAGGGGGGATGGCCTGTATAATTCCCCCAATATTTTTGGATGTGAGAATTACGATAACATTAACTTAAAACTAATAATTATCCAAATTCATTATTTAACAACATTTAATCATACAGAAAACCATTTCGGGATGCTCTAAAATGCAAGTTTTATAGACAGATATTTGAAAAAGTCCCTGATGTAGGAGGGGGATACCCCCCCCCCCCTCACTAACCTTCCTCTCGCCGGTCATCCCCCAATCATGAACACAGATCGACACCCCTGTTCCCAAGGAAAGTTATAATGAATGACCTTAAATTAAATTCCATGTATACATATAAGGATATATTTTATAATAGATACAATCTATTACAAGATAAAAATCATCTTTGTCTTTCATTATGAAAACATAAAATCATATCCCAACAAAGATTAAATGTGCTGACTGTGTGGTAATTTTTTTTGCACATCCATTGACTTGCCTATTAGGATAAATGTACATTACTCCACTAGAGTTACTGTGTTTACATAATAAAATACACAATATCATGCAGAGTATTGTCTTCACATAACCCTCTTAAGTCTGCTCTTCCCAAGAGTATAATTCAATTATCTCTATATGGATACATGACACATCATCACTGAATATTGTTGTTTATTTCGCTCACTTTCTGATATGATGTTCCACCTCCTGGAGATTGACCCATTGCATTCACGTGACTTTATAATTTTTTTAAAGGAAAATCCTATGTGGACCGCACGCACAGTGAATTTATAATGAAACATAATGATATGTATTAATGTTATAATGTTCATATAACATATATCATTTTTCCAGTTAGTTAACGATAACTTATATTATAAAAATGAAATAAAGTTTGGCTTTTGCACAATAAATTGAAAGAAAAACTGAGATATCAAAGAATATTTCAACCATGGATTTAGTATGCACTATTGCAAATTGTAACTTATAATTTAGGGGTAAATATGATTCAGCATTATTTAAATAATTACAAGTATAATGTTAAAAACTGATGGCTAATCCTTGAATAATTTTGCATAATGAGGAAATCATATCATTTGTAGACTTTAATTTATTATTTATTCATTTATTTTTGAACTTGATGTATTAGTGTACTGCGATAGTATTTTGTTGCTCTGATAATAAACTTCACATTAGCGTCAACCTGTATACATAAAATGTTAGAAGAGAGGGGTTTTAATCATCCATAAGTTCTGTGTCTCTGATAGTAAAGGCCCGATCACTACAATAAAATAGTTGGACACTGCCAGGAGCAGATTTGGGACTGCAATTCGGTTATAGGGAACTGCTATGTGACCGGCCCATCCATCCTACAGCGTATATGCAAGTTTTCTTACATATTCAATATGATTTTGATACATTATCAATATACCTTTACAGCTTTTAAAGTTTGTGAGCGAGCAACAATTTTGACACTGTTTAGTCAACACACTTCTTTCTAATATCTAGAAAGATTTGAATTGAAAGAATATAAGAATGGACATTTGTTCAATTAGGAATGTGTGGTAATTTTCCAATTCCAATAGTTCGGTGATGTGCAACTCATTATTAACCATGACAACGTCCATAAGGAACACATCCGTAACCAACTTTAAAGGCCAAGTTCACCCCCCCCCCCCCCAAAAAAAAAAAAAAAAAAAAAAAATTGAGTTAAATCAATAAAATTAAATTATACAAAAAGACGCTAAAATTCATCAAAATCGGATAAAAACGAAACATTTATGGCATTTTAATGTTTTGCATAAACAATGATTGTTTCATGAAACAATGATATGAATAACATGGGCTGTATGCAAATTATTAGGCCGATGATGCCATAAGCTCACTTTTCCTTTTGTATTTTATTATATGAAATTTCAAATATATTCAGCTTTCTTATTATAACTTACTGTGATACAATGAAGAGAATCTTTATAAACATCTATGAAAAAAAATGAAATATTTGAAATTCCATATAATAAAATACAAAAGGAAAAGTGAGCTCATGACATCATCGGATCACTAATTTGCATTCAGCCATGCATGTTATGCATATCACGGTTTTACGAAACAATCCAAAACTTCAAAATGCCGTAAATTTCTTATTTTTATCTGATTTTGATATTTTGTTACTGTTTCGTTTATTTAATTTAACTCTACTGATTGAACTCAACTCATTATTTGGGTGGACTTGGCCTTTAAGACAAACAAGCTGATTCTGATATAAGATTCATTTGATATTGTTCAAATTCAGTTTGTTAAACATTTATTTTGTATTGGTAGGTCCCATTTCTTTCTTTGAAAGATTACATTCATTAACATTCTGTTTCCATGGCAACAGTTTTTATAAATCAAATTTAGCTCTACTCCAATTAACTAAATTTTTTAATATATTCAAACAGACGGCAAAAGTTATTAGATGTTTACCATTATTTCATGTTGAAAACAACCATTATCTAATGATAGTATTTTGTTAGAAATACAACACAATAATATAATTGTTACCATGGTAACGGCCTACACATGTAGTAGTCACATCTATCACCCCTTTACTAAAATAAGTTATCAGTGAGTGTCCTGTAAAAGAGAAAATAATAATGGTCAATATCAATACTTACCTCTTTTTTAGGTAGCATCAAGGGATTTTGCTCAAATATTTTTTTTGTTCTTACTGTTTCCATGGAAACAGCCATTTTCAAACACGATGGACACTTTTTATAACTCTTATTTGGGTTTTAAATCCAGTGAGAAACTTTTGATACATTATTTTAAAATGTTACAATGTGATTTTGTACTTTCTTAATCACGAATACATGACAATTTCTTAAATTCTATTGTTTTTGATCCGTTGCCATGTTAATAGCCCTTGGGGCCACACCCACCTTTTAATTTAGGGCAAAGAAGCACATTTTGAGAGTTAATGGTCCTATCTAACAGAAATAAAAATCATTTAAGATTATTTCTAAGGAGGTGGGGACATTTCAGTTTTGGGTCCATAGACTATACTGATAATACATGGGATAATTGCCTTATGTACATAATTATACACTCTAGATGTACCTTCAAATAGTGTTTTTCAGTCAAAATGCGCATCCAGTAAAAATACATCGTTCCATTTGGGATAACATAAAATGAGTTATCTATCACCTTATCGGATAATTTGTTTTCTGTGTGTGACATGACAATATACATGATATGTTTAATCAAGAAAAAGTGTTTAAAATTACAAATTTACGTTGGGTAAAAAACTTTGAAATATTGGTAGTTTTCACAACCTATTATTTTGAGTAAATCACAGTTTTATGTTTCATTACGCCATATATGTGTGTGTAATATCCAACTTTCAATTGGGTATTAATCAGGTTTTATAACTTGAAACTGAAAAAAAAAATCTGATATCACTTGAAAAGTCTTAATCAGGTATTACATATTAGGTCAAAAAATTAAAAATTGTGATTTTTGACATTCTTTCAAATTTTGAGCCAAAAATGGTATTTTTAGGCAAAAATGCGCTTGGCATCCGCCCGTACGTTATTCGTCAGTATTTTTGCAAGAATTTAAGCATGGATGCCGAGCATTACCCAAAAATGCCGTCGAATCTTTTTCTAGAGCCTTTTTGGATGTTTGGCTGGTCTACTATCAGATCTTAGGTCAATACTGTGCAGGGAGTCAACGTCCAATTTCTTGCTTGGAACACCATTCGATCGTTTGGCCCGCTTCAGCTGTATTCTTAAAGTGGTCAGGACTAGTTGGCTGTCGGTCTTGCAATCAGCGCCACGCATAACTTTGGTGTCCACAACATCTTTCAGATCACGATGGCTTACAATAGCATAATCGATGAGGTGACAATAATGCGAGCGCAAAGTTACTTTGTGGATTTTTCGGTGCCGAAACCAAGTGTTAGTTATTGCAAGCTTGTGTTCAGCGCATTTGGATAAGAGGAGGTGTCCGTTCGAGTTGCATTTACCGATGCCGAAGTTTCCCAGCTGTTTTTGGCCATGTAATTTTGTCGTTGCCAACTCTGGCGTTCATATCGCCCAGTAGGATCAGTTTGTCAGTTGGAAAAACTTCCTGGAGGGCCTTTTCCAGGTCTGCATAGAATTCCTCTTTGGTCAGGTCGTCGTATGTCATAGTGGGTGCGTAGGCGCTGATCACTATAATCCTCGTTTTCTTTAGGGACAGCGTAGCCGTCATCAATCGCCCGTTTATAGCTTCCGGGGAGCCTTCAAGACACGGAACAACACTGTCCTTCAGTACAATGGCAACGCCGTGAAGCCTTCTTTCGGTGGCTGGTAGACCAGACCAGTAGTAAGTGTAGCCCGACGTGGGTTCGTACATTTGGCCACTCTCTTGAAGTCTCGTTTCGCTCAATGCAGCTACATCAATGTCATACTTCTGGAGCTCCATGCCGATCAGTGCTGTCCTCATCAATGGTGTGGAGTCACCATCATTCAAAGTTCGAATGTTCCATGAGGCAAATTTCAGTTTCAGTTTTGTGTTTCGACCGCAGGTGTGGTAAACCGGCTGCCGCGGTTTGCTGCCCGGTTAGTTGTGTGCTCGCTTTGTTTAGGCCACCTTTTCTAGGCCCCTCCCCTGATTGGGGAAAACAGTGCCCACTTGAAGAAGGCTGGTTTGTCATCTGGAGTGTTGCCGGATCGTCGTAGAGCACGTGTAGACGAAACGACCAGTGTTCCAGACCGCCAAAGGTGCAGATTTGTGGCTGACGTCTTCCAGTAGAACCATTACCTGACGCCGTCACCATGCTTCCGTCGCCGTTGGACTTTTGGACTGATATTGGCCATCCGCTTTTATGTATATTATTTATGCCATTGATTACGGAAATAAAAACAAACTAAAACAATTACTCTGAAAGAGAATCTTCGGACGGTCCAAGGGATCAATGACAGACATGACCATACCTAGCTTCAACCTACAATGTAAGTATGTGAGCTACTTGACTTACTCTGGAAGAGAATCTTTGTTCGGTCCAAGGGAGCAATGACAGACTTGGCCACTGCTCCTGCGGTGGCCCCAGCCAGCAGGGAAGACACAATTTTACGCCAAACATTTCCATGAGATGTTGAGATCTGGCTGGCTGGCCTGCTATCACTCTTGAGAGTAACAGACACCTCCACCATGTGAGGATCTTCTATGAGCGGTACTCGATGATTATTCCTCTTACTTTCCTGAGCTCCTATGCTCACCTCACCACCTTGCATACTAAACCACTTTACATGAAGGTAGTCTGGTGGTGATGACAGCTGGCTCTGCTTTACAAAGTTCACTTTCAATCTTGACGTTGTCTTTCACAGGTCGACCGCAGGCTAGACCCGACCGGTCCGGTCAAGCTCATTATCGGGGAACTTGTCCCTTGCTTGCAAAGTGGAGCTCGGGGGATCTCTACAGGAGCTAGCTAGCTCGGAGCGCAGATCAGACTACACGTACCCGGCGGAGCGCAGCGCTAGCGGTGCGAATTTTATTCAAACCACTCGCCCTCAGATGACTCGTCCTAAAGATTTTGCGTCAGATTTCAGTACCGGTATGGTACAAGTACCAGGACTTGCAGGAATGGGCTGGCAGCCTGGGGGTCGTTTCATCAAATCAACATGACATGACAGTCATAACTGTTGTCGGCGATCTACGGAAATGTCATGGACCTGAAGACATGATAAACGACAACTCACGAAGGTGAGTACAAACAACACACAAAAAACATAGGAAAGTTTGTTAAATAAGCAACGCGGAGAGAAATCATTATGAGCATCGGATTTTTATGCATTCTGTAATTTTAATTCACATCAGTTCGTTTCATAAACATTTTGATTTGTCTTGTCTTCAAAATAGACAGATAAGAATAATTCGTGCCAAGTTGAGGAGGCAAAGCTAATCCACCGTTTGTTGGACCTTTAGAAAATTTTGAAAGGCTGTGGGTTAAGTGTGTAGAAACATAAGGGTATAAAAGCATAATAATGGTGTCAATACATCCGTCACCTCCCCAGTTGTTGGATACGCCATCAACTGTCAGGAGGTGGTGGAACATAGTCCTCCGTACGTGGATGCGATACCTTTCGGAGCAAGGCGACTTGCTGGCTCCGGCGCCTTTATCCAAAAGAAAAGCATAATATGCTCAGATTCGCTCCGGGGACATTACTGCTCCGCGGTCAGATTTTACACTAACCAAAGTCCTAACGTCAACTGTGGACAAAACACTATTTAGCCTTAAAGATAAAGTTGAGTTCTGGTCATGAAATTGAATTGCGAAAGAAATTGTCTCAAAGCAATTGGGAAAGGTTGACTATATAGCAAATAAGAATTGGTCACTTTGGTGTATGCCGTTAAGCTTTTGGAATCACTCAAATGATAATAAAATGACTCAATCCTGATGAGAGTCACATGCACTGCACACAGAAATGTGTATATGGGACTACACACAAATGTTCAGCCCGAACATTCAGCTGTTTCCTGTCATATTTTTAATGTGAGGGCATCTGAAGAGCAATCCTTTTCAGGGGACATAATATTTATCTACTATGATAATCTTCCAAACTAACGCCACAATGGTATTCAATGTCGAACTTAATATAAAAGGAAATCATTTCCGGGCTCATTTCTACCTAAGAAGCTTCCCTTTCTGTTCCAAACGTTACCCTCTAGTGGCTTTCTTATAGTTATAATCATTATTGGAAAAGATGCCATACTGGTGCCGAATATATATATATATATATATATATATATATATATATTATACTGAACTACAAAAGAAACGTCGCACATGTATGTGTTTGAAACTGTTTTATTTACAATGAAACATATTCTTTATTCAAGAGTGAAAACAGAGGAAATGTTTTGCTTTGTTTTGATTAACAAGTACAGATGTGCAATAACGACTCTCGTCGTTGATAGCGCCAGTTCTGACGTTGTTGGGCCCACAGGAGGCGTTCCCGACGATGTCGAACGGTCAGGATAGGGCCCCGAGCAGGACGCCGACAAGACAAGTTGAAGCTTCTCAGCCGACGACGAACAGTTGCTGCAGAAATTGGTCTGTTGTGTGTGCCAATAGTCTGTAGAGCCGATTCTGTTGCTCTGCGGAAGCGATCCTGCAAGTGGTCCCGGTGAAGATGGCGATCTTGACGTCCTGTTGTCACCCTGGGACGACCACTGCGCTGACGATCGTTGGTGCTGTCGGTTGCATTGTATCGCTCCCGCAGTCTCTCTACTGTCCGAACGCTGCATTGAAGTCGTTGGCAATGACTCTAGGACGTTGGCCAGCATGAAGGCGTCCGATGGCTTGTTCCCTCTGGTTTCGAGTCAGACGTGGCATGGTGACAGCGCTCAGGAAACGAATGATGGGATGAAGGTTTTGGGTCCCTTTTAAACCCACTGGATAGAGGATGTGCATGTGCATCATGCTTTTCAAAAAGCTGCGCTCGAGTGCACAACCATGTTCACGGAAAGGATACGAGTTTTAATCCTACACAGAAATCACATTTTGTTATGATGATGTGTTATGGACGGTCAATGCCATATCTGTGATGTTAAAAAAGCATAAAATGTGATTTTACGTATCAAATTCCAATATCATGTGTAAAAGATATCAATTTGAAAAGTGCGACGTTTCTTTTGTAGTTCAGTATATATACACTCAACCAAAAAAGTAAGTTCTCTCCTAGCATTTTTGGATATATCTCAAAAAGTATTTTACCGATTTTCATAATTCAAACGGGAATGGATAGGGGATTTTATTACTCATAACATGAATGGCATATCATTGCCCCCAGATATCATTATTGGTGTGAAAAAATGCATGGAAAAAAGGTTGAACTTTAGTGATTTGCATTGATTTTTACACAAATAATCACTCATGATTCTGAACTTTTAAGCATGGTTTATTACATATTTCTCTATCTCTTTCTTTTCATGAGCATACAGTTTAATAGGGAAGCATATTGTACCTGAAGAAATTCCTGAGAATTACATAGCAATTTAAAAAGGTCATTTGCTAACTTGCATAGGAAATGTACCTTTTTCCCATGCATTTTGACATAAAATGCATTTTTTCACACCAATAATGATATCTGGTGGCAATGATAAGCCATTCATGTTATGGGTAATGAAATTTCCTATCCATTCCCGTTTGAATTATGAAAATCGGTAAAATACTTTTTGAAATATATCCAAAAATGCTAGGGGGAACTTACTCTGCAAAAACCAGGATGTTAATTTAACGCCATCTCGGTATCTATATTGGGCTACTACCAGATAAGTGTTAAAACAACACCAGTTTCGAATCAAACTGGCGTTGTTATAACACTAACTGGTGTTGTTTTGACACTTATCTGGTGTACACCAATATCAAACTGGTGTTGTTTTGACACTTATCTGGTGTAGCCCAATATGGATACCGAGATGGTGTTAAATTAACTCCCTGGTTTTTGCAGTGTACTTTTTTGGTTGAGTATATATATATATATATATATATATATATATATATATATATACATACATATTATAAGAAAAACAAGAACCAGAGGTTAAGGTTCTTGTGTACTGATTCATACTGCTGTTTATTGTTATTTATGGAACCCTCTCTCGCTCTCTTTCTATGCCACCTCTTTTTTCGCATTCTTTATCTTTCTTCGTTTCTATTAGTATATCGAAACATCTTCCTTTTTAGAGCTCTTCTCAGCTCTCTCCTAATTTCTATCACTCTTCATGTATAAATCTCTTCCTAGAAAGATTTTCACTGTGGTCACGTTATACCGCAATCCGGTGCTTGGCATGGCTCCAGCCGTTGAGGGGGCACAGGTGTCGTGGGGGGGGGGGGGCACCAGTCATGCTAGTCTTGCAAGGTGAATAAAATGCGAATTAACAAGGCCACCGATTTTTATATTCGATGGTGGATGGGGGAGGGGGTAGAATACATGCCACCGTGTCCCACCCCCTAGCTAGGCCATTGGCTGCAATATCCGGCTTTCGGAAGATGGAGATGGGAGCGAAGGAAAAAAAACAAATATCATCTTCCCAAGAGTTCCAAGCCCAACCTCCGATTCCATTTATAGATAAATCACAATAATATCTCCCATCGGAATACAGAGCTTCTCAATTTTTTTTGTTTTGTTATTTTGATCCTTCCATAGCCGGCTACAGACAGCTCTATGTCTCGCTTGTTCGTTGGTTCGAATGATAAACGTCCTCTCTCTTACGTGTATTTAGCAAGTTGTTATTGAAAGCGTTGTCCTACACCTTTTCCCCTCAAGTATTAGAGAGGTTTTCTTTTTTTATATCTTTTATTGACCTCTTGTATAATTATCTAGTTTATTTTTTTCCTTTCGATTTCTCAATTGCCACTCAGTTTCTATTCTCGTCCAGTTGCATGTTCTTTTTTTTCCATTTGATCAACATCTTCCTCCTCCTCCTTCTTTCCCCTTCTTTCTCCTCCATCTTTCTTCTTCTTCTTCTTCTTCTTCTTCTCCTTCTTCTCCTTCTTCTTCTTCTCCTCCTCCTTCTTCTTCTTCTCTTGCTACTAATACTGCATCCCGTGTTTCCCCCCTTCTTGACCCCCTTTCCTCATCCCTATCAGTAGCGGCTCTGTCTTTTCTTCCATGACTTTCGTCAACATGTTTTTATATACATGTATGTTAATTTCCCTTCTTACTTTCTGGTTTGCATCTTCATCTCGACGTTCTCCTCCCGTTCCATTTCGTCTTTTTGTGCTCGCCTCATGTTGGCATATGTCACAAAACTCTGTTTCTTTTTTTTTTCTTTCCCACCCCATCTCTTTCCCTATCTCTTCTCTCTCTCTTCTCTATCTTCTCTCTCTCTCTCTCCCCCCCTCTCTCTCTCTCTCTCTCTCTCTCTCTCTCTATCTGTCGCTCCACATTTTACAAAAGTAAATTCGTGCGTTACGTATAACCAAAGACATCTACGTGTATCTAATTAGTAAAATGATGAAAAAATATAGTAACAACAACAACAACATATGCTATTTTATATAGCTAGCATATGTTTTTGTAGTCTTTAGCAGTTCATTCATTGCAATAAATCAAAATAATTCTCTTCAGCAATTTTGAAGAGCATGCGATATCGTATTTTTCCAACACACGCATATAGGTCAAACGACGGAGCCATCACTCAATCTGGATTACATTTCCCCTCTCATAATACGACAATTAATGCCCATTAAATCTAATTCATTCCTTTCCACTCAGCCGGTTTCACGGATTCTAAACACAGATTGAACTGAATGATGGATACTGTACTGTTGTCGATATCTAGAAGTCGAAATGCCCAAAAAGAAGAAAGAAAAAAGGGGGGGGGGGCGGGGGTGACCGGACATTTGCTCTTAAGATGTTAGCTCCGGGCTTTATATCGTCGTCGAGAGTTTTTGTTGCAAATGTGTTTTAGGTTAGGATAAGGGTTAGGTGTAACGTTTGGTCCAAGGTTGAACTTTTGGTAACCATGGTTACTGTATGATATTGACCGCGGAGCAATAGTCGCCGACGCTGATGTTGAACAGGCAAAAGAGTCAGACCTTCAGAGTTGAATAGAAAATTGTACCTAATATTGGGTGAAAAAGGAACATGCATGTATGTTGGGTAAAATTTAACTCGTATTGATTAAAAAGGTACCCCCAAATCGGTAGAATTCATCCAGGACTGGATAAAATTTTACTCAAGAAACATGCATGTTCTTATTTTACCCGATATTGAATCAAATATTATAAACTTTTTTTTAGTACACGTGCAACGTTGCTCAATTGCCTGAAGGTGGCTTCTTTTTTCTACATAGCTGTACAGAATTCTCCCTCTATTTTATCCACTCATTAGAAGCTTGATAGGAATTCAAAAACTGACTGATATAGCAGACCTTCATATATAACAAAAGGAATAGACTAAGTGATTCTAATCTACTCTGATAGGAGGGCGGGAAGCTTCAATCAGTTTCAGACGAGCAATTCAACTGTTTCCATGCGTACAACCTGATATTAACGAGCGCTCAACATCCATTCTTTCTCATTTGCATCCCAATCAAGACTAAATTTAGTGGAACATTAAGCGCTTTCCATAATGATTGAAGAGATGGATTGGCCGATAATGTTAAAAATCAGTTTATGCTTAAAGGCGGATTGTCCGGTGCAAAATAACATGTTTTTTTTGTCTAATTTTCCATCTTTCACTCAACCCATCTTACTATCGCCCTCTTGCATTCTTTGCCCCTCTTTGCTCTCAATCTTTCTTTCTTTACCCCTCTCTTTCTCTCGCTTTCTTTCTCTCTCCATGCTTGATCTCCCCAGTTTGACCGAGCCACACACACACACACACACACACCCTCACCCTCACAGCCACGTACAAACAAGCGCGCTCTCTCTCTCTCTTGTTCAGCTACTTGCCTTTGTCTTTCCATGTCTTCTTTTTCTCCTTATCATTTCTCATTTTCCCTGTTTTGTACCCCCTTCTCACTCCCCCTCTCTCTCTTGTTGGTGCGATCATTGAACATTAAAGCTGTCCTCGAGTCTACCCCCCCCCCCCCCCCCCCCCCCCCCCCACACACACACACACAGACACCATTGCATCTCAACATAGACAAGAGCTCTTACCGAACAGACGAAGGAGTTTCCAGAACCTTTCCTGGCTGGTCCATAAGAATAACGTGTGACAAGACATCGATCTATGTGCTATCGGGTGGCCAATTATATGAGGCAGTTTTAACTCTTTATTCGGCACAAAACCCGGGCGACTGAATTACGGGAAGAAAACTAATCTCCAAAATAATTGCCCCCCCCCCCCTAACATTTTTAAAGGCGGCGAAGACCATAAAAACGTCATTTGTCTGATTACAAGTACAGAGAAAGAGGGAAATCGCGAGGGGAACATCGCAGGCGAATAATGGCATAGTATAGAGAAGAGAGAGAGAGAGAGAGAGAGGGGGGGGGGGGGGGGGAGAGAGAGGGGGAGAGAGAGAGATAAAGATAAAGAGATAGAGAGCAGAGATAAAGGAGATGATGGTGATGATGATGATGATGCAGATGATAATGTTGATGATAATGGTAATGATGATGATGGTGACGGGGATGGGTAGTGGTGGTAGTGGTGGTGGTGGTGGTGGTGGTGGTGATAATGTTGACGATAATGAGGATGATGATGAGGGTGATCATGATGATGGTTATGGTGATGTTGTTGAGGATGAAGATGGTGATGATGATGATGATGAAAAGGAACGAGATGGAAAAGGAAATTTCTAGCCTTTTCAAAAGAGCAGTAGCCGGTTAAAAATGCAGGGTCAATAAGAGGGGGTGGCGGTGAGATTGCAAAGAGAAACTGAGAGTAGCGAGAAGACAGAGAGAGAGAGAGAGATAGGGGAGAGAGAGAGAGAGAGAGAGAGAGCGGATTGGGAGAGACAAGGAGAGGGGGAGAGGGAAACAGACTGACGGACAAACAGATGTGCAAAAAGACAGGCAAAACCACAGACCAACAAATGAGATATAGACTAAATGTCCCAATACAACTTTGAAAGGAACTCCCACTTGCGGGGCTACTCAGCTACGCAGCTGTACATCCACCCCCTTTATCTGGGGAGGATTCTGTCCCAGGTTTATCCATTTCTGGATACGCCTCTTGTTGACAAGTTGCATTAAGTTGTATCCAAGGAGTACGCTCCGTTTCCCCCTAGTTTAACATGTTAAAGCGATATCCTGAGCATTCAACAACAAAAAAGCATTTTCGTAGTGACATAATAAATTGGCTTTTACAACAGCAGAGACTGCGCGGTTTTTGAAACGTCCATTATAACTAATCTCTATAGATCTGGCAATCAAACTTAGCGCATTTCAAAGAAAACTGGCTATCTACTCTGAAGCGTTTATTATTCAGTATAGAAGCGTTAAAAGGGCCAGCAAAGTACAAAACAGAAAAAAAAAAGAAAATTGGCTGAAATCCGCACCAAAATGTTACACGTGATTATGGGACCGCGTGTTATGTTCCGTACATTGGCCATGGTGGCGTAGCTACGTGAGGGCACGGGGCACGTGCCCCTATCAAATGACAAAAATAGGGGGAGGAGAGAGAGGATAAGAGGAGGTAGAAAAGGGGAAGAATACCTGAAAAGAAGACACTTTGACCCACCTCCTCTCAATAATCAATGGCCTTGATATTTCGTATTTTAGCGGTGCCCCACCCCCATGATGTCGGTGCCCTTTCACTGACAGTCTCTACCCACGCTACATCTGATAGCGTATTGTTCGAGTATACTAGCTCGATTTCCTTGTCTTTCTTTGCCCAACAGCCCACTGAGCTATTAAATTTCTTTAAAATACATGTAGTTTAACAGGTATCATTTATTAGGAGAATAAAACATAATGTGACTTTCTTTCGATTTTTGAGAATACCCCATTTTCAGTCATTACCAGAACTCATGATAATAAATCATAAATCAAAACGACTTGAAGCTATCATTTTATCTTTTTATTTTTATTGTTTCTATTTTATTTGTTTGTTTATCTCTTTATTCATGTCTTTTTATTGATTTATTGATTGATTTATTCATTTATTTATTCATTATCTATTTATATGCCTACTTACTTACTTAATTATTTGTTTCCTGACTTATTCTTTTATTCATTTATTTTCTCATATTTATTATTGGCTACACTTATGTCAGAAATAAAACTAAAGGTTTACTGTGATATTAGCCATGTACATATTTCCTCGTACCAGACATTAAAGAGGAACAGTTTGCTTTAAAAAAAATTTTTTAAAAACCCCACAGAAAGCAAAGTTGTGATAGCTTCAACTGCTTGGGAAAAAGAAATAATGTCGGCAACACCCCCCCCCCCCCTTCCCCACAGACAGAGCCTGGAAAAGGCCGGTGGGAGGCGGAATAACATTGTTCAACATTCAAGTTTTGGGGCAGGATTTGCCATCCATGACTTAGAAGGGGTTAAGGTAGTTTAGCGAACCGTGATGGCACGTAAGAACGCGGTAAAGACACATATGACAAAATTATTTAAAGTCATAATTTTATTCTATAAAGGCAAAACCAAGATATCAAGAAGTAGAATTTAGTATTAATAGCAAGTTGATTTGAACAAAAGTGGAAAAATCAGAGAAGCAGATTGGTGAAAGTTTGTACGAAATCAGACAAGCAATAGGAAAGTTATGAATTTTTGAAAGTTGTAATCACTATACATATGGGAATTTCAAATTGGCCGAATACACTGTGATGTAGCTGTGGACAACTCCCCCATTCGCTCCAACACACAAAATGACTAAAATGTCACTTTTTTCAAAATGTATTACTCAGTAGGCTCTCTTTCTTTCATGAGGACCTATAACAATATGCTATATGTAAAGACCCTTCGGAGAAAACCGCAAATTAATGATAAATTTGTGCACGCAAATGGGAGAGTTGTCCACAAGTATGTCACAATCGACTCACCGAATTGCCAATTTGAGATTTGCATAGATGTAGTGATCTCATTTGTCAAACATCCATCACTTTCTTAGTCCTTGTCCGATTTCTTTCAAACTGTTTTTCTTTCTGTTTTTCTTATTATTTCCGTTTTCACACAAATAAACTTATAACCAAGGTTGGATTGCCCTTTTAACTCGAGACCATGAAACGGTATAACAATCATTATGACGTATGCAGTGAACACAATTTTCTTTCTTAGGAAGACTGATATTGTCTTTCAAAATTATGGAGTGCGGTGAAAGTGAAACAATATTGTCGTGTAAGTTGATATATGTGCCTCTTATTGTTCGTATTGTAGGTGGCTTCTTTGAAACAAGAACATCGCAATATTCCTAGTTTTTTTTATTCACTGCGGTCTTGTGGGCGTTGATGCGAGCACGTTGATGTACGCTATTAAGGACCAAAATTATGGAATGAGTTACCAGACAGAATCGTGTGCTCTTTATCTGCACATAGTTTTGCCCTTAAACTTAAGCAGAGTTTCATTTCGAACTATGCACTCGAATAAATACACAACTTATACTTTTAAATCTCTTATACTCATAATTTTTTTTAAATTTCTTGCAGTTTTCAATCTCTTAGGAAGCAAAGTCTGTATAAGTATATTAAAAGTTGTATATTTATTAATTTTTCCTTGCTTCATCCTAAAATATACGTTGTCAGTATTCATGTTGAATGTATACATGTACTTATCTGCACATGGTATAAGAATTAACATTGATCAGTTTAGGAATTTCAAACATACATGTATCTCTCACATTGTTCTTGGTATTATATCCTCTATCCTTTCTTACTTTCTTTCTATCCATATCCCTCTAACTTGACTTTTTAAATTTTTTGTTTGTATTTCTCTTTGTAAACAAGCATCCCCAATCACAAGCATTGTTATGCTATTCAGGGACTATGCCTCCTTCAATTATTGTACTTAAACGTTTTTATTGTGTTTAATCAGAAGGAAATAAATGTTGTTTTGAATTGAATTGAATTGAATTCAGGAATAAGATAATGATACAGAAGAAAAGAGAAAGAAAATAATCAGGTAATAGATAGCATAATAGATAGAATAATGAAGATGGAGATGGTGAATAATTAATAGACATGTATGACAGTGAACACTTTTTTTCTGAATGCAAGAATAAAGAAAATAACCGAAATAAATGAAAGCATTAAGTCCAGAATGAAGATGGAGAAAGCATTAATGCACTCATATGACACTGAACACCTTTTTTTCTGAAGGAAAGAAAAAAGGAAATAACCGAAGAAAAGAATGAAGATTGAGAAACACATCATACACCAATTCTTATATACTGTAGTACATAATCAACATTTTCCAATCAATTCCAGACAGTTATTTCACAATATATGTAATAGATGGTAATTAGAAGTCAACTTTATCTTTAGTATACCCATGATGGCAAATAGCATACATTCGTGTTTCTTCATTCACTGGTGACAGCGTCTCTAACAATTTCGAAAATGAGGGTTTAGTATGTTTACACAGACACCCTAACATACATGTTGTATACATGAAGTGTGTTTATAATTTGGCATTTCAGATCAATCTCAATGATATTGTATGCCACAAATGTAAGCTATAGTAGCTTCAAATGACATATACAGGTCTTCGTTTTGTTGCAAATATTTACTCTTGGCCCAGTTTTGATAGTTTTACAAAGAGTCCATTTTGCACACTGAACTTCTCACTGGAGTGAAGCTTATTCGAGTATCCATTATAAAAAAAATAAGTCATGATTTATCTTCTATTATTTTATTTCATTTGATTTTGATTTGATTTATTAGTTTCTGCATCATAATCTTAACATACATTCTTCAGGCATGGTACATATCCAATACATACTATAGTTGGTATATAATTATACTTGTTGAATGCACAATTGACTACATAATTGAATACAAAATTGAATACATAGTCGAATACATAATTGAATACATAATTTAAATACATATTGAATCTCTAACTTTCCATAAAAATTATGTACGAGATTAAATATATACATTGGATACATTATATTGTGGTACTCCATGTATTTAGATTCAGCATGCTAAACCTGAGTCATGTACCGGTAGATGTATTTTTAGAATATCAGGTGAATCGAAATAATACGAGTCGTTTAACCCATACGGTGCCACATACATGTGCACTAGCCCGTGCTCGCGTGCCACAACCTTGTATAGTAGTCACGTGCACGTTTAGTCGCATTGTTTCTTTGCGCTTAATTAAAGCACCCAAGAACTAAACCCGGCACAGGGGGGATTACTGTCTGGCACAACAGGGATTAGCACTGTGGCACTGGGGTTCAGTGGCGGATCTAGCCTGGTAAGACACAATACATTTCTACGGGCCCGCCATTGTGCACAAACAAAGCGGGCCTATAGAGTGTATTGTGCGTAATCCGGCTAGATCCGCCACTGCTGGAGTTGGATTAATACTACGGTATTAACTCTACAAAACTGGATTCCATTAAAAAAAAAACGTTGTTACCATATTTCGTTCAGATCTATATCCACGAATAGTCAGATATTGTTCATTTCTATTTTTAAAAAAAAAGTACAATAATGTTTTCCAGAAGTGTTTTGATGATTTTGTTCATAATCGGTAAACGTGGGCAAAATAGGCAGACTTCCTCCCAGTAGTCACATCTTCATATTCAATTAGCAATTTTCTGACTCCTTATAAGTGATTTTATTAATTAATCTGTTTTCTAACCTGTACCTACCAAACGGCAAAAACACATCTTTATCCATAATACAAATCCTCTCTTTATATAAAATCGTTTCTCTTTCAACTCGATGCAAGTGCTTCGTAAACATATTATCAAACTGTCTTTAAAATCATTCACATCTGAGCCCGAATTCCGAAAGGATGTAAGAAATATCCCTTATCCATTATCTACGTGGTGTCATCTGGTTCATCGATACCTTGTTTATGTCAGCAGTATGACATGTTTTGACATTGGCATGATGAGGGGAACTTTTCTTTTCTTTATCCATAAACAGGTAATAGATATTACGCACGCGGGATGGTGCAAAGACACGTCGAAGAATGATTTTATATTTGGGGAGTGATGGGAGGGGGGGGGGGGAGCTGTAAGGGCAAATTTGTCGACAATCTCCAATCAGCAAGAAAAATAATTATCGACTCGAAAGTCGTAAGTCTTCGGATATATATAATTTACCAGAAGCAGTTAGGCCTGTCAAAACATTTCTCGTAAAAAAAGAAGAGTCTCATTTTTTTCATTTTCATTCCCCGACATAGGTTGAGAATTTTCAAGTTTGCTAGTGACAACAATAATGGAATTTGACGAGGGACATTTTGAATGGGGGTGTAACATCTCTTAAGCGATCCTCTTAGAAGGGGAGGGGCGAGAGAATGGAATGAATGCAGGTGGTAGACGATATGAAAATTTGGATATACGTTGAGCCATAGAGGGGCCACTGGTATTATGGGGAGGAGAGGGGAGGGACACCAGACTTACTCAGAAAATGAAATATGAAGGGGAAAAGGCCATGTACTCGAAGATCTGTTTTCACGTTGCCTTCCTCTCTTCTTTTCTTTCTCTCCTTTCCTCTCTTTTTCTATTTTGAAATATTTTGACAGTGAGATTGTGCAGGGGGGTGGCACACACGTACATCCGTGACCTATTATAGCCACCCCACTTGTTTCAGTAAAGTTTCATGCACCAATCACTGTCAGTTTTTGAACGATTATAATTTCTTTCTTGACTTGTTTTCGAAATTATTGAAACCGGTTACCAACTTCTATCGCTGTCAGATTGAATGTAAAAGAAAAAAATAATAATACAAACAAAAAATACAGTCAGAGCATGAAGAGGACCTTAGTTAACAGAATATCATCGATAAAACCCCGGGGGTTTTTTTTCTAGATGAAGTAAAATGAATATTCTGAAATCTGAGGCATTTGAAAAGTGAAGAGCGAGGATGTTTCAAAACACGCGTTTCGTCTCCGTGACGCCATTTTCTATGCCTTGTGATATAGAATAGAAAATAAGGAAAAACGTATAGAATCCATTGATATTGGATTAGTCAGAAGATGCCTAAAGCTCTTGATGTATACTATTTCAAGCAACCTTTGGCAACAGCCAAGCAAGGTCGACTACCCTTTTATCATATCACACCACCTTCTTATCTCTCTCTCTTTCTTTCTCTCTCTCATTCCCTCTCTCTCCCCTCACTCCTTCTCTTCTACGCCCCTTTATCTTTTTCTTTCTATCTCCGTCTCTTTCCCTCTCTTTCGATCACTCCTTTCGCTTTATTTCTCTTTATCTCTTATCTTTCTATGTTTCGCTCTTCTCTATTTATTCCGAGTGCTCCTCCTCTCTCTCCCTCCCTCTCTTTCACAGTGCCCTTATAGAGTTTCTAAAGTTTGTTTTCTCACTAAATTAAATGGTAAACATCACATATCTTCATTGATTAAACCTTTCCCTAAGGCCTTTGAAATTCTATGTCACCTCAACCGTGCCGTATTTTTTTTTTCTTCCAGAGCATGGCCCAGTGGAAAATATCTGCATTTAAGTGCACCAGTTGTTTCCACTTGCATTGAACAAAGACATTGACTATTTAAAGGGAAAACGGGGTGCTCCTACATTAATTTTGGTCCGGGGACAATATTTGGGTTTTTATTTTAGGTTTAGGGCTATAAGGTTAGGGTGTACAATGTTTGTTCCAGGTTGAAATTAATGATACGGTTAGTAGAGGATATAGAGTGTATCCAATAAATATTTGGTCACACTGAGACATTATATAAAACAAGCAAATTAACATCCTTTTAAGTTTAGATTTTAAAAATACTATCAAATAAATAAAATACAATAATTTGTACATTATGTTGGGTATGATAAGAAGTCATGATCGTTGAAGCATGAAGAGTTCATTTTCAGACATTGCTGTAATTAATGGACTGTAACTCATCGTGTCTCAATGATAATGATTCTCTAATATACCCATGTTATAGGTGATATATTAATGTTTAATTTGATATAAAATTGTTTGTATTACATTCAGTATTTCCAGTGTATGCAAGAATCTTGAAAATGCATTCAAGAAAATGGGTGTACAAATATATAATTCCGAATGAAATATAATTAATTGTACATCAAATTAAAGAGAAGTATATTGCTTAAAATTAGCATAGTAATATGTCATATTCCTTGAAGCATGACGAATTGTGGTCCATTAATCACAACAAGGTATGAAAATGAGCATTCTTGTGATTAATGGACCGTAACTCGTCATGCCTCAACGAACATGACTTGTTACCAAACCCATAATAATAATAAAATAATAATAAACGAAGCAACAGCATCCTTTGGTCCTTTGGATGTACGGAATAGTTACACCGTCGAAATAACGTCGAACACGCCCCCTTTTTGCAAAGTTTTTCAAACATCATGAAATTAAATTTGGGATTGATCAGCATTATGTCATAATAAAGAGGAGGCGAGTTGGCTCAGTTGGGAAAAAGCGTCTGCCTGTCGAACCAAAGATCGTGGGTTCGAATCCACCCTGGGTGGATGACTGAAGCCTGCGTTGTTTGTTAACGTGCCCCTCCCCTGTTTCATAGACGCAGTCAATAGTTCTTAAATGGTATTTTTGAAAATTAATAATATATTATAATATTAATTATAATATAAATATATAAGCGTGAGAGATATAAATGAGACGGGACGTCGCTCTCGGTTAACCTCGATTTTAATTCCAAGCTTTCGGCCTCATTTGGCCTTCTTCAGGGTCTTCTATACTTGGATGCTGCGCTTCCAACTCTTTGCGTTCGTAAGAGTTGGAAGCGCAGCATCCAAGTATAGAAGACCCTGAAGAAGGCCAAATGAGGCCGAAAGTTTGGAATTAAAATCGAGGTTAACCGAGAGCGACGTCCCGTCTCATTTATATCTCTCACGCTTATGTTAAACACATCATGAGACACCGACTGCGTTCAAGTCAGGAGACATCTCTCACACTATATATATATAAAGAAGATCATAAATACTTTCGGAGATCAACCTAAATCAATTTCAATTCTGTATTTTTGTCTTGCAAAATTAAAGGACAGTACCTTAAGGAAAAAAATGTGTTGCGTAAAAAGTTCCAAGGGTCACCTTGAATGTTCTTTCACAAGCTGAACCATCTCTTAAATCGCCTCCAGCTCTGGCATTTTGTCCCTCTCTCTGTCTTTATCTCTTTTCCGATTCAGGCTCGTTCATATATAACGCAGTAAAACCAAGGCGGTTTAGCATTGGCTCCTTTTTCTTTTTTTTTTAATGAGTAAGTGAATGGCAAGTTTTGAAAAACAAAGTAGCTTCTTTCAAAAATATCCTAGGTATATACACTTTTGTCTCTGTGTTAAGAGAATGAGAAATCATTTTGCCTTGGCGGTTTACCGTGGCGGCCTCCTCTGCACGTGTGAACATGGAGACCGTGGCTAGGAATCGCCTTATCACTGGATTTATTTACGTAGCAATGGGCCAAAAAGGAAATATCAGTCTCCGATTGTCACTTTACAATGCTGTTTAAATTGATGAGTTGCCAAAACGTTCTACTCTAGAGATAACGGTCGTGATCTTAAGTTGCCTAAGCTGGATTCCATATATCCCGTAGCGAGATTTCACATATTTCAAAACCGATTTATCAAAAGATTGATTTCCCCTTTTAAATATTAAAGGTTATTTTGAGTCCATTTATTTTCCTAATGACGGTGTCGCCTAAGTTTAATAATCCATGCAATATCAATTATTTCTAAAAAAAAACATTTATTTGAATGTTTTAGCTATTTTGAATAGTTGACAGGAATATTGATGTACATGTTAATATTTAGACAGTTTAATCTCTTTTCCAGTTTAATAAAATTGAGAATGATATGATCACTGCTCAAGAATATTCATAATGTTATCAAATTTGCAATGTTTTGTATTAAAAAAATAGAAAAGGTTAAACTCATTGCAACTGAAGTGGGATTATGTTTTTTTTTCTGGACCCTCGAATGCGCGTGGGATACACGGTCTCAAGTTATATGCTGGATAGCAAGGGGTCAAAGAGTGAAAGGGTATAGTTATGCAACTAAGATATGTGTATATAGGTGTACATAAATCCTTTACCATCTTCAATAAAGTGAGACCACCTTTTTAAGTATAGAGTCGGTCTTCGCTATTTTCATATCTAATGACGATATAGATTTCTTTTCAGCACCAGACGAAGAATTACTTTCTCTCGTAATTCATATCTTCAAACAGAATCTTTGATATTGGAGAGCAAATCGCATCATGATTATAGTATTTGATACAAAGAAGGGTAAATAAATAAAATAAGATGATTCGTAGTAGTAGTAGCAGTAGTAGTAGCAGCAGCAGCAACATTAGAAGTAGTCGTATAAGTCAATGGCAGTAGTAGTAGTAGTAGCAGTAGTGATAGTATAGCAGTATAGTAGTGTAGTAGTAGTAGCAGCAGTAGTAATAGTAGTAGTAGCAGTAGTGATAGTAGCAGCAGTAGTAATAGTAGTAATAGTAGTAGCATTAGCAGCAGTAATAGTAGTAGTAGCAGCAGCAGAAGCAGCATTAGAAGTAGTTGTAGTCAATGGCAGTAGTAGTAGTAATAGTAGTAGTAGTAGTAGTAGTAGTAGTAGATGTAGTGATAGTATAGCAGTAGTAGTGTAGTAATAGTAGCAGCAGTAGTAATAGTAGTAATAGTAGTAGCAGTAGCAGTAGTGATAGTAGTAGCAGTAGCAGTAGAGTAGTGTAGTAGTAGTAGTAGTAGCAGCAGCAGCTGTAGTAGTAGTAGGTAACTCTTAGCCAACGTATAGTAAACAATTATAGTGACATGATTTAGTAATAGTAGTAATAGTAGTAGTAGTAATAGTAGTAGTAGTAGTAATAGTAATTCAGTGATGTTGAAAGACTGTTGATACTTAAAACAGATAACATATACTATCAACCAGCAACGTAGCCATCCATGAAACACAAAATAATTTTGGGCCACTCATGCCCGACTGGGATATACTGTAAGAGTAATAGTAGTTTTAAATAATCAATGATTATGGGACACATTAATGCAATTCTTCATGTTTGGTAGTTTGTTGAGCCTATTTGTTTTTGTCTATCTGTCTTCTTCTTTTTATCTTTTATCCTGTTTTGTTTTGTTTTGTTTCTTCGCAGACAGATCGGCTCAACACTAATTGCTTTTGCACTGCCAAAATCCGTGGGATGATGTATGCAGAGTTCTTGGATACACATCTTTAGAGACGCTCTGTTAACATTTTAAGAGCCTGGATCTATTTCAATCTCCTTCCGGAGAAGCGGGCTCAAGTGCCATAACTTGATAGGTGCTCATATCCACGTAATAGACAAATGCAAACGGAGCGCTACGGGGGCAAAGTACCCTCGTGATCCCAAGGCGCGCCGGAGATATAGGGAGTTGTGGCGTAGCTACAGGGTCAGGGGCCCCTCCCCTTAATCGAAAGTGGGAAATAGAAAAAAAAGAAGAGAGATTTAGCAAAGAGAAAGGAAAGTAAAAGAGAAAATATCCCGACAACAATTACTCTACGGTCAATATTGTACACTAACCGAATTCCTACTTCAACCCTATACCCAACAGCAACCCCCATCCTAAACCTTACCTTAAACACAGTTGCAACCCTACCCCTAACCATAAAGGCAGGAAAAATTGTCGCCTAAGCACTATGTCGGATCGGAAAGCTTTCTAAACACCTCCAAACCCCATTATGCAAGCTAGTGCCCACCCCCTCAATGATGGTTTGGCCCGTGCTACACCAGTAATAGGGTGATGTAATTCCAGATGTGTCCACGACTTCAAGCGTTACGCTCGACATTCCGAACACAGTTTCCTATGGGGTCAGCTCAGTAGACCGACATCCCACGAAAAAGAAAAGAAAAACATGAGAAAATAAAGAAAAGTAGAAATTTCCAGAATGTCCACAAAACCGACCGCGTAACCGACAGAACACAACATCAGTGAGTGAATCCAATTTAAAAAAAAAAAAGTTGCTATAGAAGGCCCACGACATAGTCACTTTCATGGGTTGTCGGTCTCGTGGGATGTAGCCGTTTCGAAAATATCAGGGGTTCATTGGTCGGACCATGATGTAAAACAGATTTTATGTTTATAACTGATTCTTGTCATCTTGCCATCCTGCTTGAATATGTTTTTTAATGAAGTAAAAATGACATGAAAAAATACTTTGAATGTTGGAATGTTGGAATAACGGACCTTTGGAACAAAGAAAGAAACTTGATGATGGCGAAACTTAAAGATGATGAATTGCAACAGCAGAAAAAGTAATATTGATGAAGGGGTGAGAGGCATACATACATGAATGTCTCTCAGTCATGTCAGTTGTATGAAATAGCTTTTGGCAAAAACCAATGTGGTTGGCAGAAGTAAAAAATGTCAGACATTTTTTTTAAATATTGATTAAGCTCTTCTTTTGGATATATCTTGACGTGTACCAGGGAAGACACTTAGTTTTTGGAGGGCAATCCAGCCTCCAAAGAGAGTAACATTGTAAGAAACCAGAAATAGCAAATAAACAACAACAAAATATGATGAAGTGAAAGAAAACATTTCAAAAACAAGTAATGAATAATTAAAAGTTAGACAACAATGACTTGTCGAGTAAATCATCGCACTTAATTCATTTCATGGGCTAATCCTTCAGCTATTTGGCTCATGAAATGTCAAATATTCCCCGTTGTCTCATCGGCAACTTTTTCCTAAAGGCTTTTTTCCTAAAAATGACAGTGCTATCAAAAAGGGGGAAACAAAATTTAGTCCGCCTTGACTGACACGATAAGAACTACTTTCGAAAAAATAAACTCAAGGGCAATTTCAAAGGCCTATTGTACTGCCCATAGAAATCAGGTTCGGATTATGTAATACACCATTGTAATGTTCGCACATTTCTAAAGGTGATAGGCAGGGCTATTGAAATTGTCTTGAGTTTATTTTTCGAAAGTAGTTCTTATTACTATGATCACGAGCCAAAGATTACTGTAAAGCAAATCTAGTTTGAAGGCTTGCTTTTTGTGTACAACCCATGAGCTGAAAAAAATGTTACACATATCTGAACGATATACAAATAGTGACCCACTTGCGATAATATCAGCAAAATAGTATTAACATGATTATAGAGTCAGCAAGATTAAGAAGTTTAAACACTTTAGAAATTTCTGAGATTGTGATGACGGACAGGGCATGCAGGGTGTCGTAAATGGTTAAACTCTTTTTGTTTTGCTATATATTTTACAACTCCAATATTTCTAATAATCACTAATCAATGTTACAGTAGAAGTTGGTTCTATACTATGCAAGAACTGAGGAATTTAATTTCAATACCCTCTTTGCATGCCATAACACACTTATAAGAGTTTGAATTTAAGAAAAAACAAAACGACATGGAATTGATTTAGTTCTATCGTTACCACTCATCTACATAAGATGTTAATGTATTTAAATAAAGAAAACGGAGTGAGATCGGTTCAAATTCATGCTAATGATGACATTTTTCCTATTGTTGCGATCAAAAGGCAAATGCTCTTATTCTAACACCCTTGTTATTTGTTTGTTTCTGCAATGCAATAACTATAAAGATAACTTCCATAACATATCGTGTTGTTTGGTGTGTTTTTAACGTTGTATACCCCCCCCCCCCCCCCCGCGATGTCGCTGCAGCAGGTTTGTGTAAATATTGATTTTCCAACAAACACTGATGATATATTTATTTTCTCAAAATTAAACGAATTATATATAGAAATATATTTCCCAACGAAGAAACCCAAATATATAGAAATTTTTAATGCAGAAAAGGGTTGGCTGACATCCCATTGTAACCGTTAGAAATAATATAATTATCAGCGGTCATGAGTTATCCTATCAGGGTATTTATACATATAGTTATTTATTACAATTTAAATGTATCATACTGGACGAATAAAAGTGAATAAAATTGTACAAAATATGATATAATGATAAAATTGAAGAAGATATGATTAAATAAAATGATATAAAATAAGATAAAATCAAGTCTGAAGAAATAAAATAACTAATGTAAAACAAATACAATAATCAACTAAAATAAAACCATACAAGAATCACCGACACCCTCACCAAGTGACGCACCTCCCCGCCTCCCCCCTCCCCCGCAAGAACACTCATACGCTACTCCTCTGTAATAGATCGAACGTGCTCAACAGCTGGGAGCAGTCAAGTACCCTCCTTTCCCTAACCTCACCAAATTACATTACGAGGGAGCCCTTCTTCTCTTCGTATGCCAAGACGAGAAAAATCAATCATATCTATGGCAGCAATGAGGATGGAGTGATCAAGAAAATTCATCAAGTAGCAGACCTTCAGGGCAAAAGATTAAATATGTTGCTTGGATGTGAAATCGTCACTATCTTGTCGCCAGCAGGCAAGGAAATTGTTCATACTGTTTTCTTTCATACGTTAGTCTATTCGAGACGTGAGCCCTTGTTCTAGAGGTTTAAAATTTGTGTTTTCTTAAATTTTCTTAAATGTCAATTCAATTATATAATTGACACAACTCAGGTATGGTATTATGAAAAAAAAATAGACAAAGTAGGACGAAAGGTTGGTAAATGAATTTTACAACTTATCTGGGAATCAAAATACATGATATTCATCTCTGTAAATTTCAGTCGATTAATATAATTTTTATAAACCTCAGGTGATACACTTAATACCAGTTGATACCCTTATTGATAACATATTTTGTAATATGCAACCTTTTCCATCTTCAGGAATTATAATATCAGATATTTCAGATCATTTCCCCATCTTCACTAGGGTGAACTTGTGTAATAGAGCTTATAATCAGGAAGGCAAATACATTCGCAAAAACAATCCTACTAACATTGCGAAGTTTCGGGAAGCCCTAACGGCAACTGACTGGAGTGAAGTTTTAGTTGAACAAGATATAAATATCTCATTTAACTCTTTTTCTAAAAAGTTCATGCTACTTTATAATGAAAATGTTCCGATTATCAAACGTAATGGTAGAAATCGTAAGAAAATTCCTCGTATGCCATGGGTCAGTGCTTCTTTGTTAAGATCTATCAATAAGAAAAATAAGTTGTTTTATTCTTATAAAGTAAGTGGAACTGAATTATCACGTAAACGATATGTTGATTATAAAAACACTCTTACTTCAGTCTTGCGTGCAGCAAAGAAAACATATTATTATGCTCAGTTTCACGCAACCTCAAACGATATCAGGGGAACTTGGAAAGTGATAAAAAATGTGTTTAAGTCAAAGAAAAAAACTTCTGACGTAAAGAATATAAAAATTGATGGTCGTGAAGTGGAAGATAAAAATATTATTGTAAAAAAATTCAATGATTATTTTTGCAGTATTGGTCCTAATCTGTCACGGGCAGTCCCTTCCTGTCAACAATCTTATAAAGATTTTCTGAAAGAATCAAACAACAAAAGTTTGTTCTTTTTACCAGTTGATAGGGAAGAGTTGCTTACTATTGTGTATTCACTGAAGAATGGGAAAAGTCCTGGTTATGATAGTGTCAATAATGATTTAATTAAGCAGATTATCTTAGGGATTATACAACCCCTAATTCATGTTTTTAATTTATCAATGTCAAATGGAATAGTCCCTGTAGACATGAAAATTGCAAAAGTTGTACCCGTTTTTAAAAAGGGAGATCCCCAAGTTTTCACTAATTACCGCCCCATTTCCCTCTTAACGTCCTTTTCAAAGATTCTCGAGAAAGTCATTTATGTCAGAACATTAAAGTTTTTTAACAAAAGTAAAATATTCTCCAACTTTCAGTTTGGATTTCGAGAGAAACACACTACCTCCCATGCCTTGTTGCACTTTATTGATAAGATTTCACAATCAATAGACAAAAAGATGCACACAATCGGTATATTTCTTGATTACTCCAAAGCTTTTGATACTGTAGATCATGACATTTTGCTTGGCAAATTATCACATTATGGTGTCAGGGGTACAGCACTGGACTGGTTCAAGAGTTACTTAACCGACAGGAAACAATTTGTCTCTTTAAACAGTATTGATTCAGGGTTACAGAAGGTCACATGCGGCGTTCCTCAGGGATCTCTCCTTGGTCCGCTATTATTTATTGTGTATATTAATGATTTTCATTACTCATCTGATGTATTATCGTTCATTTTATTTGCTGATGATTCCAGTTTGTATTACTCGCACAAAAATCCACAGGCTCTTTTAGAAACAGTTAACTTTGAACTAAGTAAAGTTACTTTGTGGATCCAAGCAAATAAATTATCTTTAAATCTGCAAAAGACAAATTATATGCTTTTTAGTAATACAATTAAAGTGCTTCCTGGAGATGTATTGTTTAATAATGTTTTGATAGACAGAGTACCAACGACAAAATTCCTTGGTTTGCACATTGATGAGCAACTGAGTTGGAAAATTCATATAAATCATCTCTGTAAGACATTGTCAAAAAACAGTGGTGTAATACATAAATTGAAATCATTTTTTCCTAAAGACATTCTTCTTATAATGTACTCAACATTAATTCTTCCGTATCTCAATTATGGTGTCCTTGCATGGGGTAATTCCCTTAAAACTCACCTTGAAAAATTATATTTGATTCAAAAGAGAGTCTTAAGAATTATTTGTAATGTCAGCTTTCGTACGCACACTAACCCACTTTTTTATAGGCATAGAATTTTAAAGTTGCAAGATATTTATAACTTTCAACTGGGTGCTCTCATGTATGGCTTCAATTCTGGTGTCCTACCACTGGCTCTGGCCAGCATTTTTAAGAAAAATAGTCAAGTACATCATCATGATACACGAAATGCCTCTGCGTTTCACTTACCCCAAGTGAGGACAAAGTTTATTTTCAATACATTGGTTTGCACTGGTCCTAGGTTCTGGAACTCTCTTGATTCTAGCGTTAAGCAATCTGTTAGCCTCTTTGCATTTCAGCGTACACTTAAGTGTTTTCTTCTTGATAATTATTGTGACTCTTAGAGTATCGGTATACTATTGTAGTTATTTTGGTGCCTATTATTGTAATGTTAATATGATGTATAGTTTCCTTAAATTATTGATATCTTGTGTCTAACTGAATATTTTCAGATTGTCAGCTTATTATTCCTTTGTTCCCTATGTTTCTGTACTCGTCGTGTGATGTACCTATTGTTACTGTGTTGTACTCTTACTTTTATCATTTCTCATATTTTCTTTTTTCTCTCCCGTCTTGTTATGTATAACTCTATTTCTCCCTTTTTTGTATATAGTTCGTTTTGTCTTTTGTTTTGGGGTTGTTTTGTTTTTGTTGTTTTTTTCTTACATCCCCCATTCTTTTCATAATGTACGTATTCTTAAGTAGTTATTAATGTATATACTCCCTTTAAATGCATTTATTTCGTTGCTCATGTATGTACCAGCCAATTATTTTGGCGCTGAGGGGACCCTACATCTTACAAGCGTTGCTTCTACCAGGGTCTCCTTGTCTTTCTTTCAATTTACTTCATTATATTATTGTCATGCATGATTTTGTTTGCATTGTAAATATGCGTAATAATTGAGTGTAATGTTCTATATGACTTGTAAAAAGGAAGAAAGATGAATAAATATATCATATCATATCATATCATCAAATGTAAACTGTTTAACTCGTGGAAGGCTTCAAGAACGCAGGAAAATCGACAACCATGGTAGCGGAATTAAACAAAGAATTTCGGAAAAGTTCGTGCTTCAACCTGGAAAGAATATTTTCCAATATAAGTATAACAATAGGAGGTGCAACAGAAAATTATGTTTCCATCTCTGATACATTAGCCAGTGGGGTTATTAGAAAATTACGCTTTATAAACGGATACGCTTGCTGCACAAAGCATAAATACGCTCGATAAAATCTCTTTTGATATAAAATCGTGTCAATTTCTTTCAACATGAAGATTATCTGGGAATCAAAATACATGATATTCATCTCTGTAAATTTCAGTCGATTAATATAATTTTTATAAACATCAGGTGATACACTTAATACCAGTTGAAAAGTAAACTGTTTAACTCGTGGAAGGCTTCAAGAACGCAGGAAAATCGACAACCATGGTAGCGGAATTAAACAAAGAATTTCGGAAAAGTTCGTGCTTCAACCTGGAAAGAATATTTTCCAATATAAGTATAACAATAGGAGGTGCAACAGAAAATTATGTTTCCATCTCTGATACATTAGCCAGTGGGGTTATTAGAAAATTACGCTTTATAAACGGATACGTTTGCTGCACAAAGCATACGCTCGATAAAATCTCTTTTGATATAAAATCGTGTGAATTTCTTTCAACATGAAGATTGCAACGTGACGTAGATTTTATCTTATCATTGGGCATTATGCAATGTTAAGCAATGGTAGAGATCTGTGTAGTCTAAAACATGTGTCTGATGTTCTTATTCTATTTATTTATTTATTTTTTTTTTTTGGGGGGGGGAGGGGGGTTGTTGGTCAAATTAGTCATATATATATATATTGGTATAATTTTCTAGCCCTCTTGATAAGGCCTTGAATATGCCTTTATTACTATTGTGAAATAGTAGGGAGAACTTGTCAAGGAACTTGATGGTTGCTACACTCGCATGCTGAGAGTCGTGGAAAATGTCACTTGGAGGCAACACTTGACCAATGCAGAGCTGTATGCGAATCTTCCTAAAATAAGCCAAAAGATCAGGACGAGGAGACTCAGGTATGCTGGCCACTGCTCAAGAAGCCAAGAGTGTGTTTCGCAGCTGTTACACTGGACACCAAACCGTGGAAAAGGGAAGCCAGGAAGACCAACTGTATCATACCTTGATACTCTGAAGAGGGATACCGGTCTTGAGCCTGAAGAACTAAGATCAGCAATGAGGGACAGAGGTGTTTGGATGGCCTTCTGAATCGAGGACACCACTCGAATTAAGCAAGGGAGAATAACTGTCAATATTTGATAAAGAACGTTAATTGTTCCATATCTTATAAACGTTTTGACTCTCATGTCAGTCTCAAATCACACGCCTAGCAAGTATTCGTAGAAAAAACTTTATTTCTAAATAAATAAACATTTCTTATTAATATTGAATAATGACTGTGTATTGTCCGGATCAAGAGATATTTATTAATATTTTATCAATTCAATTAATTTCTTTCACATTTGCAGAAAAAAAGACAAAATATGTAAAAATAAATACATAGGTTGAGTATACATGCATAAAAAAACAAAGCATACAAAATAATGCCCGTGATTTGCAAAGGCCATAGGCCTATCAAAGGTTAATCCAAAACATTGGGCATTTAAACATGAATGTGATTTAAGAATTTGAAACCGATATAAAAGAGCGAACGTATTTTTCTTTCTTGTATGTATGTAACAAGAATGCAAACCATGATTTTTTTTCACGCTAGTCAGGTTCAAAACATCTCAAATTTAATCCCATATGGGAGTGGGAATAATGTTTCTTTCTTTGCATTTTGTCTGGTTTGTAAGTGATGTGTGTTTCCGATTTCCTTGCTCTTGAAATATTTGCAATTTTAAGTGTCAGAATTGATACGCTATCAGGCACCTCGATTTAAAGGGATACTCAACCGCAAATTGTGGACGTTTTTATGCCGCGAGAGGGCACCGTGATCGTTACCTGATCATGCCGTTAGGAGCAAACTTTGAACAGGCTGTTCGTCGCGCAGCATGCACGCTCCGCCTGAGCTCCAGCTCTCGTGCGAGATTCGGTCGGCTTCGTGCAATCCGAAATGTAATACCAGTAGTCCAACGGACGCGTTCGACGAACAAACTTTGTGTACGAGTGAATGGGGCTTACGCAATCCTGGCTTTCCCCACGGCTGCCTGGTGGCGTATCCCTTTAAAATGGGGAATAATTCACATGCTGCTTTAAAGGACACCAATCTCGTAAATAAATAATTTTCCGACATCAAGTATGAATAAAATAAACCTTAAAAAAAAAACACCACCCGGCGTGCTATGGGTTAACGGTTGAAATAAGGAATAACATTTAAAAAAAAAGATGGAACCCAAGTCGAACTTGCCCGCCCTTTTTTCTATGAGAGTGCGTATGGGTGCGTCGGGTGGTCTACTCTCAATTCGCATTTTTGGTGGGTTGTTGTTTATTGAGTGTATTTGTATCTGGAATACGGCATGGGACCTGTAACGTAATATTGTAGAGGAAAATGTTTTTATGGCGATTGGTCCCCTTTAAAGCTCCCCTGCAACCCAAATGCAAGTTGATTCCTGTTGATTTGCAGGGATGCATGCAACTTTACTAATATTTTTTTATATTACATCTAAATATGTTTCATAAATTTTTGAAATATTTTAAAAATCATTTTCTCAAAATGCTAAGCTCCACCCCCAAAAATGTCCCAGATCTCATTCCTGCAACGACATCATCTGTCAATCATTAGTGAGCTAAGGAGAGACAGTGGTATGTAGCTTTGCCAGAGATGACCATCTGTTCTAATAAACCATACAATGCCTAAATTGAATATATAGGAGTTGCTGTGTCAGACAATATGTGGCATCACCGGGAAAAGAATGGTATTAAGGAGGTATTGTTTCAAAGCTGCCAATTCTATTGTGAGCATGTGCTGAGCTCGGGGAATTTACATGATTGACAGATAATGTCATTGCAGGAATGAGATCTGGAACAGTTTTTTAGGATGCAGCTTAGGAGGTTTTGAAAGATATTTAAAAAAACATTTAAAAATCTATGAAACATATCTAGATGTTTGAATAACAGAATATTAGTGGTATGCATCCCTGCACATCAACAGGAATAAACTTGCATTTGGGTTGCGTTTGGGTTGCAGGGGCCCTTTAAGTTGGTGCCAAATGCATGAAGATCTCTTTGGAGAATTCGACACCCTAGTTCTCCTTCAGTTATTGGTGGTGTGAGTGTCACTAGATTCGCACCTGCAACGAGAAATCTAAAGAATATATTCATCTCTTACCTTTCATAATCACATTAAATCAGGGTGAAATTTCCGATACGAATTCAACCTCGAGCTATTTTGGAAGTGATAAAAACTTGATGAGATTCCTAGAAGTGCTGGTAGAGTAAAAAAGAAAATTGAAAAAAAAAATAAATAAATAAACAAGGTGAAGGTCATCTGTTTCTTTTTTTTTAATCGTATTATTATATGTATCTTTTCACTCCTTCTCTCTGATTTGCTCTTACTCTCTGTCTCTTTCTTTATCCTCCCCCTCCTCCCCTCTTTCTCTGTCTCTTGCTCTCTCATTGCTGTCTGCGTCTTTGTCTGGTTTTCTCTCCGTCTATCTGTCTTAGAATATCTATGTCTACTCTTACTCTCTCTGTTCATCTGTATCTCACCTCCCTCTCCTCTCCTTCTCTTTCTCCGTATCTTGCTCATGCCTCTCCGTTCCTTTACATGTATGTTGTCTGTCTCTGATTATAATGTATGTCTCCCACTCCCTCTCCACCTCCCTCTTCCCCTCTCCCCCTCCCCAACCATCTCTCTCTCTCTCTCTCTCTCTCTCCCTCTCACATCTCTCTTTCTTTCTTTATCCTCCCCCTCTCTGTCTCTTTCTCCGTCTCTAGCTCATGCCTCTTTACATGTATGTTGTCTGTCTATCTGTTTCTGATTATAATGTATGTCTCCCCATCCCTCTCCCCCTCTCCCCTCCCCCTCTCCTCCTCCCCCTCTCTCTCCATCTCCCATCTCTCTCTCTCTCTCTCTCCATCTGCCATTTCTCTTTCTTTCTCTATCCTCCCCTCTCTGTCTCTGTCTCTCGCTCATAACTGTCCACTCCTTTGTCTGTGTTTCTCTCCGCCTGTCTATGAATAATTATGTGTCTACACCATCTCTCTTTCTCTCTCTCTCTCTCTCTCTTCATATCCATCTCACTCCTCTCTAATCTCTTTCTCTTTCTCCGTCTCTTGCTCATGCCTCTCTGTTCCTTTATCTGTATGTTGTCCAGGGGTGTCGATCCGTGTTCACAATTTTTCAATTTTTAACCCTAAAAACGCAATCTCTTGTGTATTTTCACCCAGGAAATTTTGCAATTGACCACCGCAGTTGAGCAGTAGAGAAGCTCGAGTTTTTATACATTCATAAAACTTGCATTTTAGGGCATCCCCAAATGGTTTTTAATGAAAAGAAGGAATGCACGGATCTACGCCAATGGACAGAACCCCTTAATTGATAACAACGCGAGCAAACGAATTTTCTTCGATATTTTTGCATTGAAATTACGGTATTTCCTATTTCCTTGCTTCTAATCATTCAAGATCAAACATCATGAGTTTGGATAATTATTAGTTTTAATTTAATGTATCAAAATTCTTATATATTTTATCCAAACATACTGGGGGATGATAATACAGGCCACCCCCACCTTATTTTTTTTTTGATATATAATCCCCCCAGGATCGACACCCATGTTGTCTGTCTCTGATTATAATGTATGTCTCTCCTCCCTCTTCCTCTCCCAACCTCCTCTCTCTCTCTCTCTCTCTCTCTCTCTCACCCATGCTTTTTGTCTGTTTCTCTATATGTCTCTTCTCTCTCTCCTTCTTTTTCTCCCCCCCCCCCCCCACACACACACTTTCTCTCTCTCTTGAAATTTTTGCTGGCTCTTGAGAACTTGAGATCAAGACGTACTTGACCTATCTTTTGCTCTGAATTCTGTCGATCATGCGAACAATTAGGATATGAGAGGGTAGGTGCGTGTCAAGCTCACAGATGCAGTAAATGCCTTTCCAATGCCTGTGCACTTGCCGTAAGAACTGAAATTCTCATCTTAATCATGTTCATGTCTTTGTCTATCTCTGTGCATTATGTTTATATAAGAAATACAAAATGTATAGAAATAAATCAATGACAACGAATCTAATTTTTTTTGTTTTTCCTTTGTAGGAAAACTATTTCTTACTATGTTGTCTGACGTAGAAATCATTATACTTTCTCTTTTGACAAAGTAACGTTAATTTCATCCTCGTGAAAAGGTCTAAATTAAACATGACTTGCAGTCAATGTATGATTCTGCAGTAGAATCATAGAGTGCTTGCAAATTTAATTAGAATACTTAATTGAGACCTTTCACGAGGCTCGAATTAACGTTATTTTGTCAAAAGAGAAACTATATTGAGCAAAAGGAATGGAAATTTCAACATTTTTAATTTAATGTTCCGATGTTTGTTTGTCAGCCCATAACTTTGTATTAGACTGCAAACATAGTTTCATTTTGTTAACATGTCGAGAATTATCTAGACTAATGCCTGAAGCATCGAAGAATAATGATACTATTGATATTTTTAATATCATTATAGATACATGCCTCAGGCATATTCTAGATACATGTAAACTAAATAAAACACTGTTTGCAGTCGAATATAAAGTTAGGGGCTAACAACAAAACCTTGAATGATAATATTGATGTCCATTCTTTTCCATTTTTTGACAGAGTGACGTTAATTCGAGCCTCATGAAAATGTCTAAATACAATATGCTTATGAAATTTGCACGCAATCTATGTTTTTTAAAAGGTTGCTCCCACTGTATCGTTCTTTGGAGCTTATTTTTTGCTTCAAGATCATCCAAGCACTATTGCCAAAAGGGAATAAACTGCGCGGCGCCACCGGTGGCATATCTGCATGATCTTGCTTTAGGGGCAAAACATCATTGGCCGTATTCTGAAAACTATGTTATCTTTTATGTTAGCGAAAATGATATTGATTGTTATAGCAAAATGAAAAACGCAATAAACACTTAGTATTGGTGCCGGACTCTTTGGCTTAAAATGTTGTGTTTAAACGCAACTTAGAAAGTTATGTCCCAAATACGTGATCCAGATTGGTTGAAAATGAAGTTGCTTTAAACCAAAGGGTTTAAACGCAACATTTTTATGCAAGAGTGCCTTGATGGGTCTTTTAGCCTACCTATAATATACGCGCATGCAATCCGCCCTGCGACAACAGTAAGCAATGACTTTTCCTAATTTTGATTCGTTGTTACTAATTAACAGCGTTTTATCAAGATGAAATATAACATGCTTTTCAGCATACCACCCCTAATCCAGTGGCTATATTTTTCCAACAAGAAAATTCCCTACTCACTATTCGTGTCGGGGGGGGGGGGGGGGGGCGTGGCAAGGTGACTGACGTTCTTTTAATACATAACACATTTTGTCTACTTTTTTATTTGATTACGAGTTTTTGGCAGGTGCTTAAGCTATTTAATCTGATAAGAATATTTCAGATTTGATTTCAACGCAAAAAATAAAGATTAGAAGATACATGCCCCAAATTCTCATCATTTTAAAGGTTGGCTTTAAACCTATGCTTAAAAGAATTATTTTGCTAGGTCTACCGAGCAGAAAGTTTCTAAGAAATGTTTAACAGTTTTATGAGGTTTTAAGAGCAATTAGATGATTATTTACCTTGAAACGTTTTCTTCATATTTGACTACAGGATAGGTATTTTGTTGTCCTGGACCTCGTTTCATAAAACTTATTATCAATAACAACTGCCACATATCTATGACAAATTTGCTCTCAGCCAATAAGATGCAAGTATTTCACTAGCTCATTACTGTTATTGTAACTTGTCATAGATATGAGGTTTTATGAACGGGGCCTTGAAGGAAAATTTATCAAGGGCAAGTTCCCCCATGATGCCCCCTGCAAATATGCCATTAGACGCTCCGAAGGTGCATAGCGTTGCAAACTGAATTATGTTGAAATAATTTTTGTTTGTGCCACATAATCTGTGACAAATTTGCTCTCAGCCAATAAGATGCAAGTATTTCAGTAGCTCATTACTGTTATTGTAACTTGTCATAGATATGAAGATTTATGAAACGGGGCTTTGGTTGAAAATTTCTCAAGGGCAAGTTCCCCCATGCCCCCTGCAAATATGCCAGTGGACGCTCCGAAGGTGATATAGCGTTGCAAACTGAATTATGTTTGAATAATTTCTGTTTGTGAGAATTTATTCAAAGAAATTGAAGCAAGAAACTTTTCTTTTACCCGCACACGCGAAATCGGGCCATCTTCAAACAAAATCTTTACAATGGGGTCGAGGTAACCCAAATGGAAAAGGGCGGGAATTGATATCGATGGGAAAACGTTCCGATATCTATTTCTCGGTTATCGAACTGTCCCAATAGATCTAGATACAAAGAGGAGGACTGAAATGCTAGATGTCCCGACGAATCGAGTTCAGATTTGGGTTCTTAAAAGGAAATCAACAACTTCTGTCAGCTTGTGTGCGTATAACTCCCTTTTGCACATACCAACGTCTTAAAGATTAAGTTGATTTCTTTTCATGCTATTACACTGCCAAAGAAACCGTCTGGAAGCAAATGGGCAGGGTTAATATTATGTAATACACAGGAATTTCTGTATATCCTGTGAGGTTTCAGAATCATCAAAATGATAAGAAATTGATTAAATCTTGCTGAAAGCCACATGTACTGCACATAGAAATGTGTATATGGGATCATAAAGCCTGGGTAACATCCAAACCCATTGGAAGCGCATAGGGATGCTATATCATAATGTGATATGCGCTATTCAAGAACAGTTTATTGTTATTATCATCATTATTTTTATTATTTGAAACACATAGTCATGAAAATTTGGTCGAAACTTTCCAGCTGTTCTTCGTCATATTTCAAATATGACGGTATTTGAAGAGCAATCCTTTTAGGGGTCATTCTTCTATGGTATTTCAACATGACATAAACAAAGGTTGGGAAAGCTCACAATTTATTTTTCATCTTTACCAGAAAGGAATCTTCTCTTTAAGTAACATACGAAGATCGTTGAGCTATTTTTTGGCGCGCCAAACCTCATTATCCTAACTAGTCTAGAAGTGTGATACATGCCTGCGGTGATAAAGGGATATGAATTACCTTCTGAACAATGACTTCATGGAGGCAAGGAAGACATCACCTTCTTATTAATTTTTTACATTTTTTTTATACGGACCTCTTATTTATCTTTCTTTCTATAGACATTCTTCTCTTTCCTTCTTACATCTTACATCGAAGATAATTTTTTATTCCCTACCTTCGTAGATTTACTTACAATGTTCGCCATCATTGGTTATAATTATGTTCCCCACCTCTCAAATCAGACCCCATCAACATTTCACTACCCACCAAATTTTCGTCAAAGGCAATACCTCTTCTATAGCAGCTTTCGTCTTTATTCTTTTCATTTCTTGTTGACATAATTGTCTATCTTGTCAATTCTTATTTGGAATCCAATCATGTTTTTGTGAGATTTGCTACATCACCATCCTATTTTTACCTCTTGATTTGTTTTAATTTTTTAAAAAACTTTTTAAAATGATTTCCCTCTTTTATATAGTAATTTTTAATGATCACCTGTTTTCATGTATTATTCTTCTGTTCTCTATACCATTTTACTTTTGTCTTCACATCTGTTGTTTTGTTCATTAATTGATCCAAACCCTGATATTATGTCAACCTGTCAGGTACTGCCCTCTTCACCCTTTAATAGTAATTACTATCCACCTTTCCAACCTGTACCTCCTCCAATTGACATTGACTCCATAATCGTGTGCACCATGTACCCAATTTACTCCTATGTCCGTCTGATATACCCCTCATTTGAAATTCCTTTGAACTTACTTAAAAGAATTAATTTTTCTCTTGGCTGTCTTCATGGCTTCGTAGTCGTTTTTTCCCTTTTTAATAGGGTGATCTATTCACTGACGGAGTTACTACCCGAATATATACATATATATATATTATCGAAGAAAGAGTAAATAAATACTCGGGAGTCAAATAAAAACACCGCAGGAGTCAAAAATTTGGACTGACGTTTCGGTCAAAGACCTTTATCAAAGTAAGACTGAAAATAAACAATCTGATGCAAGAAATTAAGAAGACGCATAAGTTGCCAAGATACAAATAATAAAAGTAAGCTCGACGCGTGATGCAAGCGCTAGGTAGTGACGCCACACAGGAAGGAAAAGTTGGTGCGTAATTTCAAACAATATATATATATATATATAATAACAAAATATAAGTTCTGCTTCGGAATTGTAAATGTAGAGATGAGTAGTAAACAAGTAAATACAAATTACAACTTCTGGGTTTAACGGAATTTATATTTACTTGTTTACTACTCATTATATATATATATATCAATCACTTGATCTTCATTTGGGAGACACTTGTTTGTCTTCCTCTTTGTCCACGGTGTCTCCCTAATACACCAGTCCCTATTATGGCGGAATGAACTGCATTGTCGTGTGTCTCCCTCATACCCGATCCAGTGGAATATATTGATTTCCTGATGAAACCTATGGGCGAAAATTCGTAATATTTCATCATTCTAACGGTTGTGTTATTTATTCTTAGCTGTTGTGTAATTTTCATCAACCGACGAAGGATCATTATTTTTTTTTTATTTTACCAGTATTTGTATTCTATAGTATATAGGCCCACAAGAAAGAAAACGTAGAATGTGCTTTTCATTTCGACAAATTAGAGGCATTTCAGTTTTGGAGCTTTATTTTTTTATTTTTTTACTTGTCCTTTCTTCAATCTCACCTATACATGACCTATTCCTGCCATTTTCGCATGATCACGTGTACTTCACTTTATCACGTGTTTCTCGTTTCATCACGCGTTTTTCATTATACTAATCCACTTTCATCAATATCAGATTACCAATGGCCACGAGGTTACCGATGATCACGTGGGAATGCTATACAACAACCAGGAACTCCGTGCTGTCAGGTCGCGTGACACTAATCATTTTCCCTCTTATAGTGTCATGTGTTACAATGAACAGCCAAAAAAAAAACACAAAAAAAAGTCACGGAGAACAAAGAACTCCCATGCTTACATCAGCTCTAGATCATGAGACTTCTTTACCCTCTGAAAGTATTAAAGCATATTCTTCTTCTGCATTTTCATTTGTTTGGCCTGAAATGAGACTATCAAAAAACAACAACAAACAAACAAAGCGTGATCATTTATCGCTCCCTGCCTCAGCCGTTGTGTCGATTACCGATGAATATATAAAGGTCTCCATAAAATTGGACTGGAGATGCGAAGGTTGTGGGTTCGAACCCCGGCACGGCACTAGTGTTCTTTGGCAAGACAGTAATCTACATTTGCCACTCTCAACCCAGGTGTTAAAAGGGTACCGGTAGGAAGGAATTCCTTGAATGCTGTGAGCACCGAATTCGGTAGCCTAGCTAGAGCCGGTGTAATGATGGATCGCCTTGAGCACCTTATTACGAGGTGCATATGAGCGCTATAAAAATACCCAATATTGTTATTATATTATTATTACCCAGTCCAGCTGTACGAAAGGACTCATATAATTATGAAGCATTGATGATCCTTCTTTCTCCATTTTGATCTAACATGTAGAAAATAATTTAATATGATTATTAGTAAGCGAAGAAGCTTGATGGGAGGAATTTTAATTTGTAAACAAATTTTTAGGCATTTTACTCCCAGTGTTAAAGATCGTATGCTCGATCTGTAATGAAAAACACAAGTCAGAAAAAAATTGGAACCAGCGGGATTCGAACCTGTCATCTACTGCTTGCCGGGCAGCGACTTAACCACCAGGCTATTCTGGTTCACGGCCAAGTCACGATGAACTGGAATCAAATACCCAAGATCCTCTTCTTTCTGACTCATTAATATTCAAACGATCCGCCGTAGACAATGGTTAGTAAACGAAGAAGCTTGATGGGAGGAATTTTAATTTGTAAACAAATTTTTAGGCATTTTACTCCCAGTGTTAAAGATCGTATGCTCGATCTGTAATGAAAAAACACAAGTCAGAAAAATGCCTCAAAATTTGTTTACAAATTAAAATTCCTCCCATCAAGCTTCTTCGCAAATAAGCAGATAATTTTCTATCAATAATCATCTATGGGAGAAAATAGAGTTACATGCAACATGTGGAATGCAAGGCAAATTACATAATGTCAACTTACAATTGTGGTGCCATCAATTTGGTAAGTGAATTCGATATTTCCCAACTCTCGTGCGTCAGGTCGCATTTTTTTGTTTGAATTTCGTTTAGATTCTCCACTTGAAGGAGTCACCGATAATTACCTATATCCTGTAAGAATGAGAATGCAGATTTGTTTGCGGTTAAGAATATTATATTCCCTTTTCGAGGCCCTTTTAGTAGTATATTATTATCAAAACCTTTTTTAACATAAGAGATGAAACTAATGGCGTGCGACTTTAAGATAAGACCACCATTTTCATATGACTCTCTCTCTCTTATTCATTTATTCTTAATTGTAAGCCATATGTCATATCAAATACACTATATATTTCCACTTTATTCAACACTGATCAGCAGCATAATGATAAAACGTCTCTGAAATCATTACATTTGACATTTCTCACTTTTCAACGTTTTAATGAAAATGAAAACGATGATACTAGGCATTCGTGGAAAGGAATTTGTCGGATATAATGGCTGAAAAAGCTAAAAGCTGGGTGGAAAATGGAATACATTGCGCATTAACTCACCTTCGTATTGATAACACAAAGGGAATCTGACATGAAATTAATTTAATATGTTGTATGAATTTCTTATTTTTAAGATATCATGGATTGCTTAGTTTTCAAACATCGCAAAACATTTTCCCGATGAAAAGTGCTCCGTTCTTGAGTAGAAATGCTTCCCCCATTGATGCGATATAGTGACTTTTAAGTTAAAAATTAAAACTAATTGTCAGGGGCTAAAACCAAATTTGTAATATTGTATTCTACCTGTTAGTTCTGGACAATAGCATGGAATATAATTCTTATGAAGAATAAATATTTATATAAATTAGAAACAAATTATGTCACTATAGTGGCTGTAAAAAGAGAAAAGAATGGTATAATTATGGCGAAAGAGATAAGAGAGAGAGAGAGAGGGATGGAAATAGAGATAGCAACGATATCAGATCCAATACAGACACGTCTAAAGAGGCTTTAAATTCCAGACGTAAAATTATCGTTGGTTCGATATCCGATAGAATGCACAAAGCTAACGATATTTATGGCGTCTGTGGTTTAGAGCGCCAGCCTAGTTCAAACATTACTCGTTCGGGGGCAACGCATTGGATTGAATCCCGTATGGATTTTTTGAAATTCTCATATGGGAATTCGCGAACCTGTTGTAAATTAAGGGGGAAAATCTCTTGCGTCGATGTCGATTTGTTTTTATCTATAAACCATGCAGTCTTGGATTGACTCTTTCACCATTGGCGGATCAGGGATTTTATAGCGGCGGGGGGGGGGGGGGGGGGGGGGGGG